>CAKXYN010000308.1:0-501586 GCA_935064755.1 Tragelaphus eurycerus
AGTTAAGCACAATAAAAAAAAATAAAAAATAAATAAAAGAAAAAGAGAGAAGAAAAGCAGCAAGAGCAGACATTTTTATAACTTAAGCTTTGAAAAATGTATAAATGATACAGAAACCATTCTATCTGATGGGAAGGTTATAACTGAAAACCAACTAATTCAATAATCTATCCATGAACCACAGGGCTCTTTTTTCTCTCCATTATTAATTCCCAGGTCCCATGGCTTTTCCCCATCAAGACCACATGCTAACTGTGGCAGTAGCTTTGATGGTGAAGGCAGAGCACCAGGCCAAAACCTAAGCAAAAGCAGGAGGAGGAGCTGGGGTCTAGGCATCATCTAGAAAGCTGTTACTTCACCTGGATGCTTCTCGCCCATTCCTGTCCACTATGATTTCAAAGAACAACAGACTTTCTTGGGTGACTCACAAGCAAGAATCAAAATTGCTGGGAGAAATACCAGATACGCAAACAATATATATATTTGAATATATACTTACATATACAATTCTCCTATCTGTTGCTCTAAGTATTTTGGTTGGTTAGGTAAAAAACTGCTTGGAAAGAGGACTCACGAAAGTAACATTGTTTAAATGTTTTTGTGTATATATATATTGATTTGCCAAATTTTCAAGGAGAAATTCAGGTTTTCCTTTGCAAGGGCTGTAGTCCATCAGGCTCCTTAGTCCATGGAATTCCCCTAGCAAGAATACTGGAGTGTGTTGCCATTTCCTTCTCCAGAGGATCTTCCCAACCTAAGGATTAAACCCACATCTCCTCAATGGTACTGGGGTGGCCCTTGTTATATGTATGTTCATGCCTATTATACATAGCAATATGTATTATAAATAAACCTGCATATGCACATACTCTAGATATGAGTATGAGCTGAAAGTCTGGTAAAACCAGAGTAATAAGAAATTTCAGTTCATGAGGGCAAAAATGGATAAGCAATAAAATAAATCAGTTCATTAAGAAGAATATAAAAACAAACTCTCTCTCTATATATGTATGTATGTATATTTGAGATGAGGAAAAAATACTTTAAAAAGTTAATATCACTAGAATAAGGCTCCAGGGATGATTTATAGTTATGAAGAAAGAATGAGTAAGTTTTCTTAAAGAAAAGTTAGAATTTAATAACAAACAGTTTTATTTTGAAGTTTTATTATATTTTACATGTTTCTGAGGACCAAATATTACTCAAATATTTAATGTCTGAAAATAATTACATTAAAATAAGGGGGAAAAAAACCTCTTTACTTCTTGATTATGCTGTTAACCTCAGTACTAGCTTAATTGTTATTAAAGTTTTTGTAACTCAAATGATAGATTAATGATATCTTGTAAGTTTTTATTAGCAAACTCTTTCATTCCACCAGTGACCAGATCAGATCAGATCAGATCAGTCGCTCAGTCGTGTCCGACTCTTTGTGACCCCATGAATCGCAGCACACCTGGCCTCCCTGTCCATCACCAACTCCCAGAGTTCACTCAGACTCATGTTCATCGAGTCAGTGATGCCATCCAGCCATCTCATCCTCTGTCGTCCCCTTCTCCTCCTGCCCCCAATCCCTCCCAGCATCAGAGTCTTCTCCAATGAGTCAACTCTTCGCATGAGGTGGCCAAAGTACTGGAGTTTCAGCTTTAGCATCATTACTTTCAAAGAAATCCCAGGGCTGATCTCCATCAGAATGGACTGGTTGGATCTCCTTGCAGTTCAAGGGACTCTCAAGAGTCTTCTCCAACACCACAGTTCAAAAGCATCAATTATTCAGCACTCAGCCTTCTTCACAGTCCAACTCTCACATTCATACATGACCACAGGAAAAACCATAGCCTTGACTAGACGAACTTTTCTTGGCAGAGTAATGCCTCTGCTTTTGAATATGCTATCTAGGTTGGTCATAACTTTCCTTCCAAGGAGTAAGCGTCTTTTAATTTCATGGCTGCAGTCACCATCTGTAGTGATTTTGGAGGCGCCCCAAAAATAAAGTCTGACACTGTTTCCCCATCTATTTCCCATGAAGTGATGGGACCGGATGCCATAATCTGCGTTTTCTCAATGTTGAGCTTTAAGCCAACTTTTTCACTCTCCATTTTCATTTTCATGAAGAGCCTTTTTAGTTCCTCTTCACTTTCTGCCAGAATGGTGGTGTCATCTGCATATCTGAGGTTATTGATATTTCTCCCAGCAATCTTGATTCCAACTTGTGTTTCTTCCAGTCCAGGGTTTCTCATGATGTACTCTGCATATAAATTAATAAACAAGGTGACAATACACAGCCTTGACGATCTCCTTTTCCTATTTGGAACGAGTCTGTTGTTCCATGTCCAGTTCTAAGTGTTGCTTCCTGACCTGCATACAAATTTCTCAAGAGGCAGATCAGGTGGTCTGGGATTCCCATCTCTTTCAAAATTCCCCACAGTTTATTGTGATCTACACAGTCAAAGGTTTTGGCATAGTCAATAATGCAGAAATAGATGCTTTTCTGGAACTCTCTTGCCTTTTCCATGATCCATCGGTTGTTGGCAATTTGATTTCTAGTTCCTCTGCATTTTCTAAAACCAGTGACCATATTGAAAACCTTAATAATACTTAGTGTTTCCTAAACAGGCACAGTTTTCTCGTCATATTTTTCTTTTTTTTTCAGAGCGGAGAAAAATATCTTTGTTGTGGGAAAATTTTATATCCCACTGTTACAAGTGTCTAGAAAATAGAAGTTCTAAAGAATATCATTATTATACTTTAAAATTTTGTCATAATTGTTCATATAAAAAATAGCTTCTTTCACATTCACTTAAAATGTTATGTTCCTAGTTAAATATATGACATTTCTCTAAGAGATTGTGAAATTATTATATTGAGTAACGAAAGTAATAAAAATCACTTAAGCAATTATAACCCTCAACATTGCTTGATTTTGGAAAATAATAATTATGATAATAACTCACATCAGTGACTCACTATCTTATGCTATAATAAATTAAATATTTAATTAAACTTTTAAAAAAGAATATGTAAAGAAATATAGTAAAATGTTTGAAATACACTATTTTCCAAGGTGCAATTTAGTTTAATTCAGTAGTTTTTTATAGAATATTGCCTTTCATCTCCTGAGTTTCTGTCTCCTTATTCGTGTGTTCTCAGCAGTAGCTCTGTAGGAACATTAATTGATAAATACGAGGGAACACGGAGAGAGGTTGAACCTAAGAGGATCAGCCCCAGAGAACTCAACAGTGAAGTTCATTTCTCTTTGTATTTTGTCTTCTCTAAATTCACACAGAATCAAAGTTTAAGTGTCCTTGAAACAGAGATATGCATCAGATGATCAAATTACAAAATGCATAGGAAGGAATAAGGAAAGAATACTCTGTGGGGAAAGTCAGGTAGCTATGCCTTTAGGGAGGATCCCTGTGTCCTCCTGAATCAGAACTTCACACCTCCTCCAGGGACATTGATGTAAAAAAACCTTATCCACGGAAATTGCTGGAAAAAGTCTGTTCTTAAGTTATATTTCTTATGTCAGTTCTGATAGATTGATCTTGAGGTTTTGAGTCCAGATTCTCCCAAAAGTTCTACTGTAAGATTTCCATCCTTTTGCCTTCTAGTCAGTGACTTCTCATCACTTTGACTCTGCTTCTCAAGTAGATTTTGGAGGTAATCACACCCTCCTGAAACAGGTCTCTGGGAGCTTGTCCAATGTGTCTTTCCTAGTCCACTGTGCTTTGTTCATTTTCCAGCCCTACAACTTGGCCTATGGACAGTATGAAAAGGTGAAACCATGTGACATGGGAGATAAGTCACCCAGGTTGGAAGGTGTCCAATATGCTAGTGAGAAAATGTTCAGTTCAGTTCAGTTCAGTCGCTCAGTCGTGTCCGACTCTTTGCGACCCCATGAAATGCAGCACACCAGGCCTCCCTGGCCATCACCAACACCCGGAGTTCACTCAGACTCATGTCCATCGAGTCAGTGATTTCATTCAGCCATCTCATCCTCTGTTGTCCCCTTCTCCACCTGCCCGCAATCCCTCCCAGCATCAGAGTCTTTTCCAATGAGTTAACTCTTCGCATGAGATGGCCGAAGTACTGGAGTTTCAGCTTCAGCATCATTTCCTTCAAACAAATCCCAGGGCTGATCTTCAGAATGGACTGGTTGGATCTCCTTGCAGTCCAAGGGACTCTCAAGAGTCTTCTCTAACATCACAGTTCAAAAGCATCAATTCTTTGGCGCTCAGCTTTCTTCACAGTCCAACTCTCACATCAATACATGACCACAGGAAAAATCATAGCCTTGACTAGCCGGACCTCTGTTGGCAAAGTAATGTCTCTGCTTTTGAATATGCTGTCTAGGTTGGTCATAACTTTCCTTCCAAGGAGTAAGCACCTTTTAATTTCATGGCTGCAGTCACCATCTGCAGTGATTTTGGAGCCCCCTCAAAAAATAAAGTCTGACACCGTTTCCACTGTTTCCCCATCTATTTCCATGAATGATGGGACTGGATGCCATGATCTTTGTTTTCTGAATATTGAGCTTTAAGCCAGATTTTTTACTCTCCACTTTCACTTTCATCAAGAGACTTTTTAGTTCCTCTTCATTTTCTGCCATAAGGGTGGTGTCATCTGCATATTTGAGGTTATTGATATTTCTCCCTGCAATCTTGATTCCAACTTGTGTTTCTTCCAGTCCAGCGTTTATCATGATGTACTCTGCATATACGTTAAATAACCAGGGTGACAATATACAGACTTGACGAACTCCTTATCCTATTTGGAACCAGTCTGTTGTTCCATGTCCAGTTCTAACTGTTGCTTCCTGACGTGCATACAGATTTCTCAAGAGGCAGATCAGGTGGTCTGGTATTCCCATGTCTTTCAGAAGTTTACACAGTTTATTGTGATCCACACAGTCAAAGGCTTTGGCATAGTCAATAATGCAGAAATAGATGCTTTTCTGGAACTCTCTTGCTTTTTCCATGATGCAGCGGATGTTGGCAATTTGATCTCTGGTTCCTCTGCCTTTTCTAAAACCAGCTTGAACATCAGGAAGTTCATGGTTCATGTATTGCTGAAGCCTGACTTGGAGAATTTTGAGCGTTACTTTAGCAGCATGTGAGATGGCAAGCCACTCCAGTACTCTTGCCTAGAAAATCCCATGGATAGAGGAGCCTGGTGGGCTGCATTTCATGGGGTCTCTACCAGTCGGTCGCAACTGAGCGACTTCACTTTCACTTTTCACTTTCACACAATGGAGAAAGAAATGGCAATCCACTCCAGTGTTCTTGCCTGGAGAATCCCAGGGACGGCGAAGCCTGGTGGGCTGCCGTCTATGGGGTCACACAGAGTTGGACACGACTGAAGCGACTTAGGAGCAGCAGCAGCAGAGATGAGTGCAACTGTAAAGTAGTTTGAGCATTCTTTGGCATTGCCTTTCTTTGGGATTGGAATGTAAACTGACCTTTTACAGTCCTGTGGCCAGTGCTGAGTTTTCCAAATTTGCTGGTGTATTAAATGCAGCACTTGCACAGCATCATCTTTCAGGATTTGAAAGAGCTCAACTGGAATTCCATCACCTCCACTAGCTTTGTTTGTAGTGATGCTTTCTAAGGCCCACTTGACTTCATATTCCAGGATGTCTGGCCCTAGGTCAGTGATCACACCATCGTGATTACCTGGGTCATGAAGATCTTTTTTGTACTTTCTTCTGTGTATTCTTGCCATCTTTTCTTAATATCTTCTGCTTCTATGAGGTCCATACCATTTCTGTCCTTTATCGAGCCCATCTTTGCATGAGATATCCCCTTGGTATCTCTAATTTTCTTGAAGATATCTCTAGTCTTTCCCATTCTGTTGTTTTCCTCTATTTCTTTGCATTGATCACTGAGGAAGGCTTTTTTCATCCCTTCTCACTATTCTTTGTAACTCTGCATTCAGATGCTTATATCTTTCCTTTTCTCCTTTGCTTTTCAGTTCTCTTGTTTTCACAGCTATTTTTAAGGCTTCCCCAGACAACCATTTTGGTTGTTTTTTTTTGCATTTCTTTTCCCTGAGGATGGTCTTGATCCCTGTCTCCTGTACAATGTCATGAACCTCAGTCCATAGTTCATCAGGCACTCTATCTATCAGATCTAGGCCCTTAAATCTATTTCTCACTTCCACTGTATAATCATAAAGGATTTGATTTAGGTCATACCTGAATGATCTAGTGGTTTTCCCTACTTTCTTCAATTTAAGTCTGAATTTGGTAATACAGAGTTCATGATCTGAGCCTCAGTCAGCTCCTGGTCTTGTTTTTGTTGACTGTATAGAGCTTCTCCATCTTTGGCTGCAAAGAATATAATCGATCTGATTTCAGTGTTGACCATCTGGTGATGTCCATGTGTAGAGTCTTCTCTTGTGTTGTTGGCAGAAGGTGTTTGCTATGACCAGTGCATTTTTTTGGCAAAATTCTAATAGTCTTTGCCCTGCTTCATTCCGTTTTCCAAGGCCAAATTTACCTGTTACTCCAGGTGTTTCTTGACTTCCTACTTTTGCATTCCAGTCCCCTATAATGAAAAGGACATCTTTTTTGGGTGTTAGTTCTAAAAGGTCTTGTAGGTCTTCATAGAACCATTCAACCTCAGCTTCTTCAGCATTACTGGTTGGGGCATAGACTTGGATTGCTGTGATAATGAATGGTTTGCCTTGGAAACGACAGAGATCATTCTGTGGCTTTTGAGATTGCATCCAAGTAGGAAAATGTAGAAGGCAATAATTAATAGCTCCAGAAAGAATAAAGCAGCTGGGCCAAAGTGGAAACAATGCTCAGTTGTGGATGTGTCTGGTGGTAAAATAAAGTCCAATGTAGTAAAGAACAAGATTGCATAGGAACCTGGAATATTAGGTCAACGAATCAATGTAAATTGAATGCAGTCAAGCAATATACGGCAGAATTAAACATTGACATATCAGGAAATGGTGAACTAAAATGGATGGAAATGGGTGAATTCAATTCAGATAACCATTACAACTACTACTGTGGACATGAGTCCTTTAGAAGAAATGGAGTAGCTTTCAGAGTCATCAAAAGAGTCCAAAATGCAGTACTTGAATGCACCCTCAAAAACAACAAAATGATTTCAGTTTATTTCCAAGACAAGTCATTAAACTTTATAACAATCCAAGTCTATGACCCGACCACTGATGCCAAAGAAGCTGAACTTGATTAGTTCTGTGAAGATGACAATACCTTCTAGGGGAAAAAAAAAAAAAAAAGAATGTCCTTTTAATCACTGGGGATTGAAATGCAAAAGTAGGAAGTCAAGCGCTACCTGGGGTAATATGAAAGTTATAAAATGAAGCAGGGCAAAGGCTAGCAGAGTTTTGTGAAGAAAACACATTGGTCATAGCAAACACCATTTTCCAACCACTCAAAAGATGAGATGGGAATACCAGACCACCTTACCTGCTTTCTGAAAAACCTGTATGCAATTCAAGAGCCAACAGTTAGAACCAGGCATGGAACAATCGACTGGTTCAAAATTGGGAAGGGAGTACATTAAAACTGTATATTGTCACCCTGCTTATTTAATTTATATGCAGGATACATCATGTGAAATGGCAGGCTGGGTGAAGCACAAGCTGGAATCAAGATTGCCAGGAGAAACAGCAGTAGTCACAGGACTGGAAAAACTCAATTTTCATTCCAGTCCCAAAGAAAGCAATGCTAAAGTATACTCAAAACTACCATTCAATTGGATTCATTTCACATGTTAGTAAGGTTATGCTCAAAGCTCTTCAAGTTAGGTTTCAGCAATATGTGAACCAAGAATTTCCAGATGAACAATCTCAATTTAGAAAAGTAGAGGAATGAGAGATCAAATTGCTGACATTCGTTGGGTTATGGAGAAAGCAACATATTTCAGGAAAAAAATTTCTACATCGTTGTCTACAGAAGCTTTTGTCTGTGTGGATCACAACAAACAGTGGAAAACTCTTAAAGGGATGGGAGTACCAGACCACTTTACCTGTCTCCTGAGAAATCTGCATGCAGGTCAAGAGGTAACAGAACTGGAACTGACAGCTTCAAAATTAGGATAGGAGTTTGACAAAGTTGTACATTGTCACCCTGCTTATTTAAGTTATATACAAGTACATCATGAGAAATGCTAGGCTGAATGAATCGAAGTTGAGATCAAGATTGCCAGGAGAGTTATTAACAACCTCAGCTCTATAGATGATACTACTTTAATGACAGAAAGTGAAGAACTAAAGAGCTTCTTAATGAGGGCAAAAGAGGAGACTGAAAAAGCTGACTTGAAACAATATTAAAAAAAAAAAAAAAAAAAACCCTAAGATCATGGTATCCAGTCCCATCACTTCATGACAAATAGATGAGGAAAAAAAAATGGGAACAGGAGCAGATTTTATTTCCTTGGACTCCAAAATCACTGGAGGTGGTGACTGCAGCCATGAAATTAGAAGATGCTTGCTCCTTAGAAGAAAAGCTATGACAAACTATACAGTGTATTAAAAAGCTGAGAAGTCAGTTTGCCAACAAGGGTTCTACACATCAGGACTATGGTTTTTCTAGTAGTCATGTAAGGGTGTACATGCTTAGTGGCTTCAGTTATATCCGACTCTTGTGACCATCTGGAGAATAGCCTGTCAGGTTCCTCTGTCCATGGGATCCTCTAGGCAAGAGAGTTGGACTGTAAAGAAGGCTGAGCACTTAAGCTTTTGAATTGTGGTACTAGAGAAGACTCTTTAGAGTCCCTTGGACTGCAAAAAGATCAAACCAGTCAATCCTAAAGGAAATAAACTGTGAACATTCTTTGAAATAATTTTGCTGAAGCTGAATCTCCAGTAATTTGGGCACTTGATGCAAAGAGCCAACTCACTGGAGAAGTCTCTGATGCTGGGAAAAATTGAAGGCAAAAGGAGAAGGGGTGACAGAGGATGAGATAGTTGGATGATACCACTGACTCAATGGAGACGAATTTGAACAAGCTCCAAAAGACAGTGAAGGACAGAGGAGTCTGACATGCTGTAATCCATGAGGTTCTAAAGAGTCAGACGTGACTCAGTGACTGAACAACAACAAGAGGTTCATATCTTTGAAGCAAAATGGAACATTCCAATTTTTTAACTTTTTATTGGAAATAATTTTAGATTTTACCTTTACTCAGCTCCCCTAATGCTAACATCTTCAAAAAAGAGTGGAATATGTCGAACATTAAAGAAGTAACCTTCATGTAAAATTGAAAACTTAGCTCAGACTTCCTTTGGATTTCTTCAGCATTTTCATCAATGTCTTTTCTCTTTCAGGATCCAGTTCACCGCATCTTGTTGCACTAAATCATCATCTGTCCTTAGGAGCAACCTGCCTGGGACAACCTCTGTCGTTTCCTGTTTTATATGACCTGAGCAGTTTTGCAAAATATTCCATTGGGGAACAGAGTATTTTCAAAAGTGAGTTAAAAAATATCTTAGAGGAGAAAGATATTCTAAAAGGTTTTCCATGGCTTAAATTTTTGGGTTAGGATATAGTTTTCAAAATTATTATCACATTTGTATAAGTGCTTTGGGTATGCACATTCAATACATCTTTACTTTTGTTTCAGTGTGAATGCAGCCCCACTTGATAAGTGATGTTGCTAAATGTGAAGGCAAGTGAAAAGAGTAAGAGAATAATCCGTCACCATGGATGGGATTCACCAGAGCCAGCTAAGGACTGGATTGTCTTAATCCCTGTAAAGAAATTTAAATTTAGGTTAAAAAGGAGTTTAAGTATCTCAGCAATTGTATTTCCCTTATTGTTGTCAGCATCACATTCATTTAGCTTTCCTAAAGGACTCTTTTGAGAATCTCTTAGTTAATTTATATGCAAAGTACATCATGTGAAATGCCAAGCTGGATGAAGCACAAGCTGGAATCAAGATTGCTAGGAGAAATATCAAAAACCTCAGATACTCAGATGACACCACCCTTATGCAGAAAGCAAAGAAGAACTAAAGAGCCTCTTGATGACAATTAAAGAGGAAAGTGAAAACGTTGGCTTAAAATTCAACATTCAGAAAACTAAGATCATGGCATCCAGTCCCATCACTTCATGGCAAACAGATGGGGAAACAGTGACAGACTTTGTTTTGGGGAGTTCCAAAATCACTGCAGATGGTGAGTGTAGCCATGAAATTAAAAGACGCTTGCTCCTTGGAAGAAAAGCTATGACGAACCTAGGCAGCACATTAAAAAGCAGAGACATTATGTTGCTGACAAAAGTCTGTCTAGTCAAAGCTATGTTTTCCCAGTAGTCAAATATGGATGTGAGAGTTGTACCATAAAGAAAGCTTAACGCTGAAGAACCGATGCTTTTGAACTGTGGTGTTAAAGAAAACTCTTGAGAGTCCCTTGGATTGCAAAGAGATCCAACCAGTCCATCCAAAAGGAAATCAGTCCTAAATATTCATTGGAAAGACTGATGCTAAAGCTGAAACTCCAATACTTTGGCCACCTGATTTGAAGAACTGACTCATTTGAAAAGACCCTGATGCTGGGAAAGATTGAAGATGGGAGAAGAAGGAGACAGCAGAGGATGAGATGGTTGTATGGCATAACTGACTCAATGGACATGAGTTTGAGTAAACTCTGGAAGTTGGTGATGGACAGGAAAGCCTGGCATGCTGCAGTACATGGGGTTACAAAGAGTCGGGTAAGAGTGCATTACTGAATTGAACTGACTCTAGTATTTTGTAATGAACCAGGGACAAAGTAGTCACTGAGACACCAAGAAAATTAGATTTCACTGGGAAGACAATGAGAAGAAAGAGGATCCAATATAGTTTGAGAAGCAAGTACACTTTTCTGTGTATGCACATCAAGGACATGAGAAAGTTTTGCTGTGGATAATTTAGGGGGATAAACAAACTTTTAGGATAAGTAGGAATTAATGGGAAAAATGACTTGGAAAGGAAATAAATAGAAAAGAAGAAAATACTGGGTCATATAAGTAACTAGCTGATGGATGAGAAAAATATTGTTGTTACAAATAACAGATTTATAGACATGAGTTGGGCCTTTCCATAGTTGACTGTTTCAGTTGACCTGGCATATACCCCATCAGTTTGTGCTCCTTTAAATCCCAGTTCCCTGATTTTAATGATAAATTGTATCCTTATTCTTATTTGCACCCATTATAATGTGTGGTCTGTACCTGCTGAAGGCACATGGGCCTGACTGGGTAGGCACAATTGGAAATGGGTAGAATAAAAGATCCTTGAGTCTCTTTTATTGAGCTTGATTTTCTTATGAAACATTCATGCAGAGGCAAAATGCAGAGGAATCCACACATTGTGTGTGGGATGTGTGTGTGTGTTTGGAGAGTGTAGAGAGAAAGATGGGAGTGGGAAAAATGAAAGAATGGGTGTATCTCAGAGAACATGCAGCCCTATATAATGATTAAGCAAACAGATTTGGGCTTGGTAAATTACGTCTCCTGTCCCTTATCCATAAAGCCATCCTGCTGTTGCTGCTGCTGCTGCTGCTAAGTTGCTTCAGTCGTGTCCGACTCTGTGTGACCCCATAGACGGCAGTCCACGAGGCTCCCCCGTCCCTGGGGTTCTCCAGGCAAGAACACTGAAGTGGGTTGCCATTTCCTTCTCCAATGCATAAAAGTGAAAAGTGAAAGTGAAGTTGCTCAGTCTTGTCCAACTCTTAGAGACCCCATGGACTGTGGCCCACCAGGCTCCTCCATCCATGGGATTTTCCAGGCAAGAGTGCTGGAGTGGGGTGCCATTGCCTTCTCTGAAAGCCAGCCTAATATTATTCAATTCACACTGTTCTAATGATGAACTGCAAAGGTGAATAAGAGCTTGCAGCCAGTCATCATTCTATGTCCATATAGTAAGAAATATATGTAGTTACAGAGTTTTCTCCATTTTATATACTTATCAATAAACATATGCAGCTCTTGTTTCTATGTCCCTGGGGTAGAAGAAATAGGGCAGCTCCAGTGTAAATACCTATATCTTAGGGCTATATTATGTCATCAATTGAGGAAGGATTTTAAGTGACAGACATATTGTTTATTTAGGCACAGAAGGAAGCTTGTGCAGAAGAATGAGAAAAAAAAAAAAAAAAAAGAATCAACTTTTATGCAGACCCTTTTATGCGGAAAGTTACCTTTCTATCATTGCTTAGGCTACATCTGTGGGCCTGGACTGCAGGAATCTTTAAGAGACTGGTTTCCCAGCAACATCTACTCACACCAATAAGCCTGTAAGAACTTGTTTAATAAAGAGAATTTAAAGAGAATTGTCTGAATTCCTCAAACAAAGTCAACTCTAGTCAGAGGTGGTATATGGATTTTTCTTTCAAGAGATAAGCCAAGAAGAAATAGAGGATTAAAGGCAAAATATATCTACAGGTCACTAATATTATAGAGATGTAGAGAGTACAAAAAAAAAAAAAAAAAAAAAAAAACCTAGATAGCAGACCTTTTATCCTAAAGAAAAAAAAATAAAAAAAGTACAAAGCTACACAGAGAATGAGCTGGAAAATCCACAGCACCCTTTAGTGCTAATCAGAAGCTCTTTGTATTGTGCAAGTAATGGAGCACAGCGAATACCAAGTTAGCTGTGAGGACTATAATCTCTAGGTCCATCCATGTTGCTGCAAATGACATTATTTCATTCAGTGAAAGAAAGATATCATATGGTATCACTTATATGTGGAATCTAAAAAGATGATGAAAATGAACTGGTTTACAAAACAGACAGACCAGCAGACATAAAGAATAGATTTATTGTTACCAGAGAGGAACGATAGGGAAGAGGGATAAATTAGGATTTGGGGATATAACATATATACACTATTATATATAACGTAGACAATCAAGGACCTACTGTATAACACAGGGAACTCTGCTAAATATTATGTAATAACATAAGTTGGAAAATAATTTGAAAAAAAAAAATATATATATATATATAACTAAATCACTTTGTTGTACATCTAAAACTAACACAACATTGTAAATCAACTATGCTACAATAAAAATAAAATTATTAAACTTTAAAGAATTGAATTAAAATTCAGTCAATTTTGTAGGTTAGATTGAGTATTCTTTCCAATAATCATTTGCTGAGATGTTTAATGCCATTTTGAGATCAAATCTAGTTTATCTGGGCATCTTCTCATCTGTACCTCTCCATCAACAAGATGAAGGCCCAAGAGATTGAAGGCCTGGGAAGTTGTACCAAAATGGACAATGCTTATTGGGAGATGTCTCAGAGAAGGCTGACTTCTGGTTGAACCAAGAGCTGGCTCCAGACTATCAGAAGCTCCCCAACTCTTCATCTGTCTTTGGGATGCAACTCAGTTTGTCCTTCCTGTTCCCACAAGCTGCCCCAAGCACACAATCTTGAGATAGTTATGTAATCATAAGACTCTCTGAATTGTGTGAATTGTTGACCCAGTTAAGTCGTCCATATACACTTTTAGGATTTTTGTCTGCAGAACAGAGATCTACCACAAGGTCCTGTGTGAGTTCCCTCAGATGGTCTACCTTATTGTTCTCTCCTTGCCCTCCTTGTAAGTGGGCTGGTTTCTAATTAAACCTGGGAAGCTTCCCAGGTTTTCAAGAAGCAATTGTGGAGTAGCCAGGACATGGAGTACAGTATGGTTAATCAGAGATTTTAGCCTGTTGTTTCACAGAGTGAGGTGTTGCAAACCACCTCAGAGTAAGGCCTGAGCACCCGTGACAGAACAAGACCCTGTTTCCCCCAAAGCCAGTCCCTCCTATAAGGAAGTTTCCACAGCCCTCTTATCCTTATCCATCAGAAGGCAGACAGAATGAAAGCCACAATCACAGGAAACTAACCATACTGATCACATAGATCACAGCCTTGTCTAACTCAGTGAAACTATGATCTGTGCCATGTAGGGCCACCCAAGATGGATGGGTTCTGTCAGACAGAGTTCTGACAAAACGTGGTCCACTGGAGAAGGGAGTGGCAAACCCCTTCAGTATTCTTGCCTTGAGAACCCCATGAACAGCATGAAAAGGCAAAAGGATATGATTACTGAAAGATGAGCTCCCCAGATTGGTATGTGCCCAATATGCTACTGGAGAGAGTGGAGAAATAACTCCAGAGAGAAGGAAGGGATGGAGCCAAAGCGAAACAACACCTGGTTGTGGATGTGACTAGTGATGCAAGTAAAGTCCAATGCTGTAATGGACAATATTGTATACAAACCTGAATGGTAGATCCTTGAATCAAGGTAAATTGGAAGTGGTCAAACAGGAGATGGGAGGAGTCAACATCAGGATTTTAGGAGTTAGGGAACTAAAATGTATTGAAATGGGTGAATTTAACTCAGATGACCATTATTCCTACTATTGTGGGCAAGGATCCCTTAGAAAAAATGGAGTAGACATCATGGTCAACAAAAGAGCCTGAAATGCAGTACTTGGATGCAATCTCAAAAATGACAGAATGATCTCTGTTTGTTTCCAAGGCAAACCATTCAATATAACAGTAATCCAAGTCTATGCCCAAACCACTAATGCCAAAGAAGCTTCAGTTGAACAGTTCTTTGAAGACCTACAAGACTTTCTAGAACTAACACCAAAGATGTCCTTTTCATCATAGTGGACTAGAAAGCAAATGTAGAAGGTCAAAAGATACCTGCAGTAGCAGGCAAGTTTGGCCTTGAAGTACAAAATGAGGCTGGGCAAACGCTAACAAAGGTTTGCCAAGAGAATGCATTGCTTATAGCAAACACCTTCTTCCAACAATACAAGAGATGACTCTACACATGGACATCAACACATGCTCAATGCCAAAATCAAATTGGTTATATTCTTTGTGGCTGAAGATGGAAAAGCTCTACACGGTCAGCAAAAACAAGACTGGGAGATGACTGTGGCTCAGATTATTAATTCCTTATTGCAAAATTTCAGATTTAAAATGAAGAAAGTAGGAAAAACCACTAAACTATCAGGTATGACCTAAATCAAATCCCTTATGGTTATGCAGTGGAAGTGACAAATAAGTTCAAAGAATTAGATTTGATAGAGTGCCTGAATAACTATGGATGGAGGTTTGTGACATTGTATGGGAGGAAAAAAGAAACGCAAAAAGGCAAAACGTTTGTCTGAGGAGGACTTACAAAGAGCTGAGAAAAATAAGAGAAGCAAAAGACAAGGAGAAAAGGAAAGATATGCCCATCTAAACACAGAATTTCAAAGAAGAGCAAGAAGAGATAATAAAGCTTTCCTAAGTGATCAATGAAAACAAATGGAGGAAAACAATAGGATGGGAATGACTAGAGATCTCTTCAAGACAGTTAGAGATACCAAAGGAATATTTTATGCAAAGTTGGGCACAATATAGCACAGAAATGGTATGGACCTAACAGAAACAGAAGATATGAAGAAGTGGCAAGAATACACAGAAGAAATATACAAAAAAGTCCTTAATGGCCCAGATAATCATGATGGTGTGATCATTCTTCTAGAGCCAGATATCCTAGAGTGCAAAGTCAAGTGGGCCTTAGGAAGCATCACTACAATCAAAGCTAGTGGAAATGATAGAATTCCAGTTGAGCTATTTCAAATCCTAAGAGATGATGTTGTGAAAGTGCTACACTCAATATGCCAGCAAATTTTGAAAACTCAGCAGTGTCCATAGGACTTGAAAAGTTCTGTTTTCATTCCAATCCAAAAGAAAGGCAATGCCAAAGAATGTTCAAACTACCACACAATTACACTGATTTCACATGGTAGCAAAGTAATGTTCAAAAATCTCCAAGCAAGGCTTCAACAATGCGTGAAAGAAGAACTTCAAAATGTACTAGCTGGATTTAGAAAAGGCAGAGGAACCAGAGCTCAAATTGCCAATATCAGTTGGATCATAGAAAAAGCAAGAGAATTCCAGGAAAAAAAAAAAAAAAAACACATCTACTTCTGCTTCACTGACTATGCTAAAGCCTTTGTCTGTATGGATCACAACAAACTGTGGAAAATTCTTAAAGAGATAGAAATGTCAGACCACCTGATCTGCCTCCTGAAAAATCTGTATTCAGGTCAATAAGCAACAGTTAGAACCTCAGGTGGAACAACAGATTTGGTTCCAAATTGGGAAAGGAGTTCATCAAAGCTATATATTGTCAACCCTGCTTGTTTAGCTTATATGCAGATAACTTCATGTGAGATGCCAAGCTGGATAAAGCACAAGGTGGAATCAAGATCGTTGGGAGAAATATCAATAACCTCAGATGTGCAGATGACACCACACTTATGGCAGAAAGTGAAGAAGAGCCTCTTGATGAAAGTGAAAGAGGAGAATGAAAAGTTGACAAAACTAAACATTCAGAAAACTAAGATCATGGCATCTGGTCCCATCACTTCATGGCAAATAGATGGGGAAACAATGGAAACAGTGACAGACTCTACTTTGGGGGGGGGGACTCCAAAATCATGGCAGATGGTGACTGTAGCCATGAAATTAAAAGATGCTTGCTCCCTGGAAGAAAAGCTATGACCAACCTAGACAGTATATTAAAAAACAGGGACATTATTTTGACAAGAAAGTCCTGTCTATTCAAAGCTATGGCTTTTCCAGTAGTTATGTATGGATGTGAGAATTGGACTAAGTGGTGAAAAATTGATGCTTTTGGACTGCAGTGTTGGAAAAGATTCTTGAGGATCCTTTGGACTGCCAGGAGATCAAACCAGTCCATCCTAAAGGAAATCATTGGAATATTCATTGGAAGGACTGCTTCTGAAGGTCCAATACTTTGACCACCTGATGTGAACACTGATTCATTGGAAAAAACCCTGATCCTAGGAAAGATTGAAGGCAGGAGGAGAAGGGGATAACAGAGAATGAGGTGGTTGGATGGCATCCCAACTTTATATGGGTTTGAGTGGGCTCTGGGAGTTGGTAATGCACAGGTAGGCCTGGCATGCATGGGGTTGCCAAAAGTCAGACATGACTGAGCAGCTGCACTGACTGAACTGAACCTGTGACAGAGTCTTGTTGAGATGCTTAGAAGTAGAACTCCTGGCCAAGTGATGTGAGTAAAGAGGAGGATGTTGTGTTAATGAAGAATTGTACAAAACACCCGATGTGAGCCCACTCCTAATAGAAAGGAAGGCCGAGTACAGCTACAGCAACCCAGCCATCAGGGCAAACTCCCACTCAGGGAACTTTCATATGGTGATATATATGAAGTCTTTCATATAGTCCCACTCAGTTTATTGATACAGTTGGCAAGTTTCCACAAAAGGCCAGGAAAGGCATCCAGATGTGTTTAGCAGTGGGCACTGGTGGAGCAGGGTCTGAGGGGGGTATGACAAGTGTCTGCCCAGGCAGGAGGCAGGCAGAGGAGACAAACAGCATCACTGCACATCTGCCCTCCAGCAACACCTGCATGGTGCTGGAGGAAACGGAGGCTTTCAGTCTCTTAGAGACTGGGTTATTCCATCCTGCAAGGAGGTTTGGCCCAAGTTTTGCACCCTGGGCAAATGGTACCCTGGGTATCTATAGAGGAAATAAGGCAAATACAAAAGGAGTTGGGGATGAGACATAGCATCTACACCCCTGTCATTTACGGTCTTAATCAGAACAAATTCAAGAGATTAAATTTAAGATGCTCCAGTCCTCGTGTAGCACCTGGTGTGAGATGTTGATATCCATGCTAAGTCTAGTCATCACGGGGCATTTATGATGGTGGGCAGTCCACTGCTCATTTAGGGGAAACTGACAAGTCCTGGGAATGGCTATTCCAATTGGCTATACACAATCCAAAAAGTGTGGTCTGACCTCTTTGTTACAGGGACCCACCTGAATAGATAGACTGATAACTCAACG
This sequence comes from Tragelaphus eurycerus, assembly GCA_935064755.1. Classification (NCBI taxonomy): domain Eukaryota; kingdom Metazoa; phylum Chordata; class Mammalia; order Artiodactyla; family Bovidae; genus Tragelaphus; species Tragelaphus eurycerus. The sequence continues at coordinate 17,856 of CAKXYN010000308.1, forward strand.
CTGTGTTGGTTGACCTGTGGAAATTCTAAAATGTGAACAAGAGGTCAAGCCTGCCTCATCTGCCCTACCATCCCTGATGCCCTGCTATGTGCAACAGAGGCCTCAGGAGTACAGTCTTATTAGGGGTACGTGCCTCCCACATCTCAGGTATAGTTTGTAGGCTAAGGTTGCCTCCAGATGAGGGCTACCGGAAGGCAATAGGAGGCCCAGTGCTTGACTATTAGTCCTCTAAAAATAAGCCAAAAGTAATGACTCTGACACTAACGTGCTCTAATACACAGCCATTCTCAGAAGTGTTCTGGAGCCCTTTGCATTATGGAGGGTAGATGGTTATCATATGAGGCTGAGCTCTGTAACTTCTACCAGTAAACTGCCTCCAACTTAGGGTGGCCAAACCAGAACTAAGGAGAAATGACAGCTGGAAACCGTTAGTCACCACCCCTTCTAACAACGGTAACTGTCAAGCGATGTAAACTGCTGGGGGTCACGAGGAGATAGGAGACACCATCTAAGAACTACATGTGTAGATATCATAGCCATTAAAGCCCAGTTTGATCTGAAAAAAGGCCATCTGGTTCATGGAAGATGCTGTGGATACCAAGAACTTAACAAGGTAGTGCTCCATGCAGACACTGTGGCTCACACTGTCCTTTCTTAGGTATCTTACTCATGATCCTAGGAGGGCATCATGATGCCTTGCATTTAGCAAATGTCTTTTCCAGCGGGGACTGAGTCACAGGATCAATTTGTCATCACCTGGAGAAACACAAGGGGCCTTTCAAGTGCTTCCCCAAGGCAGCTTGCACAGCCCTACCACATGTCATGGATGGTAGCCTGAGATTGGTCTCCTTCCATCAGTAAAGTGGGCCCGTTACACTGATGACATAATACTAACACATAAAGACTTGCCTTGGGTAGGACACTCTGCAGACTTTTCTGGAAGAACATCTGTCAGGGATAGGATGGGATGTTAGCACACCAAAAATTCAAGATGCAGGTTCAGAAGTAAAGTTTGGGAGTCATTTGGTTGGTAAGATGATCTTTGTCCCAGAAACTATGTGACTGATAAGAGACAAGCCTATCTGTCCTCTAAGAAGGTGACAGGTACGAGGCTTTGTAGGGTCTTGGGTTCAGGAGCCTGGTAGGCTGCAGTCCATGGGGTCGCTAAGAGTCGGACACAACTGAGTGACTTCACTTTCACTTTTCACTTTCATGCATTGGAGAAGGAAATGGCAACCCACTCCAAGTGTTCTTGCCTGGAGAATCCCAGGGACGGGGGAGCCTGGTAGGCTGCCATCTATGGGGTCACACAGAGTTGGACACGACTGAAGTGACTTAGCATAGCATACTTGAGGCAGTCTGTCCAGGTGGATGGATGTCACTATTCTGTATCATCATCAGTATCATCTAAATACTGATCATAATCAGTATCATCTAAATCCATCATCAATACCATTTAGATGGAAAATGGGAACAGATTGCAGCAGTCCATGGGCTGAACTCAGAGAAGTTTGGCTGGAACTCAGACATGACCCATGGCTGTTAGCTTTGCCCTGACAGTTGGGCTGTTCCAGAGGACTAACACTACAGCTTGGACAATGGGAAGCCACGCTGATCATACATGAGCCCTTGAAGGTTCAGTATATGTGGAAAAGCACTTGGTTTGCCTGAAAGAGTCCAGGGCAAACTTCACTGCTTTCCACGTCCCAGTTAATAACGTGTTGGCACCCCGGGCATTCAGGGGCTGATGCACAGGCCTGGGTGTGAGCCTCAGCAACTGATCCTTCAGCAGATCTAGCAGATTGGGATGCTTAGGAAGAGTGGCCGCTGCAGGACCTGCTTGGGATGGTAGATTGTCAAGAATGGTCTCCTGATTCTAATTCCTTCCAATCTTTTCATGACCGTACTTCCTGGTGCTTTATATGTCTATGTTGGTTTCTAAATTACTTGAAATGGTAACCCACTCCAGTATTCTTGTCTAGGAAATACCACAGACAGAGGAGCCTGGTGGGCTACAGTCCATAGGATTGCAAAGAGTCGAACACAACTGAAGCAACTTAGTTTGCCCCCAAACAGAAATATGGGTTTCCCTGGTGGCTCAGATGGTAAAGAAGTCACCTGAGTTTGGATTCTTGGGTCAGGAATACACCCTGGTGAAGCGAATGGCTTTCCAACTCATTAATCTTGCCTGGAGAATTTCATGGAAAGAGGTCCATGGGGCTGAAAAGAGTGGGATACGACTGAGTGACTAACATTTTCAAAGAGAAATATACTGAAAGATTGGGGTAAATGGATCAGAAAAATAGAACCCAATTCACCTACAAACTTTGGTTCAAAATAGAGTCATAAGTGAAACTTATTGATCATAAGTCCATAAAAGATCATTACTATCAGTACCAATATAGACAATATTTTGTATATAGACTTTGGGAAAGAATCAAACAGCTGGGATTACTACCAGAACTAGAGCATAGAGCCTGACCTATAAATAGTTGAAGTATATATAGTCAAAGTCAATTGAGAAGAGTTGGAAAAAAATCTAAGGCTATTTTTAATGGGTGTCCTGAGAGGACACACTGCAAACATCAGTTGTCAGTATTGAAATAGCTGGTTCTAAAAGGTTATTGTGAAAATAGTAGCTCGCAACTTTAAATTCATAACTCTGGTATGGAAAAGCATTACTGGAATATCTTTAATTGTAATCTTTTTTTTACTTTATGTATTTTTAATTTTAAAATAGAAATAAATAATAATCACATATACTTTTACTGTCCAGAGAAAACCACTACTATAGCCTCTAATTTTTTAATATACATTTAAATACATATAATTATTACTATGTCAAAACACATAAGAAAATAAATTATACAACATTAGTTCTTAATAAATTGCAAATTAAAACTTCAAGGAAACACTTCACACCATCAGTAGCTTGGACATAAATAATAATAATTGTTGATAAGAACATGGAGAAATTTGAACCCTCACACATTGCTTGGAAAATAGGTTCACAGGTTTTGAACATTACATATAAATTTCCTACATGACCAACCAATTCCACCCCTAGGCATGCACTCAAGAAAAATGAAAGCACATATTGCACAATGACTTGTAAGTGAATGGTTATAATAGCATCATATTACTATATAGTAGTCAAAAGGTGGAAACAATTCAAATATCTATGCATGATACTCAGTTGCTAAGTCATATCTGCCTCTGGGACCCCATGAACTATAGCCTGCTTGGCTCCTCCATCCTTGGGATTTTCCTGGCAAGAGTACTGGAATGGATAGCCATTTTCCTCTCCATGGGGATCTTCTTGACCCAGGGATCGAACCTTTGCACCTGGGTTCTTTACCACTTAGCCACCTGGGGATCTATAGAGAAACGGACAAGAACAATTGGTATATCCAAACAATGGAGTAACATTCAGTAATAAAAAGGAATAAAATGCTGATGTATACAAAATATGGGGCTTTCCTGGTCGCCCAGATGGTAAAGAATCTGCCTGAAATGCAGGTTCAGTCCCTGCGTGGGGAAGATCCCCTGGAGAAAGAGATGACACTCTAATATTCTTGCCTTGAAGATTCCATGGCAAACAAGCCTGGCAGGCTACAGTCCATGGGGGGCACAAAGAGTCAGGAATGACTGAGCGACTAACACTTTCATACAAAATATGGATGCTCCTCAGAAGCATTGTGGTAAGTAAAGGAAGTCAGACAAACAAGGTCACGTATTGTGCAATCTATTTATAGAAAATGATGTCCAGATGAGTCAAAACTACAGAGAGAGAAGCATATTAGTGGTTGTTTGAGGTGCAGTTGGCTATAGAAAGTGGTTATCAATGGGTACCCAGGCTTTTTGAGGTGATGAAAACATTCTAAAATTGATTTTACATAAATGTACTAAGCATAATTGATTTGAACACTTAAAAGTAAGTGAATTTATGATATGTAAATTTTATCTTAATATAGCTCTTAAATAAAAAAGACAGATTACAGTTCAAAATGGATAAATGAGCTATTCTATTTTGCTTTTCCTCATATTGATTTACCCTTCTTTGAAGCATCCATTTCCTTCAGGAAAGTTTAGAGTTATTGATGTGCGATTCAAATATTGAGTTAATATTTAGCTTCTAATATTCAAATTGTAAAGTTGTACAAGATAATAATGCTAAAAACTAGACTGTTAGCTTGGAGACCTTCCTAAATTGTGAGCAGTTAAGATACAGATCAAAGGAATGATTTCAATAAGTACAGAACCTGCATCTTCCCATACATTGTTGTTTGCTAAGTCAATTGTTCTGATTCTTTTGTGACCCCATGGACTATAACCTGGCAGGCTCCTCTGTCCATGCGATTTCCCAGGCAAGAATACTGGAGTAGTTGCCATTTCCTTCTCCTGGTCTTATACATAGAAAGGTGCTAAATTCATTAACTTGAGTTATCTGTTTTTTATTTAATTGATAGTAATTCTTTGAAACTCCAGCTACCTGGTCTTCACTGAAAAAACTCCTTATATATCCTGGCTCCTCCCTTATCTCATTGAAGCCATCTCTCTGAAAGAATGCATCCCCAGCTCAAGTCCCCAGTTTTGTCCACCAAATAAAACACAATTCTCAACTTTTAGGTTGTTCACTCTTTTCAGTTGAAACTTCAGGGGTTGGCAATCCTGTGGGAGAAATCTGGCCTTCTGTAAGGAAAAATAAATAAATAAATAAATGAGTCACTGGTCACAACAACAACCTTACACCTTGTCTCTGCAGCTTTAGTGCTGCAGTGGCCAAAATGAGTAGTTGCGAAAGGAATCTCATAGCCCTTAAAGCCTAAAATATTTGCCTTCTGGACCTTTACAGAAAAAGCTTTCAAAACCCTGAACTAGATCAGTCAGCTTCCTAAAAGCCAGATGCTGGACAATATGGAAGTCCCAGTTTCCTTTATCTTGAAAGGATCCGTGATAGAGGACAAGTGAGTCAGGAATCAAGTTTCTTTCTTTCTCTATTTCTTTCATTTTCTTGTGACCACAAGGCCCTGCTATGAGGGAGACATTGGTAAGACATTTTGTTTTTAACTATATATATTTTAATTATTTATTGTTGGCAGGTAAATACATTTGCAGAGTTCAAAATTAAAAGATAGAAAGGTTCTACACTGAAGTTCTCCTCCATGACTGTGTAACTCCTCACAATGCTCATCCTCAGATGCAACCGTCACGGCATGCTACTTATTACTGTTCCCAGAGCTACTTTATGCCTGCCCTTTTCTTTTTTATAATGTACCTTTAGGATGTTTCTAAAATCTTTCTTTATTTAAAAAAGATGAATGAGATATTTTCATTCATATGACATTTTGCCAATGCTGTATAACCATAGGATAAACTCTGGAATTGGAATAGATGAGACAAAGGACATATGTATTTATCATTTAAAAATATTATCACATTATCTGCAAAACATTTTCCACATGCTGTCATCCACAATGTAGGAAAGTGGATATTTCTTCAAACACAAACAAACATCTCACTAAGATGGCCAATCAATGCCAACAAGGAAAATAAAAAGCTAGTAGAGATCTCTTTGTTCCTGCTTTTCCATGAGGACAAAGTGCTCCCCATCCTGTGTGTATTTACCTATCCTGAGAAAGCAAAGGGAATAAAATATAAAGGATAGACAATTTACATAAATGGATAGAATCATTTAAAATATCCAGTTTAGAAGGTGGTTGAAATTAGAATGGACAGAATGTTTGAATTAAAAGAAATTCTGAACTAAATACAGATAATGCTGAAGAACTATGCCTAGAAAAATTTAAATATGCCCCGAAATACATCCAGGTTATTTGTAATACGCAAATGGACACCTAAATAAGGCAAGAGAAACATTTTTTTTTTTTTCTCTTGAATGTCCAAACTTGAGTATCATTACCTTGGCAAACCTGATGTCATCAGTCAGAGTTTGGACAGGACAATAGAGGCTTCTCTTTGTGCACCAGAAACCAAGCTTTTTTTGTTTTGTTTTGTTTTGTTTTGCTTGTTTGTTTTAAATAAATTTGTAGTTTAGTTTTTATTTTTTTTTAATTATTCTTATTGGAACATAATTGTTTTATAACGTGTTAGTTTCTTCTGCAGAGCAATGAACTTTCTTCCCATTTAGGGCTTCCTTGGCAGCTCAGCTGGTAAATAATCCACTTTCAATGTAGAAGACTCCGGTTTGATTCCTAGGTCAGGAAGATCACCTGCAGAAAAGATAGGCCACCTACTCCAGTATTCTTGGGCTTTCCTGTTGGCCCAGCTGGTAAAGACTCCACCTGCAATGCAGGAGACATGGGTTCGATCCCTGGGTTGGGAAGATCCCCTGGAGAAGGGAAAGGCTAACCACTCCAGTATTCTGGCCTGGAGAATATATTTAGGTCACCACAGAGCATTGCATAGAGTTCCCTGTGCTAGACAGTAGGTTATCATTAGTTATTTTAATAAAGAGACTCAAAGACATATATAACCATGGCATTAACAAGTCAGGTATCTCTCCAGAGCTGACCTGCAAGCCACACAGCTCTCAGAAAACTCTGGACAGTTCACCTTTTCTGAAGTATCCAATGGTAGTCCATGTGCAGAGTGGGATTCAGAAATTTCAGACTTCAGCTTTTTCTCAGTGTTGCATGTTATAATCACATAGTAGAGATGATTTTTTCTTTTTGACACAGTATCATGAATATTTCTCATAAGTTTAATAATTTTTAAACACATGATTTCCATTAGCTTTTTCATCTAATGAAATCTTTGGAGACATATGATAGTTTCTGTTTTTTAATAGTTATAAATGATATTATAATGGATATTCTTATATGTTCATATTTTATTACCACTGATTAAATATCCTTAGATATTTCTGAAAGGATATTAAAAGATAAAGGCAAAATATATTTTTAAGAAGAAAACCACAGAAGTGGATCAGCATAATTCCTTAATTATATCTGAAAATTTCCATTTTATAAACACTATACAGTTTCATTAAAATAATATGAAATATATACATATAAACAAACAAGAATCTCTGCTAAATTGATACATAAATGATGACATCATAAAGTGAAGTCACTGAGTTGTGTCTGACTATTTCTGATCCAATGGACTGTAGGCTCTTCTGTCCCTGGGATTTTCTGAGCAAGAGTACTGGAGTGCGTTGCCATTTCCTTCTCCAGGTATGATGACATCATGCTGCTTCTGCTGCTGCTAAGTCGCTTCAGTCGTGTCCGACTGTGCGACCCCATAAACAGCAGCCCATCAGGCTCTGCTGTCCCCGGGATTCTCCAGGCAAGAACACCGGAGTGGGTTGCCATTTCCTTGTCCATTGTGTGAAAGTGAAAGTGAAGTCACTCAGTAGCATCCAACTGGTAGCGACCCCATGGACTGCAGCCTATCAGGCTCCTCCATCCATGGGATTTTCTGGGCAAGAGTACTGGAGTGGCTTGCCATTGCCTTCTCCAATGATGACATCATACTTTGATTTAAATCTTCGATTTATTGATGAGTTTGGACAATTTCTTGTGCTTATTGCTTACATTGCTATAACATGTTAAAAGTGCTGTCAATGGATAACTCATGATGATCTTTTATGTCTATTTCTGATTTTAATGGAATATTTTCTTATACTATGATTCTCAAAATTCACTTTTGTTAATACTTTTTATTAGAGTATAATTGCTTTACAATATTGTGTTAGTTTTTGCTGTACATATTTTCCTTCTTGTTTGGATTCCCTTACCATCTAACTGACCACAGATCATTGAGTAGAGTTCCCTGTGCTCTGCAATAGGTTCTCACTAGTCATCCATTTTATATATGGTGGTATATGCACGTCAATCACAGTCTTCCAGTTCATCCCATCCCGCTGTCCTCTTTGATGTCTGTACATTTGTTCTCTACGTCTGTGTCTCTATTTGTGCTTTGCAAATAGGTTCACCTGTACCGCTTTTCTGGATACACTCATTCTATTAAAAAAAATACTAATAACAGGGTGACAATGTCATTTCAATACTAATGATGGCGGGTTGTGGCAGAGATTCCTAATGTGGAGGTCGGACTGCAGTGAGAACAGGAAAAAGTATGTGCTCTGACCGGCCCCACCAAGAAGGGAAAGACTGTCTGGAAAGCATCCCCAAAAGGTTCCACATCCTAGATCCTTAGTTTAATGGGTAACCACAGGTGAGCCTCGGGTTTCCCAGGTGGCTCAGTGGTAAAGAAGCCCACGTATCAGTGCAGAAGCCACAGGAGATGAGAGTTTGATCCCTGGGTTGGCAAACTCCAGGGAGGAGAAGAAGGCAACTGACTCCAGTATTCCTGTCTGGGAAATTCCATGGACAGAGGAGACTGGCAGGCTACAGGCCATGGGGTCAAAAAAGTGGGATAAAATTTAGTAACTGAGCAGGCAGGTAAGCCTAGGGTGGATCTTATTTTGGACCATGAGCCCTAGTCCCCAGTCCCGAGAACAAAAGTGAGGGATGCAATGCATTACATATGTCTCCACCTACTTTTTTTTTTTTTTTTTTAGTTTTTATTTTATTTATTTTTTGTCTTTGTTTTTATGTATTTTGCTTTTTTAATTTTTTTAAATTTTATTTTGCTTAACTTTACAATATTGTATTGCTTTTGCCATTCATCAAAATGAATCCTCCACAAGTATACATGTGTTCCCCATCCTGAACCCTCCTCCCTCCTCCCTCCCCATACCATCCCTCTGGGTCGTCCCAGTGTGCCAGCCCCAGGCATCCATTATCAGGCATCTTACCTGGACTGGCAACTCGTTTCAGATATTATACATATTTCAATGCTATTCTCCCAAATCATCCCACCCTCTCCCTCCACCTACTTTTTGAGGCATAATAATTTTGTACCCTTACATATTCACTTAATGGTATTAGAAATATTGTCATGCAGTTTGCTATGATTTGTTTAAGGAAGGATGAGGTTTTCGAGCACTTTATTCAAAGTCTGTTCAAATTTGGACAAGCTGAAGCTAGTTCCAACATAATCAGTGCAGGGTGAAGCAATTAGCAGGGACATCATTCAGTGTAGTTCAACTAGAGCTGTGAAATTCTTTGATTTCTGAATTGTGTTTGTTAAATTGTGATATCCTTAGTTCTGTAAGGAAGCTTGAAATAAACTAAAAAAATTACTAGCTGACTCCAGTGGAAAATTATGCATTGCTAATAGCACACATTTTCAGGTTGCTTTTCATTACCTTTGAGCTATTTTATAATTTTGTAAGTTTCAAGTAACTTACAGTAATGCTTATACTCTTGAATATCCTTTGGAATGCCTCGTCCTCCAACATTCTGCCTCTCTCAGATCAGATCAGATCTTATGGGGACTCATGAATCAATGCTATCCTTTGGAAGATGCCTCCTGCTTAACTCCCCCACCCAGGGTTTTTGGCCTCGTCCTCCTAAAACATTCGTGTTCCTCTCTAGAAAAATGCTGTTTTTAGTCTACATATAAATATGTATCTTTTACTCTCACTTTCCCATTTGTTCATCTTCCTTCTCTAGGCCTCATTTTGACTTCTTTGAATCTACTGTAAAACTTACATGGTTTGCTCAACTAGAGTTAAAATTCTAAAAGTGTGTTTTATATAATATGCAATACATGTTAGTTATACTTCATCACTTTTTAAAATTTTCTTTTAGCTCTCCATTTTATTATTCTTGTTTTTCTGATTTTATCTTTCAGTTGTGAATGGGCATATTTTGGGAATAGATTTAAATTTTGTGGGGGGGTGTGGGGGGGAGAAGAGATCATTGCCATCATTATTTATAAAACTTGTTTTCATTCAGGCAAAAACAGAGGACTAATTATGAAATAATGCAAGTGATCCCATAATGAGGTGTGTAGGAATCCCTACTCCAGTTTGTGGTATCCTCCAGTGTGCCTTTCATCTATATTTGCTTCTAATTGAAACTAATTAGACACTTCCTCATGGATCCCTGAATAATGGTTTAAAGATTTACCATTTTTTACATCTTTCTATTGTTAGGCTTCAACCAGGGTCATTTCAAATTATTTGTAAAGTCGATTAATTTAATGGAGGCACAGAATATGAGCATTTTGAGATATTTAAGGAAATCCAAACAACAGGTGATAATATAGATACTTTTGGAGAGAAGCATATTTAGACAGAGATCTATCTATTTGCTGCTGCTGCTGCTAAGTCACTTCAGTCTTGTCCGACTCTGTGGGCCCCCATAGATGGCAACCCACCAAGCTCCACCGTCCCTGGGATTCTCAAGGCAAGAACACTGGAGTGGGTTGCCATTTCCTTCTCCAATGCATGAAAGTGAAAAATGAAAGTCAAGTCGTTCAGTCATGTCCAACTCCTAAGGACCCCATCGTCTATAGCCGACCAGGCTCTTCCGTCCATGCAATTTTCCAGGCAAGAGTACTGGAGTGGGGTGCCAGGGCCTTCTCTATCTACTTGAGTAGGAGTTATTTGGAAAACTTTTGTTCAAGAGGGACAGGTGTGCCTGGGATCATCCAGACAGGAGATAGCATGTTATGTGTGAATGGGACAAGACACACAGTAAAGGATGTGTGATGTAAGAGTTAGTTAAAGGAATGGTGGAGCTTTAAATCTGGTACCTAAGTGCTGTCTCCTCATTATGTAAACTAAAACAACTATAGAAATATAGCCTGTTGTATCAATTTGGCAAAATTATAGAAGGAGCAAGATCAGGGCCTAAAAACCAAAGAGAAGAATTTGTAGCAGTATGGACATTAAAATGGGAAAGATCCTTGAGTGAAAACACAATTAGACTGGATTCCCAGGTGGATCAGTGGTAAAAAAAAAAAATCTGCCTGCCAAGCAGGACAGGTAGATTTGATCCCTGGGTTGGGAAGATTCCCTGGAGAAGAAAATGGCCACCCACTCCAGTATTCTTGCCTGGGAAATGCCATGGACAGAGGAGCCTGGTGGGCTAGAGTCCCTGGAGTCGCAGAGTCAGGCGTGGCTTAGAGGCAATAACAACAATAGTGAAGAGTAGCATTTAAGATGAAAATTGTATTTAGTCCATTTTATACCATGACAGAGTATGGTTGCTTTAGACTGAATGTCAAGGCAGGAAAAAAATGAAAAGACACAGATACAGATGCCACCTTAGTTCCTTCAGGCCAGTGTACTATGGGGCACCTCATCCCTCACTAAGGAGCCACACAGATTCCCCAGCATCCTCCCACTCAGGACAGAGCCAAAGGCTGTGAGTTTATGTCTCTGGGACAACTGAGAAACATACATTTGCTATAAAGGTAAATGATGCTATCCTCCAAAAGCCATATTCAAACTTTTCAAACAGTAAAAATTCAAGTTTTATTGAAATCCTTTGTATGCATACAATATAAATGTGTTTAAAAAATTCTGACCCAGAGCCTTTTTAATAGTCTTGCTATTTTTAACTGAAGTTTGAGAACATGATTTCCTTTGATCTTTACGTTCATACTAACTGATGGAACAACATTTAGACACATTCTGATCTAGAAACAAGATCACATATTCCATGTCCCTGAATCGAAAAGCAAGGCTATTTTGGAGATTACTCCTGTTTTTTTCTGCTTGTGAACATATCTACTGAAAGAAATTGGAAATATGTATTTCTTTGAAGATTCAATTGTTCCTATGCATCCCCAAATAGTTATTCAGCACAAACATTGTGCTAGATAACACATTATAAATAAATTAATCAAAATAAACATGCGTCTCATGAAGCTTATGCTCTTCATGGGGGAAAATAATAAAGAAGAGTCATACAAATTCCAAAGAAAATTACAAGGTGCTGTGAAAGTCAGCATGCATTTGAAGTGGGAGGGGTGTAATGACAACAGTAATTTAATACAATTTCTACATTATGTAACAAATTTATTGGAATAGTGACAAGCGGGATAAGAGCTGTATTTCTAACATAAGCTAATTTCTACAAATTGATTGCTATATTTGAAAAACAGGCATGCAAGAGCAACAGTGAAAAATCAGCTCATTACCAAAACATTTTGTAAACATTTCCAGAGGGTAAGAATGCTTAATAAAGATACAGATGCATTTTGTTTTGAGTTTCATCTGAGCATTATTTAAAATTGTGTGCGGCCACAGAGGGAAGAGGTAGTATATTTAATTCTCCCAGTCAATATCAGATTGAGGTTTTTTGAAATGTCAGCATAACTTGCCAATTCATAGCTTTGTGCAACCCTATTAATAACACAGCTGTTATTTTCTTGATGGATTCCTTTCTTCAGCAAATTTTCAGCTGTATGTGTCGAGGCAGTTGGGAGGTTCACAAGTGCTAGATCTCATGTACTGGGAGCCTTTTCCCTTCTGACTTTTTCTTAGGGAGCTAATGTGGTAAGTCTTGGAGAGAAAGCAAATAGCTGTAATGGTGACAAACAGTGTCTGCCTCCTGGCTCCCAAAGTTCCCTAGGTGAGCAGCAGAGCTGGGGCTTGAGTATCCTGGCTGCATGGAAGCATTTCATGTGCAATATACACAGCCGTCTCTGAAATATTACAGGTCATTTCTATCCACATACTGCATTTTACGTCTGGCTTAGGTAAACATCTTATCCTTCATTTTACGTTTACTGACTAGAGCTGCTGGAGCATGGCTTACAATTGCCTTCAAACTGTATTGGTGGCATTTCTTTTTTTATTAAAAAAAAAACTTGTATTGGCAGACAATTAAATCTACACTTTTCTGTGTTTGCTGAGAAAACATGTCTAAATTCTTAAATTACAAGGAGAAGTGCTTTCTAAAAGCAAAACATTAAAGTTTAGATGATTCTTTTTAACATAAAGGGAGAATATAAGGTAAAGAAAACATTGCAGTGTCCTTTGTATAAAATTTGCTCTTTTCAATCAATATGAAAGTAATATCCACCCACAAGCATCAAGATTTTGTAATGAGTAAGTTGGATAGGTAATGAGTAAGTTGGATATGTAAGTGGAGAGTGAAAAAGTTGGCTTAAAGCTCAACATTCAGAAAACGAAGATCATGGAATCTGGTCCCATCACTACATGGGAAATAGATGGAGAAACAGTGGAAACAGTGTCAGACTTTATTTTTCTGGGCTCCAAAATCACTGCAGATGGTGACTGCAGCCATGAAATTAAAAGACGCTTACTCCTTGGAAGGAAAGTTATGACCAACCTAGATAGCATATTCAAAAGCAGAGACATCACTTTGCCAACAATGGTTCGCCTAGTCAAGGCTATGGTCTTTCCTGTGGTCATGTATGGATGTGAGAGCTGGACTGTGAAGAAGGCTGAGCGCCGAAGAATTGATGCTTTTGAACTGTGGTATTGGAGAAGACTCTTGAGAGTCCCTTGGACTGCAAGGAGATCCAACCAGTCCATTCTGAAGGAGATCAGCCCTGGGATTTCTTTGGAAGGAATGATGCTAAAGCTGAAACTCCAGTATTTTGGCCACCTCATGCGAAGAGTTGACTCATTGGAGAAGACTCTGATGCTGGGAGGGATTGAGGGCAGGAGGAGAAGGGGACGACAGAGGATGAGATGGCTGGATGGCATCACTGACTCTATGAATGTGAGTCTGAGTGACCTCCGAGAGCTGGTGACGGACAGGGAGGCCTGGCGTGCTGCAGTTCATGGGGTCGCAAAGAGTTGGACACGACTGAGCGACTGATCTGATCTGATCTGAAGTTGGATATGATGAAACAAATAGATTATGAATGATTAAAAAAACACATAAATATTTAGTTTAGAAGGAGCATGATACACATATATCTTTCGTTATAAAATTTCTAACTCATTTCAGTTCTAAGATTACAGCTCCCCACTAACTGTTGGTTGTATTATTCCAGTTTAGTTCTGAAAAAATAAAGATTTTTTTTCCAGGAGGTATTTATTAACCATATTATGTTTCAGGTTTTATGCTAAGTAATCTGGATAGTGAAGTTGATAAGAGAAATACAAACTTCTGTAATGCCATTTGTGGTCCAGAGGGAAATCAGAATCAAACAAGCAGTTTTCCTGATAAAGTAACATCATATGTCTCTAAATGGAAGGAACTCATTCATAGTAAACGATGTTGTTTCTGTGTGGAAGGATGCTGGAAGGCTTCATGCCAGAAGAGTTTTCTAATTTGTGTTCAGTAATGGATACACAAATGGATAAAGAAACTTAGCATCTACTGTAAGTTGTCTCTCCTCTCAGGAGCGTACATGTAGTAAAATGTTGTACAAAAAATAGGACGTGATAAGTCTGGATTACTCATTGCCTTTGATTTTAATATTATTTTTTCACTTTATATTGATGCAGTTTACTTTTTGATAATGACTATGTTTGAAACATGACTTGCAAAATTCTTGAAAATGTATTGGTTATCTCATGTGAGCTTGTGTGGACAAGGTCCATCACACCATTGGTTTACCCTATGTAAAATCTAATAATTCACCTAATTTACAAATAGGAAACTAGTTATAAGAGGGGGATAAAGAGTCTAGACCCATATGATCTCAGCAATGTCCCTGACATAAGCATGTCACTCACATGAAGTGTGGGTAGGGGAGAACATATCTATGTGAGACCAGGAAGACTCCAACCTAAATGAAGGACCAGCCTCCATGCTACTATGAATCATGAAGGAGACAAGTCCTGCAAAATCCAAACTAGGCTTCTGATCTTCCCTCTCTGATACTGTGGGCAATTTGTTCAACTTCTGATTGTGATTTCTCATTTATTAAATGTACATATTATAGTGCAACCTACAGGGTCTTTTTAAAGTTTTGATAAGTTATATAAGTAAAATTTTAAAATATTGCCTGGAATACCACATGGTAGCTACTACCAGGAAATCTTCAGACTTTATCCAATTTGTTTTTATTTCTCTTTTCATTCCTTGATTCTCAATTTTAACCTGTTAGTTCTTCAGAAAATGAAGATTGAATATACAGTCATTTGTATAGTCCATGGAAATCTAGAAGTTAATTGAACAAAGAAAATGGGATTTCAGGAAAAAATCTTTCTGAAGATAGAAAAATGTTGTAAATAACCCTCTTGTCTAAAGATGTTCAAATAATATGGTAGAGAAAATTAGATGAAATGATGGAAAATCACGTCATTGAGATATTTAATTTTGCAAGTGTCGTTCTAACTCTCTGAACTTCTGTTTCCTCAATTGAATAAAGTGAGTTATAAACAAGTACTTAATTTTATTTGCAAATGTGTCATTGCTGCTAAGTTGCTTCAGTCGTGTCCGACTCTGTGCGACCCTATAGACGGCAGCCCACCAGGCTCCCGGTCCCTGGGATTCTCCAGGCAAGAACACTGGAGTGGGTTGCCATTTCCTTCTCCAATGCATAAAAGTGAAAAGTGAAAGGGAAGTCGCTCAGTCGTATCTGACTCTTTGCTGACCCCATGGACTGCAGCCCACCAGGCTCCTCTGCCCATGGGATTTTCCAGGCAAGAGTACTGGAGTGGGGTGCCATTGCCTTCTCCGAAATGTGTCATTATCTACCTCTAAAAAATGGGACATTTTTTAAAGAGAAAAATAACCAAGATATTATTAATTGTGTTTAATGACTTCTTAGTCATAATGGTTATTTCACAGGATTGTTTGAGCGTTCAGTGATATTGTATGCAAAATCACCCTGCATTATTGGCCTCTAAGAACTTTTATTAATTGCTATTTTTTTAAATACAAATATAAAAGGAAACATAAAAGGCTTATAAGGAAAAGCTTTATAACAAAGCTTCCTTATAAAAGGAAGCATCTAAGATATAAAAACAAATAAGTGAGCTTATACCTACCTTCTTTAGGTGAAATTATAGTTAACAAGAGTAGCATCCCTGAAAATTTCTTTTATGTCACAATGAATTATTTTTCCCTTGATATATCATTGAATTACTACTGGAATTTTAGTCAAATAAGTTTTAAACAGTACCAAAGGAATTTCCAAAGTCATAAAACGGCTGCACTTGTTACATTCTCTTTAATTTGATTTACTTTCCCCAGAAAATATTGTCACAACAAAATGCAGAGGATTACTCATCCATGTTTGCATAAGGAATTAAGACAGCCGAAGAGTACATCTCTGAGTTCTTTCATTTGCAACATAAAGAGATTGTATGGTTTGCTTCATTGCCTATTATAAGAAATTCATTGATTTTTCTTTCCATCAACAAGATTAAGTTTCCCTCCACACAAAAAAATGCATGGAATTTCTAATGCTTTGAACATCTTCCAAATTTGGTTTTCTAGTCCCTTTTGAACTCTTGGCAATGGTGGTCAACACTCTGATAATTAAACGACTAAATTTATCAAGTCCAGGAGAAAGCATTTGCATATTTAAATAAGCCCATTATTATTGTGATAATTAGTTCAATTGTTTCATGATAAAATTAATGTTGCAAATGGAATATGTACTGTGCTCCTGAATGTTGACTGAGGCTGATGCAGATACTGATACAAGGAACAGAAATGACTGCATTACTTGCATTCATCATTGTAGCTCACTTTAACTTCTTTGCTGCCTAAAATTAGGGCTTATTAATTGTGGCCAATAAGGAAGGGCTCAACGTTTGTTAGTCTCACAGGTTTGCTCTCAGACTCTTACAGCCACAGATACCACACTTAGCATATCAGGTGCACAGAGATGATACAAATGATGATTTGTTCTTTGTTGCTGTTTGATCTGCTTTACTTTTAGAAGTGGAGCATGAGTGAGAGATCCAGATCAACTTAAATTATCCAGGGTGCTTTCAGTCTTCCCTGGTGGCTCAGATGGAAAAGAATCTGCCTGCAGTGGAGAAGACCCGGGCTTGGGCTCTGCGTCTGGAAAATCCTCTGGAGAAGTGAGTGGCAACCCACTCCAGTATTCTTGCCTGGAGAATTCCAAGGACAGAAGAGTCCATGGGTTAGCAAAGAGCTGGACACGACTGAGAAACTAGCACTTCTCTTTACTTCACTTCAGGCTGCATAAGACAGTAAAGTACTTTGAACAATTTTCAAACTGGCTTCTCAAAACTTGAATCATTGGAATATATTTTGGAATATATTTTTGTAATGCTTGTTATTTCTCAAATATTATTATTTCCAAAAAAATTACTACTTTCATTTATAGCTAAAGATGTCTGCTCTGCCTTGTAATGCAACTTTCATGGAGTTATAGTTAATTTAGTGTTCAGTTCAGTTCAGTTCAGTCACTCAGTCATGCCCGACTCTTTGCAACCCCATGAATCGCAGCATGCCGGGTCTCCCTGTCCATCACCAACTCCCGGAGTTCACTCAAACTTACATCCATCGAGTCAGTGATGCCATCCAGCCATCTCATCCTCTGTTGTCCCCTTTTCCTCCTACCCCCAACCCCTCCCAGCATCAGAGTCTTTTCCAATGAGTCAATTCTTGGCATCAAGTGGCCAAAGTACTGGAGTTTTAGCTTTAACATCATTCCTTCCAAAGAAATCCCAGGGCTGATCTCCTTCACAATGGACTGGTTGGATCTCCTCGCAGTCCAAGGGACTCTCAAGAGTCTTCTCTAACACCACAGTTCAAAAGCACCAATTTTCGGTGCTCAGCTTTCTTCACAGTCCATCATCCATACATGATCACTGGAAAAACCATAGCCTTGACTAGACCGACCTCTGTTGGCAAAGTAACATCTCTGCTTTTGAATATGCTATCTAGGTTGATCATAACTTTCCTTCCAAGGAGTAAGCGTCTTTTAATTTCATGGCTGCAGTCACCATCTGCAGTGATTTTGGAGCCCATAAAAATAAAGTCTGACACTATTTCCACTATTTCCCCATCCGTTTCCCATGAAGTGATAGGACCAGATGCCATGATCTTTGTTTTCTGAATTTTGAGCTTTAAGCCAACTTTTTCACTCTCCACTTTCACTTTCATCAAGAGGCTTTTTAGTTCCTCTTCACTTTCTGCCATAAGGGTGGTATCATCTGCATATCTGAGGTTATTGATATTTCTCCTGGCAATCTTGATTACAGCTTGCGCTTCATCCAACACAATGTTTCTCATGATGTACTCTGCATATAAGTTAAATAAGCAGGGTGACAATATACAGCTTTGATGTACTCCTTTTCCTATTTACAACCAGTCTGTTGTTTCATGTCCAGTTCTAACTGTTGCTTCCTGTCCTACATATAGGTTTCTCAAAAGGCAGATCTGGTGGTCTGGTATTCCCATTACTTTCAGAATTTTCCACAGTTTATTGTGATCCACACTGTCAAAGGGTTAGTGTTAGACGTACTCATTTATTCCAAAAACTAGTTCAACTATCTACTCACTCTTTAATTTTCCCTTATAGTGGTGTAGATTTGAATTCACTTGAACATTAATTAATGATGCATTGCCTTTTTATTAGTGTCAGACAACCATTGTCATCAGTATGTGCTGCCATCCTCAAATAACTGTGGCTCAAAAAGGAATTACAACTATTGCATTCAACGGCTGTTATTTGCAGCTCAATTCAACCCTTTGGAAAAGAACATAAAGAAGAAGGAGAAGAGGAAGAAGAAAAGCAAAAGCAGATTTCATACATACAAGACATGAACATCCAGCTTACTGACACACATTTTTACTCCAAGAGTGAAGCAGTTCCTGAAATTTCAGATGAATTTGGAGCAGTCATGTGAATGGCTGGTTTCATTCACACAACAAGACCTATGTGGTTGTCTTTTTTCATCTTCTCTAAGACCTTCTGTGTATCAACATAATCATCTAATTTGTGATATCACACAGAGGCTCCCCAGCCCCAAACTCTAGTCGTTGGCTGGCATCCACAGATATGTCTTTGTCACTTATGAAGGTGCCATGCACAAAACCTGAACAAGCTGAACCTTGGACACATAAGCAGGAAATGAGTGAAAGTGGAAAAAAAAAATCTTTCTTGAGGGTTTCATTTCAATACACAAGCATTCCTGTAATGTCTGTTTAGGTTGGGCATATGCATGAATTTACCCATTATTTACATGTCAGGCCCCAGAGAAAAGATAGAGGGATAGACAGTAAATATTTATCTTACATTTCTGATAGAAAATGAATCAAATAGTAAAATAAGAACTAAAATTGCTACTTGATTTCTAGTACGAAAGACGGTTGATGTTATTTCTATTTGTATTACCAGGCAAACCATCTGAATCTTGGTATATATTTTAAAACAGTATTAATATATATTGATTGGCAAGATTTCTTTGCCTTTATTGTTGCTTTATATATGAAGCAATTTGTCTTCTATACCTGTCTCTTATTTATGAAGTTAATTACTTTTTCAAATTAGAATCACATGGGAAGAAAAATTCAATAATTTCTCTGGAAGTCTGACCCTTGGAAGAAATTGTATGTGTAGGTATGGAATAGGATGACCTATTCAATTACACATAGAGCTTGTTCACTGTTATTTTGCTTACTGGGTTATTGTACAATGGCTCAGCACTAGTGTCCTATAGGGGATATCCAAATAAATATTTATAATTTAGTTTCAGCCCCAAAATCTATTGTCTGCTTTTAAAAGTGCTATTATTAGCTCCATCTAGGTAATGCTTGGTGATGGCAATTGATCAATTATGTGTTCAACCCTGGAGACCTCAGAACATTACAGCACACTTCTTTTCTAATCATTACCCTGGCATTAGTTCTTGGAGTTTACTTCCAAAGTATTGATTAAATGTTTGCCACCAAAAATTATAAATTTATAAGTAAAAATATAAAGATAAGCTTCTGATCTAAGATAAGCAGGTCAAAAATTATAAGTAAGTATACTATTTGTATTATGCTTTTCTTTTTCTGGAAATTATAAAATAATTGAAATTCTTTTTTGAATATAAACTCCTGCCTGAAAACATAATTAATCAAACTAGTTATCAGTAGCAATATGTATTAAATACTTTTGGCTGAAAATTATATAATGGTGTGAGAATTCTTGAATTGTTTTGGGGGTCAAGAGAAATTAAGAAAACAAAACTTCATGACATTTTCAATTTTCTTTTTATGCTGTATGTTGTTGTTCAGTCACTCATTCATGTCTGACTCTGT
Organism: Tragelaphus eurycerus; assembly: GCA_935064755.1. Taxonomy (NCBI): domain Eukaryota; kingdom Metazoa; phylum Chordata; class Mammalia; order Artiodactyla; family Bovidae; genus Tragelaphus; species Tragelaphus eurycerus. The sequence continues at coordinate 37,898 of CAKXYN010000308.1, forward strand.
GACTCCACGGATTGCAGCCTGCCAGGCTTCTCTGTCCTTCACTATCTCCAGGAATTTGCTCAAATTCATGTTCATTGAATCGATGATGCCATCAAATGATCTCATTCTCTGTCACCCCCTTCTCCTCCTGCCTTCAATCTTTCCCAGCATCGGGGTCTTTTCCAATGAGTCAGCTGTTTGCATCAAGTGGCCAAAGTATTGGAGCTTCAGCTTCAGCATCAGTCCTTCCAATGTTTATTCAGTGATTTCCTTTAGGATTGACTGATTTGATCTTGCTGTCCAAGGGACTCTCAAGAGTTTTATGCTGTATAGATAAGACAATAGTTATATTAAACAGCTGTTTAAATTTAATTGTAAAAATACTATAAAATTTTTGGTCAATATTTGATAGTACTATGTAGCATTTTAGCTTTTATTGAGAAAATATTTTCCTCCACATATCAAAAACAAAGATAATCATGTAGGTAATATTTATTACTGCTTTATAAGTTCTAGTTAGACATGAAGTCTCTATAATCTCTGCCAAATAGATAAACTTTTGTTTGGGGAGTTTGCTGCAATCATAATCATGTGTATTACTAGATGGTTCTGTGATTGCATTCTTGATAAAGTATTTGGTTCTTATTGTCAAAGTTGGCTTTCTTCTGGTTACCCAGTCAGCCACTATAGCAGGGTAAACAATGACCACCTGAAGACGTTAGGTTATAACCCCTCCAACCTGTAAGTGTTAGGTGAATGAGATCTAGAATCTTTCAGATGAAATTAAGCTATAGATTTTGAGATGGAGAGGCAATTTAATATTACCTGAGTGGGCTTTAAATCAAATCACAGAGTTCTTATAGGAGAGCCAAAGGGAGATTTGACACATAAAGAGAATGCAGTGTATCCAATGAGGCAGAGATTGCCAAAAAAATCTATGGCTGCCATGAGCCTCCATGGGGATTGAGGACTTGTAAGAACTTAACTATACAAAATGAAACTGGGCTTAAACTTCTGACCTCCAGAAATATAAGAAAACACATTTTTGTTGTTCTGTATTCTAAGTCACTCAGTATGAGGTAATTTGTTATAGCAGCCTCAGGAATTTAATACCATCATATGTGAAGCCTAATTGTGAATGAACATAAGCAATGAAAGTGAAAGTGAAAATCATTCAGTGGTGTCTGACTCTTTGCAACCTGGTAATTATGCTTTCTAATAAAGTGGGACTGGATACTGAAAGACCTAAATACAATTAATATTCATTACTTATAAGATTTTATTTAAATACAAAATATATATGCTTTGAAGATAACATATGATCTAAAATTTTAAAATGTAAACCATTTATTAATAATATACATGTGTGTGTATGTGCTCAGTCACTCAGTCCTGTCTGACTCTTTCCAAACCCATGTACTGTAGCCATCAGGATTCTCAGCCTATGAAATTTTCCAGGTAAAAATACTGGAGTGAGTTGACATTTCCTTCTCCAGGGTACCTTCCCAACACAGGGATCGAACTTGCATCTCTTGTGTCTCCTTCACTGACAAATAGATTCTTCACCACTAGCCTCACATGGGACCAGATGTCATGATCTTAGTTTACTGAATGTTGAGCTTTAAGCCAACTTTTTCACTCTCCTTTTTCACTTTCATTAAGAGGCTCTTTATTTCTTCTTCACTTTCTGCCATAAGGGTGGTTCCATCTGCATATCTGAGGTTACTGATATTTTTCCCAGCAATCTTGATTCCATCTAGTGCTTCTTCCAGCCCAGGGTTTCTTTATGATATACTCTGCATATAGCTAAATAAGTAGGGTGACAATATACAGCCTTGATGTACTCCTTTTCCTATTTGGAACCAGTCTGTTGTTCCATGTCCAGGTCTAACTGTTGCTTCCTGACCTGCATACAGATTTCTCAAGAGGCAGGTCAGGTGGTCTGGGATTCCCATCTCTTTCAGAAGTTTCTGCAGTTTATTGTGATCCACACCATCAAAGGCTTTGGCATAGTCACTAAAGCAGAAATAGATGTTTTTCTGGAACCCTTTTGCTCTTTTGATGATCCAGTGGATGTTGGGAATTTGATCTCTAGTTCCTCTGCCTTTTTCTAAAACCAGCTTGAACATCTAGAGGCTAATGGTTCACATATTGCTGAAGCCTGGCTTGGAGAATTTTAAGCTTTACTTTACTAGCGTGTGAGATGAGTGCAATTGTGTGGTTGTTTGAGCATTCTTTGGCATAGCCTTTCTTTTGGATTGGAATGAAAACTGACCTTTTCCAGTCCTGTGGCCACTGCTGAGTTTTCCAAATTTGCTGGCATATTGAGTGCAGCACTTTCACAGCATCATCTTTCAGGATTTGAAATAGCTCAACTGGAATTCCATCAGCTCCACTAGTTTTGTTCATAGTGATGCTTCCTAAGGCCCACTTCACCTCACATTCCAGAATATCTGGCTCTAGGTGAGTGATCACACCATCATGATTATCTTGGTCATGAAGATCTTTTTTGTACAGTTCTTCTGTGTATTCTTGCCACCTTTTCTTAATATCTTCTGCTTCTGTTAGGTCCATACTATTTCTGTTTTTTTATTGAGCCCATCTTTGCATGAAATTTTCCCTTGGTATCTCTAATTTTCTTGAAGTGATCTCTAGTCTTTCCCATTCTGTTGTTTTCCTCTATTTCTTTGCATTGGTTGTTGAGGAAGGCTTTCTTATCTCTGCTTGCTATTCTTTTGGAACTCTGGTCCCATCACTTCATGGCAAATAGATGGGGAAACAGTGGAAACAGTGGATGACTTTATTTTTCTGGGCTCCAAAATCACTGAAGATAGTGACTGCAGGCATGAAATTAAAAGACACTTGCTCCTTGGAAGGAAAGGTATGACCAACCTAGACAGCATATTAAAAAGCAGAGACATTACTTTGTCAACAAAGGCCCATCTAGTCAAGGCTATTGTTTTTCCAGTGGTCATGTATGGATGTGAGAGTTGGACTATAAAGAAAGCTGAGCCTCGAAGAATTGATGCTTTTGAACTGTAATGTTAGAGAAGACTCTTGAGAGTCCCCTGGTCTGCAAGGAAATCCAACCAGTCCATCCTAAAGGAGATCAGTCTGAGGTGTTCATTGGTAGGACTGATGTTGAAGCTGAAACTCCAATACTTTGGCCACCTGTTGCGAAGAACTGAGTCATTGGAAAAGACCCTGATGCTGGGAAAGATTGAGGGTAGTAGGAGAAGCGGATGAGAATAAGATGGTTAGATGGCATCACCAACTCGATGGACATGGGTTTGGGTGGACTCCGGGAGTTGGTGATGAACAGGAAGCCCTGGTATACTGCGGTTCATGGCGTCACAAAGAGTTGGACATGACTAAGCAACTGAACTAAACTGGGCTCCACATGGGAACCCCAATAATATGCATAAAATCTGTGATAAATGTAAATGTAAAAAAATGTGCAGTTGAAAATGCAACATTCTCATCCACATTCCTGTCCTCCATTCTAAGCACTCAGGCTGTCATTCTAGATCCTGAAAGCCAGCTCTCATATTTGTTTCTTTGTATCCTAGATGTGTAAGTTCACACACTTCTATCTACATGCCAGAGAGATAGTCATCTTCTTCTTCAAGTAATCATATCAGAATTTACTATCCTTTACTACAGAATACTTAGCAGTCTGTTTCAATTCTTTAGGAGAAGGCAATGGCACCCCACTCCAGTACTGTTGCCTGGAAAATCCCATGGGCGGAGGAGCCTGGTGGGCTGCAGTCCATGGGGTCGCTAAGAGTCGGACATGACTGAGCAACTTCACTTTCTCTTTTCACTTTCATGCATTGGAGAAGGAAATGGCAACCCACTCCAGTGTTCTTGCCTAGAGAATCCCAGGGATGGGGTAGCCTGGTGGGCTGCCGTCTATGGGGTCACACAGAGTTAGACACGACTGAAGTAACTTAGTATAGCATAGCATAACATTCAATTCGTTATTGATTGTTTATTGCACTGACCCTATCCCACCAACTACACACTATCTGGGAGAACAGTTCAAGATACTTATCTTTCTATACATATAATCACACACTCACCAATGGAAATTGGTTTTGTCTGTTTTCCTACCTTACCTTTTGTCTGAAATATTTTTATCAGTTTTGGTGAAATGATCTGGAAGTTTACTATTTGATTCCTAGAACAAAAGTATGCAGAAATGAGTGTACCAGTAGGATCAGTGCACCCAAACTTAACCTCTTCAGCATCTAAAGAGGGTGGCTCCAGGCTCTAAGAAACCTCATGACTGGCATGTGCTGGGAGGTGCCAGCGAAACTCGGGCTGCAAGTCAGTAGAAATGTCTGATCATTCTCCAATGAGACAGATATTTTCTGACCATCGCCCTATGTGTCTACCAAGGGACAACTTTGAATTCTATTTCAGCAGAACCTAGGTCTCTGGGGTTATGGGAGGATGGGGGGAACCGTGCTTCATCTCCTCCTCTTTGAGTGATCTTGTCTTAGTCAGAGTCCCCTTACCTCCAATAAAGCCAATCCTTAAATCTGTAATGCAATTCATGCCAAATCTGTAGTTCAATTCATATATATATATATATAATATACATATATATTATATATATAATTATATACACTTATATATAATATATACATATATTATATATATGTATAATATATGGATATATATATATTATGTACACACACGCAAACATACAAACACAGGTGAGATTGGGAAATGATTCAAAATAAAATGTTAAAAGGTTAAGCATACTGTATTTACAATTAGCACAAATGACAGTCTTTAAAATTATACAAGTGCTGTCACCATAAAGGTAGGTCCTCCCTTGATCATGAGTTGTGTTTGACATGAAATGCACTGCAAATTTAGGAGCTGGCTTTATTGAAGGTAAGGGAACTCTTACCAGGCCAAGATCAACCAAGAGACTGACACTTCACTTTATGTCTATATCTATAAAAGTTGGTTTAATTATTAGATATAGAAACAAGATAATCAATTTTCATGCTCAAAAGAACCTAAATTTGGACCATTGATCTATCTAGATCTCCAAGTAGTATCTATTTTTCTTTCTTTATGGGTGCTATTTTTTTGCTTTTGTTTTTTTTTTAACTTTTTTCTGATTACTTAAAATGCATTTTTGAAACTATTTTTCAATATTAAAAATAGAACAGAATAAAGAATATAACACCTAGATGCAGTTATTATTAACATCTCATAATAGTTTGTCCCAAGAATTTTCTTTTCTATATTTTACATAGTGGGATAATATATATTTAAGTTCATAAGCTGCTTTTTAAATTTAAATTTTAGTATAATTCTTTTTCAATGATGAGAAAACTCATATAGTTATTATTTTTCATTGGTTTTATATTATGCTATTTTATCTGAGTATCAAAATTTACTAGCTTATGCCTATAAAAAATTTTCATGCTCTCTACATTTTTACTATAAACAGAGCATAAAATACATATAGCATGCATTTTTTTATATTGTATATACCCCTAAAGATAAGTTTTTATTGATATTGTCAAAACAATTGTCTAAACTTTTACAAATGTATTCTCACATTTTGTTTTTATATTAATTCTTAATCATCTGTTTCTTGTTGTCGGTGTGCTTCTGTATGCACATGGATATGCACAAAGATGCACACATGTGACACAGGAAAAAAAAAAAAAACAAAACTCAAATTTTAAATGTTCACTATGTTGACAAACCAAGATATAGCTTCTTTTAATTTATATGATTTTGATTTGTACTGGATGTAATAAAGAAATACAGCTTCCTGGGTGGCTCAGCAATAAAGAATCCATCTGCAGTGCAGGAGACATGGTTTTGATCTCTGGGTCAGGAAGATCCCCTGGAGGAGGGTGTGGCAACCCACTCCAGTATTTTTCCCTGGAAAATCCCATGGACAGAGGAGCCTGGTCAGTCCATAGGGTCACAAAGAGTTGGACATGACTGATGTGACTGAGTACATAAATAAATATAAAGGTGTACTAAAGGGAGGAGATAAATATTGAAACTGAAGAAATCTAGAAAATCAGCAGTAAAAACATAGATTAAACATGAATTTGTTAGTAATAATCAAACTCTTCACAGGTATCCTTTGGGGTATAACTGGAATTAAGTCTGTAAAGTACTCATCATAAGTGGTATGTATTAAAACTTAATAAATTATAGATCCTGTACCTCTCTTTCAAGGCTTGATTCACAATGTGTTTTCTGAAACAAGACAGAATATATCCAGACATTTCTCTGCATACTTGTTATACAGATACTTGAAAGTAGATATCCCATCTTCTGTCAATTTTTCAAATCTTTTTTCATAAAATAAATTTTCTGGTAATTTCTTTAATCAGCCTCCTATAAACATGTCTGTGTTTAGTCTGCTCATGTCTGTAGTACTTGGTACTTTTGTCAATTCACTCTAAATTTGATTATTTGTTTATAGGAATATTAACACACCACAGTCATCAAGGTGAGCTGGTCAAAGTTTAAAACCATTGCCATTTGCTTAGAAACAGTGTTTAGGTAAACTCATCTTCTCAATTTAGATTTTTTTCATATTTAAGTGTTCTAAAAATAATGGAAATTGGTGAAAATGTGCCCTCCCCTCCCCATCAGTTCACATGATGAAGCTCTAGTCTCTAGTCCCTCTTGATATTAGTATACCATGTAATGAAGATGTCAAAGTAGCTTTGGAATTGAGTAACAGTGGAGGCTGGAGGCATTTTAAGGTACTTGAGTGAAAGAGTCATACTGTTCATGGGGTTCTTAAGGCAAGAATACTGAAGTGGTTTGCCATTCCCTTCTCCAGTGGACCACAATCTCTCAGACCTCTCCACCATGACCCATCCATCTTGGGTGGCCCTACAGGGCATGGCTTAGTTCCATTGAGTTAGACAAGGCTGTGGTCTGTTTGATCAGATTGGCTAGTTGTCTGTGATTATGGTTTCACTCTGTCTGCCCTCTGATGCCCTCTCTCTGTGCCTACTGTCTTACTTTGGTTTCTCTTACCTTAGATGTGGGGTATCTCTTCATGGCTGCTCCAGAAAAGTGCAGCCGCAGCTCCTTACCTTGGATGTGGGGTAGCTCCTCTCAGCTGCTGCCCCCATCCCTGGATGATGGATCATCGAAAAAGCAAGAGAGTTCCAGAAAAACATGTATTTCTGCTTTATTGACTACGCCAAAGCCTTTGACTTTGTGGAATCACAACAAACTGTGGAAACTTCTGAAACAGATGGGAATACCAGACTACCTGAGCTGCCTCTTGAGAAACCTTCATGCACATCAAGAAACAACAGTTAGAACTGGACATGAAAAAACAGACTGGTTCCAAATAGGAAAAGGAGTATGTCAAGGCTCCATATTGTCACCCTGCTTATTTAACTTATATGCAGAGTACATCATGAAAAATGCTGGGCTGGAGGAAGTACAAGCTGAAATCAAGACTGCTGGGAGAAATATCAATAACCTCAGATATGCAAATGACACCCTCTTATGGTATAAAGTGAAGAAGAACTAAAGAACCTCTTGATGAAATTGAAAGAGGAGAGTGAAAAAGTTGATTGTGGCATCTGGTCCCATCACTTAATGGGAAATAGATGGGGAAACAGTGGAATCAGTGGCAGACTTTATTTTTTGGGGCTCCAAAATTACTGCAGATGATGACTGCAGCCATGAAATTAAAAGGCACTTACTTTTTGGAAGGAAAGTTATGATCAACCTAGACAGCATATTGAAAAGCAGAGACATTACTTTGTCAACAAAAGTCCATCTAGTCAAGGCTATGGCTTTTCCAGTGTTCATATAGATATGAGAGTTGGATATAAAGAAAGCTGAGTGCTGAAGAATTGATGATTTTGAACTGTGATGTTGGCAAAGACTCTTGAGAGTCCCTTGGACTGCAAGGAGATCCAACCCGTCCATCCCAAAGGAGATCAGTCCTGGGTGTTCATTGAAAGGACTGATGTTGAAGCTGAAACTCCAATACTTTGGCCACCTGATGTGAAGAGTTGACTCACTGGAAAAGACCCTTATGCTGGGAAAGACCCTTATGCTGGGAAAGATTGAGGGCAGGAGGAGAAGGGGATGACAGACAATGAGATGGTTGGATGGCATCATTAACTCAATGGACATGGGTTTGGGTGGATTCCGGGAGTTGGTGATGGACAAGGAAACCTGGTGGGCTGCGGTTCATGGGGTCGCAAAAATTCAGACACGACAGAGTGACTGAACTGAACTGCACTTGAAAGCATCTAATTATAATATCTGGAAAGGAATATTGATAGAAATTGTTGATTGTTGCTCAGTTGCTCAGTCATATCTGACTCTTGTGCCCCCGTGAACCGCAGCACGCCAGGCTTCTCTATCTTCACAGTCCCCCAGAGCTCACTCAGATTCACATCCATTAAGTCAGTGAACCCCCGTGTCCTCTGTCGCCTGCTTCTCCGCCTCTCTTCAATCCTTCCCAGCATCAGAGTCTTTTTTAATGAGTTGGCTCTTCTCATCAGGTCGCTAAAGTATTGGAGCTTCAGCTTCAGCATCAGTCCTCCCAATAAGTATTCAGGAATGATTTCCTTTAGGATTGATTGGTTTGATTTCCTTGTGTTCCAAGGGACTCTCAATAGTCTTCTCCAACACCACAGTTCAAAAGCATATGGACATTAAAAACAATTCTGTTAAGTACTCAGAAAGATAAAAATGGAGAGTTGAAGAAAAAGATTCAGTCTTTTTGAGATGAAGTAATCTTAAACAGAACACTGGTAAAAATATGACTATTAAAGATGCTTTTCTGTGAGGCCTCAAAAATGGGGAACATGTTATTGGACAATGGAAAAAGGTTGATTCTTGTCATAGGTTAGATAAGATCAAATCAGTCGCTCAGTCATGTCTGACTCTTTGCAACCCCATGAATCACAGCATGCCAGGCCTCCCTGTCCATCACCATCTCCTGGAGTTCACTCAAACTTCTGTCCGTCTACTCAGGGATGCCATCCACCCATCTCATCCTCTGTCATCCCCTTCTCCTCCTGCCCGCAATCCCTCCCAGCATCAAAGTCTTTTCCAATGAGTCAACTCTTCCCATGAGGTGACCAAAGTACTGGAGTTTCAGCTTTAGCAACATTCCTTCCAAAGAACACCAAGGGCTGATGGACTGGTTGGATCCCCTTGCAGTCCAAGGGACTCTCAAGAGTCTTCTCCAACCCCACAGTTCAAAAACATCAATTCTTCAGTGCTCAGCTTTCTTTACAGTCCAACTCTCACATCCATACATGACCACAGGAAACACCATAGCCTTGACTAGATGAACCTTTGTTTGCAAAGTAATGTCTCTGCTTTTGAATATGCTATCTAGGTTGGTCATAACTTTCAACTATAGAAGTTATTAAAGCCTGAACCAATAAATGAAGGAGTAAATGAGTGATTCTAATAATGCTTTCTATTACACTGAGTATAAAAATTAATGACTAATCCATTGTGTATATTCATGCATATATGTGGAATCTAGAAATAATGATACAGAACTTTTTGCAGGGCAAGGATAGATACACAGATGTACGGGACATACATATGATGTGGAGGTGGCAGGAAGGGGAATGGGATGAACTGAGAGATTTGAATTGACACATGGATGTGTACAACAGCTAGCTAGTGGGAATCTGCTGTATACACAGGAAACTAAGCTTAGTGCTCTGTGATGACCTAGAGGAGTGCGACAGGGGAATGGGAGGGAGATCCATGAGAGAGAAGATACGTGTACATATGGCTGATTCACTTCATCATACAGCAGAAACTAACAAAATATTGTAAAGCAACTATACCACAATTTAAAAAAGAACTCTAACATCTTATTTTTCAGGTCTGCAATATACCAAACTAAAATGTCGGAAAAATATATCTGATGTCTGGCATTATGGGAATAGTGGTATATACAGTGTTTAAATAATCCAGCCTGTTGTTTTTAAGAACTATTTAAAAAGTTGATTCCCTAAAGATTAGAGATAGTGTATTTAGTTAAAATCTGTTTAACATAGTCACAAGAATAACAGCAGCAGATGCTTCTTCCTCCTCAAAACTTGTATTTTCATTATATAATAAAGAGTTTAGATGGCTCATATGTCTAGGTTTGTATAGGAGGAGTAAGGAGAAAAAAATGAACAGATGCTAGAAACATTCATTCTAGTTAGTTTTATGAGTTGATATTGCTGGCAAATTTTTATAGCCTTCCTTGGTCTGAAACATCATTTAATCTTCCAGAAAGAAGGACATCTAATGTTTAAAACAGGTGCTTAATTAAAGAAACATCATGAAACATCTATCCTTCAGTCCGTTCAGTTCAGTTTAGCCACTCAGTCATGTCCGACTCTTTGCAACCCCATGGACTGCAGCTGACCAGGCCTCCCTGACCATCGTCAACTTTCAGAGCTTACTCATGTCCACTGAGTCAGTGATGCCATCCAATCATTTGATCCTCTGTCATTTCCTTCTCCTCCCACCTTCAATCTTTCCCAGAATCAGGGTCTTTTCCAATGAGTCAGCTCTTCGTATCAGGTGGCCAGAGTATTAGTGTTTCAGCTTCAGCATTAGTCCTTCCAATGTATATTTAGGAATGATTTTCTTTAGGATGGACTGGTTGAATCTCCTAGATGTCCAAGGGACTCTCAAGAGTCTTCTCCAATACCACAGTTCAAAGCCATCAATTATTCACCACTCAGCTTTATTTACAGTCCAACTATCACATCCATACATGACTACTAGAAAAACCATATCTTTGACTAGATGGACCTTTGATGGCAAAGTAATATCTCTGCTTGTTAATATGCTATCTAGGTTGGTCATAAATTTCCTTCCAAGAAGCAAGCATCTTTTAATTTCATAGCTACAGTCACCATCTGCAGTGATTTTAGAGCTCCCAAAATAAAGTCTGTCACTGTCTCCATTGTTTCCCCAACTCTTTGCCATGAAGTGATGGGACCAGATGCCATGATCTTCGTTTTCTGAATGTTGAGTTTTAAGCCAACTTTTCCACTCTCCTCTTTCACTTTCATGAAGAGGCTCTTTAGTTCTTTTTCACTTTCTGCCATAAGGGTGGTGTCATCTCTATAACTGAGGTTATTGATATTTTCCTCAGAAATCTTGATTACAGCTTGTGCTTCATCCAGTCCAGGATTTTGTGTGATGTACTATGCATATAAGTTAAATAAGTAGGGTGACAATATATCAGAGGGGCCTTCAAGGAGAGAACGAGGTCGGGGCAGGAAAATTCGGGCTCCCGGGTGCGCAGGAAGTCATGCGAGTGAGGACTGTGAAGGCAGTGGGAGCGGAACTCACCCACGGGGACAGCGCCCATTGCTGCATCCCCTAATGAGCCTTGACATACTCCTTTCCCAATTTGGAACCAGTCTGTTGTTCCATGTCCAGTTCTAACTGTTGCTTCCTGACCTGGATACAAATTTCTCAAGAAGCAGGTCAAGTGGTCTAGTATTCCTATCTCTTTCAGGATTTTCCAGTTTATTGTGATCCACACAGTCAAAGGCTTTGCAGTATTCAATAAAGCAGAAGTAGATGTTTTATTTCTGGAACTCTCTTGCTTTTTCAATTATCCAATGAATGTTGGCAGTTTGATCTCTGGTTCCTCTGCCATTTCTAAATCCAGCTTGAATATCTGAAAGTTCATCGTTCACATATTGTTGAAACTTGGCTTGGAGAATTTTGAAGATTACTTTGCTAACATGTGAGATGAGTGCAATTGTGTGGTTGTTTGAGCATTCTTTGGCATTGCCTTTCTCTGGAATTTGGAATGAAAACTGACCTTTTCCAGTCCTGTGGCCACTGCTGAGTTTTCCAAATTTGCTGGCATATTGAGTGCAGCACTTTCACAGCATCATCTTTCAGGATTTGAAATAGCTCAACTGGAATTCCATGACCTCCACTAGCTTTGTTCATAGTAATGTTTCCTAAGCCCATTTGACTTCACATTCCAGGGTATCTGGCTTTAGGTGAGTGATCATGCCATTGTAATTATCTGGATTGTGAAGACCCCTTTTGTATACATCTTCTGTGGATTCTTGCCACCTCTTCTTAATATCTGCTGCTTCTGTTAGGTCCATACCATTTCTGTCCTTTATTGTGCTCATCTTTGCATGAAATGTTCCCTTGGTATCTCTAGTTTTCTTGACGATATCTCTAGTCTCTAGTCTAGATCCTTAAAACTATAACATATAAGGACCCCTATTTGGCTCACCATTTTTGACAATATGTTTTATTAGGCATATTTTTAAAATTGCTTGCAAGGTAAAATGTAGACAAGTAAAGCTATTGTTATTTTTTTGTGATTCCATTTCACAATGTCCCTTTTGCATTTTTATTATATTCATAAGGAACAAAATAGTAACTTGATAATATTTGTATTACTGAGAATAATATATTGGTATTCTAGGTAAACATCTGTGTTTTGCAGAGGGAGTTACTAGAACTTAGTTTGGAAGAGATGTGCTGTGCACTCACAACATTTATTAATTTACCCTTCTTCTTGCAACATGAGTTGTGTGAACATGAGACAGCTATAGAAATTAAAATGATTCCTTTTGATCTCAACTTGCTTGTTTAGGTGTACTTGTTACCTACCATCCAATTCCTCAAAGCATTAATCAACGATCATGAATATGAGTAAAACTGCATGTTCCTATGGCTTGAGTTTATTCAATTTTTTCTTTCAAAATTTCATTTTCCATTTGAAATGAAATCATACATTCTACTTTCTGTGTATCTCTCCCTAGTGTTCTGTGTAGGGTCTTGACAGATCAGAAGGAATTACTACTTTACACAGTCTTTTTTGCTAACTCATATTTTCAAACCTATCATTTATTTTATTTTTTATGGCTTTTTTTAAAAAAAATTTATTTTGTTTAACTTTACAATATTGTATTGCTTTTGCCATTCATCAAAATGAATCCGCCACAAGTATACATGTGTTCCCCATCATGAACCCTCCTCCCTCCTCCCTCCCCATACCATCCCTCTGGGTCATCCCAGTGCACCAGCCCCAGGCATCCATTATCAGGCATCGTACCTGGACTGACGACTCATTTCAGATATGATATTATACATATTTCAATGCTATTCTCCTAAATCATCCCACCCTCTCCCTCTCCCAGAGTCCAAAAGACTGTTCTATACATCAGTGTCTCTTTTGCTGTCTCGTAAACAGGGTTATTGTTACCATCTTTCTAAATTCCATATATATGCATTAGTATACTGTATTGGTGTTTTTATTTCTGGCTTACTTCACTATGTATAATAGGCTCCAGTTCCATCCACCTCATTAGAACTGATTCAAATGTATTCTTTTTAATGGCTGAGTAATACTCCATTGTGTATATGTACCACTGCTTTCTTATCCATTCATCTGTGGATGGATATCTAGGTTGCTTCCATGTCTTGGCTATTGTTAGCAGTGCTGCTATGAACATTGGGGTACACGTGTCTCTTTCAATTCTGGTTTTTTTCAGTGTGTATGCCCAGCAGTGGGATTGCTGGATCATAAGGCAGTTCTATTCCCAGTTTTTTGAGGAATCTCCATACTGTTCTCCATAGTGGCTGTACTAGTTTGCATTCCCACCAACACATTTAAAAAAAAATCAACTCTGCTACTCATTTCAGTTTGAAGACAGGATGGCATGGTTTCATTGACATAAAAATATGCTTTAACTAGAACTTAATTCAAATTCCTGGACCATTATTCACAGACTGCAAAGCTATAAGCAACGTGCTAACTGCACTGAACCTGGTCCCATCACATAAAATATAGAAAATGATATTTCCATACTTCCTTTGCAGAGTTGTTTTAAAGCCGAATAAGCAAAAGAGACACTGATGTATAGAACAGTCTTTTGGACTCTGTGGGAGAGGGAGAGGGTGGGATGATTTGGGAGAATGGCATTGAAACATGTATAATATCATATATGAAATGAGTCGCCAGTCCAGGTTCGATGCATGATACTGGATGCTTGGGGCTGGTGCATTGGGATGACCCAGAGGGATGGTATGGGGAGGGAGGACGGAGGAGGGTTCAGGATGGGGAACACGTGTATACCTGTGGTGGATTCATGTTGATATATGGCAAAACTAATACAATATTGTAAAGTTAAAAAATAAAAAAAAAAGAAAACGGTACAAAGAGTTTTATAAACATATGCTATATAGGAACATAATATTTTTGAATAACTAATGTAATAGGAATTCAAGTTTGCACTGAGGAATTTTTCCCTGGATCTAGGTTTGAATGCACCTAACACGAGAATGAGTGAATCCAAATGAACTAGAAACTTAGAGATACCAAGATAATATTTCATGCAAAGATGGGCACAATAAAGGTCAGAAACACTATGCACTTAATAGAAGCAGAAGACGTTAAGAAATGATGGCAAGAATACATAGAAAGTATACAAAAAAGATCTTAATGACCCAGATAAGCCTGAGGCTGTGGTCGTTCTTCTAGAGCCAGATTTTCTGGAGTGCAGTCAAGTGGGCCTTAGGAAGAAGACCTTAGGAATACCAGACCATCTTACTTGCCTCAGAAAAATCTCTATGCAGGTCAAGATGCAATAGTTAGAACTGGGCATGGAACAATGGACTGGTTCAAAATCAGGAAAGGAATGTGTCAAGGTTGTATATTGTCACCCTGCTTATTTAACATATATGCAGAGTACATCACACAAAATGCTGGACTGGATGAAGCACAAGTTGGAATCAAGAAGGCTGGGGAAAATATCAACAACCTCAGATACACAGATAACACCATGCTTATGGGAGGAAACAAGGAGCAACTAAAGAGCCTCTTGATGATGTTGAAAGAGAAGAGTGAAAAAGCTGGCTTGAAACTCAACATGTAAAAAACTAAGATCATGGCATCTGGTCCCATCATTTCATGGCAAATAGATGGGAAAACAATGGAAATGGAGATAGACTTTATTTTGGGGCCTCCAAAATCACTGCAGATGGTGACTGCAGCCATGAAATTAAAAGACACTTGCTCCTTGGAAGAGAAGTTATGATCAACCTAGATAGCATATTAAACAACAGAGACAATACTTTGCCAACAAAGGCCCATCTAGTCAAAGCTATGGTTTTTCCAGTAGTCATGTATCAATGTGAGTTGGACCATAAAGAAAACTGAGCGCCAAAGAATTGATGCTTTTGAACTGTGGTGTTGGAGAAGACTCTTGTGACTCCCTTGGACTACAGGGAGATCCAACCAGTAAATCCTAAAGGAAATCATTCCTGAATATTCATTGGAAGAGCTGATGCTGAAACTGAAGTTCCTATACTTTGGCCACCTGATGCGAAGTATTGACCCATTGGAAAAGACTCATGCTGGGAGAGATTGCAAATGGGAGGAGAAGGGGACAACAGAGGATGAGATGATTTGATGGTATCACTGACTTAATAGACATGAGTATGAGCAAGCTCTCAGAGTCAGTGACAGTCAGGGAAGCCAGGTGTCCTGCAATCCATGGTTAGCAAAGAGTTGAGCATGACTGAGCAGCTTAACTGAACTGAAATGAAATGAACATCCAGAGTATATCTTTCCTATAAAAACTCAATTCTCAGCTAAAGTATTTCCATTGGGGGGAATGTGCTAAAAGCACTCATAAATTCAAGAAAAAGAGGGTTAGGGCAAAGGGATGTTTCCAACACAACACTGGATCTACAAATAGATTGGCCTCTGTTCCAGCCATTGCTCGCCAGAGTCTCAAGGTGACCAATGAAACGGTCAATAGACCAGAAAGAGCTTTACCTTGAACTGCTATAGGATGTGAGGAAGAAAAACTTTCAAAAGCACTCACATCAAAAGCTTTGAGGAGATAGGTAGCAAATAGGTATAGATAGCAGGTGTGAGCATTGGAGAAGGAAATGGCAACCCACTCCAGTGTTCTTGCCTGGAGAATCCCAGGGACGGGGGAGCCTGGTGCGTCTCAGGGGTCGCACATAGTTGGACACGACTGAAGCGACTTGCAGCCGCAGGTATGAGCACTGGTGGTATCATCGGTAGAGCAATCAGGTGTCAATTAGCACAAGTTAAACTGAGTGTGTCCTTTAAACCCATAGCGCAGATAGTGCAGTGCAGGGAGAGGCAGGAGGTTGGGGAGGAGTGCTCCCACTGCCCTCCATGGACACTGTGTCCCACTGCTCTCCATGGGCAATACCTGATGGGTGACATAGGATGCAGTCAGGGATCATCTCACTGCAAAAAAGGTGTCTGACAAAGGACTCTTTATGGGTGGGGGCCAAGGAGAATGAAGAACCAGGGATGGAAAAGTGCTGGAATAGGGGTGGACCAAAATGTCCCAGCTCAGCCTCCGATGTGAGGCCTCTAAAGGGGCCTAGACTTGGAAAGCAGATATGTGTATGGCAGAGCAAGCACAGGGGGGCCTGAGCCCTTGACTGCAAGGACTGCAATATACTGATTCTGCACCCCAAGGCTGCCATGGGGAGATTAGCATTTTCTCAGGAGGCTGCCTGCTGGGCAAAGCCTAGAGACCAACATCTCACCACCCTTGGCAGAGGACAGGGTATCAACTGTTTCTAGACCATGAATATTGGCCACCTGGGTAGGATTCTGGCAGAGTCTGTGTTGGTGAGGACCTTCAGTGGGCATGGATGACACACTTAACACTTCTGACGTTAGAACTCACTTTGCCAAAAAATGTTATCTGAGAAAGAAGTTAGGGAGTTAGGAGTTAGAGAGCAGAGTAAAGGCAACCGATGTTCAGAAAAGTGTGTTCCTGGGGTCACCCAAAATCATCTAGAAAGAATGAAACTGATGATGCAATTCTAAAGCAAACAAATGGTAGCATCTTGTTTACCCCTGGTCAGCAAACATACCTCACTCGTGTGTTTGGCAATTGGCAGGTTGGCTGATCTAGAGGATAGTTCTCAAACTTGAGCATGTTTTACGATATCCTAGAGCATGAAAACACAGATCACTGGGGTCTACCTCTAGAGTTTTTGATTCAATAGAATTGGGGTAAAGCTGGAGAATTTGAATTTGTAACAATCTCACAGGTGATTTTACTACCGTTGGCCTGGGGACCACATCTTGGGAACCATTGGTCTACAGCATTTCAGCTAGGATGGCTCATCTCTGCTCCATGTGCCTCTCCTCTAGGAGGCGATCCTGGGCTGACGAGGGGTAAGCAAGGGACACAGACACACCCATTTATTTACAAGTTGTATTGACTGCTTTCACACTACAAGAGCAGAGTTGAGTAGTTACAACCTAGACAGCAGAGCTTGCAAAGCCTAAAAATATTTATTATCTGGTCCTTTATGGAACCAGGTTGTCATCACTGTCCTAAACTATCCAGTTCCAGCTGAGTCATTAGCTAACAACAGGGATCAGCCAAACTGGCCTGGACAAAAGAAACACCCCCAGTTAACTCACAGAATCACGAGAAATAATAAATGTTCATTATTCTAAGCCATTCAAGTTTGGAGTGTTTTCACTTGCTTTAAAATATGCAAGATACCAGAAAGAAAAACACCAATACAGTATACTAACGCATATATATGGAATTTAGAAAGATGGTAACGACAACCCTGTATGCGAGACAGCAAAAGAGACATAGATGTATAGAACAATATTTTGGACTCTGTGGGTGAGGTGGAAGGGGCGATGATTTGGGAGAATGGCATTAAAACATGTATAATATCATATAAGAAATTAATTGCCAGTCCAGGTTCGATGCAGGATACAGGAAGCTTGGGGCTGGTGCACTGGAATGACCCAGAGGGATGGTATGGGGAGGGTGGTGGGAGGGGGATTCAGGATGGGAACACAGTGTACACCCGTGGCGGATACATGTTGATGTATGGCAAAACCAATACAATATTGTAAAGTAAAAAAAAAAATAATAATAATAAAAATTTAAAAAAAATGATAACATCTTTAACAAGTGCTCATAGTCAGTGACTAGAGATAAGATAAGGATTTCTGTACCTGCTTTGACTGTTATCATCTTGCTAAGCACAGGGGACTTGGTCAATCTCTTGAAACTTCAGTGTCTGCATTTTAGATGAAGGGATAATAACAGTATCTACCATGTTGTGAGGATGAAGTAATACTTCAAGTATTTTAGAACGAAAAAGGAAATCAAGACATTTTCAAATGAAGGAAAACTGAGAGACTGTATGACCAAGCAGACCCATTCCAAAATAGCATCACTTTCTTTAAAGTACTCACCCTATATATGGCATATGATAAAATTTCAATACATTTCAGATATTAGGTTATGATCTCATTTTTGTCACCAAATATATATATACTCTCAGAAAAATTGTGTTCATAATCATATGTATTTGTAATCCCTTTAAAAAAATCTCCCTTATAATCTATGATTCTTTGCAATATAGAGTTACAATTAATTTGTGGCAAGAATAAAAATGTTTCTGCTCTCCATTTCTTCAATATGAAATGAAACATGTAAAGTAGACTTTCTCCATTTATATTGCCAAAGTATATCCTCCGATTCCATTAAAATACCTTGAATTTTTAATATTAATAATTTTCCATCCTTCTCTTCAGTGTTTAATCACTAAAGTCTCACGCTGATCAGATGACAGCTAATTATTTACCACATTCCATGTATGAGATCAAATTGCCAACATCCGCTGGATCATGGAAAAAGCAAGAGAGTTCCAGAAAAACATCTATTTCTGCTTTATTGACTATGCCAAAGCCTTTGACTGTGTGGATCACAATAAACTATGGAAAATTCTGAAAGAGATGGGAATACCAGACCACCTGATCTGCCTCTTGAGAAATCTGTATGCAGGTCAGGAAGCAACAGTTAGAACTGGTCATGGAACAACAGACTGGTTCCAAATAGGAAAAGGAGTACGTCAAGGCTGCATATTGTCACCATGTTTATTTAACTTATATGCAGAGTACATCATGAGAAATGCTGGACTGGAAGAAACACAAGTTGGAATCAAGATTGCCGGGAGAAATATCAATAACCTCAGATATGCAGATGACACCACTCTTATGGCAGAAAGTGAAGAGGGGCTAAAAAGCCTCTTGATGAAAGTGAAAGTGGAGAGTGAAAAGGTTGCCTTAAAGCTCAACATTCAGAAAAGGAAGATCATGGCATCTGGTCCCATCACTGCATGGGAAATAGATGGAGAAACAGTGGAAACAGTGTCAGACTTTGTTTTTCTGGGCTCCAAAATCACTGCAGATGGTGACTGCAGCCATGAAATTAAAAGATGCTTACTCCTTGGAAGGAAAGTTATGACCAACCTAGATAGCATATTCAAAAGCAGAGACATCACTTTACCAACAAAGGTTCACCTAGTCAAGGCTATGGTTTTTCCTGTGGTCATGTATGGATGTGAGAGCTGGACTGTGAGGAAGGCTGAATGCCAAAGAATTGATGCTTTTGAACTGTGGTGTTGGAGAAGACTCTTGAGAGTCCCTTGGACTGCAAGGAGATCCAACCAGTCCATTCTGAAGGAGATAAATCCTGGAATTTCTTTAGAAGTAATGATGCTAAAGCTGAAACTCCAGTATTTTGGCCACCTCATGCAAAGAGTTGACTCATTGGAGAAGACTCTGATGCTGGGAGGGATTGGGGGCAGGAGGAGAAGGGGACGACAGAGGATGAGATGGCTGGATGGCATCACTGACTCGATGGATGCGAGTCTGAGTGACCTCCGGGAGCTGGTGATGGACAGGGAGGCCTGGCGTGCTGCGGTTCATGGGGTCGCAAAGAGTCGGACACGACTGAGCGACTGATCTGATCTGATCTGATGTATATATACGGAATGTGGTAAATATATATATATATATACACTTACAGACTCTAAGAGGATAGGGATGATGAGAAAGAAAAAGTGATGAGGTCAAATTTATACACTAGCACACAGCACAGGGAACTAACATTTTATTAGACAAATGAGGGCATGATGTTACAGATATTACAATAGATTATGATGCTGTAAATATAGAAATTTGTAATTGGAAAGATTATTATTAGTTTGAGGATTATGATGGAATGCAAACCAGAGTGGAGAAAACATCAGTCACTTAATAAATACAGTTGTACATTTTCCATGTACTTTTCACTCATTTAATTAGTTGGGAAATAGAAAAATGCTCTATCATAGGGTTTCTCTGAGTAGAAATTGAGATTGCCTTGGTCTGCATTGCATAAAGATGCAACAAAGGTAAATAGCATCCAGAAAGAAGTAGATGTTAGGATGCTAGTGCATGTATAGTGTGAATACACACAACACAAACTGGGAAGATTTCTTTGTTTTTGTTTTTGTTTTGAGGTTTACTGTGCAAAATGCAGAGGATTAATGCAAATCTGAGATGGAGATAGTCTCTGCTACTTTCCTAATTCTGTAACCTTAAGATTAATTTCACTTATCTCTAAAGTTGTTTAGTTGCTCAGTTGTGTCCAACTCTTTTGCTACACCGTGGACTGTAGCACACTAAGGTCCTCTGTCCATGGAATTTCCTAGGTAAGAATACTGAAGTGGGTTGCCATTTCCTTCTCCAGGGGTTCTTTCTAACCCAAGGATAGAATCCACGTCCACCTGCAATGTGGCATCTTTAACACATTGACAGGTGGATCCTTTAGCACTGAGCCACCTGGAATATTGAAAGCCACACACCTGGGTAATAACACAATTATCCTAATACCTACCTTAAATACTATCTAATCAATAGAGATAATCTACAATAGATAGTAGGTGTCAGTTATATATCACTTTTACATCCCTAACTCAATCATTTCTAGTCCAATCATTGATTACTTTTCTAGGAAGGCTTTCCCAAGATCTTATTCCTTTCTCTTTCACTTACCCACTTTTCTATATCCCATATGTATTTATCTTTGATAAATGGACATTTTTTTTACTATATATTAATTTTTAAGGATTGTAACTGAAATTGTTAATGAGAAGAGAAACATAGTCAGAATCCCATCTAAGAATGTACTCTTTTTGCTTCTGTTGTCTCTGTCTTTCTTCTTGTTTAAGATTCATGTGCTTAAACAAGTCACTCAGTCATGTCCAACTCTTTGCGACCCTGTGGACTGTCACCCACCAGGCTCCTTTGTCCATAGGAATTCTCCAGGCAAGAATACTGGAGTGGGTTGCCATGCCCTCCTCCAGGGGATCTTCCCAACCCAGGGGCCAAACCCAGGTCTCCTGCATTGCAGGTAGATTCTTTACCATCTGAGCCACCAGGGAATCCCATGAATACTGGAGTGGGTAGCCTACTCCTTCTGCAGGAGATCTTCTTCCCCCAGGAATTGAACCAGGGTCTCCTGTATTGCAGGCCGATTCTTTACCAGCTGAGCTACCAGGGAAGCTCTTCTGACTCATACTATAACCTAATGGTGGAAATTAGGGATTTTGGAGTCAGAGTTTAATAGTGTAAAGTGAGAGTCACTCAGTCCTCTTTGGCTCTTTGTGACCCCATGTACTATACAGTCCATGGAATTCTCCAGGCCAGAATACTGCAGTGGGTAGCCTTTCCCTTCTCCAGGGATTTTCCCAAACCAAGGAATGGAACCCAGGTCTCCTTCAATTCAGGCGAACTCTTTACCAGCTGAACCATAAGGGAAACCCTTAATAGTTTAAGGACTGACTCAAAGTTTGTGAGAACTTATTTTATGCAATTCTTGCTTATTTTCATTGGTCATGGTAAGACTATGTACACTATGGAAATTGATGAAGGCCTTTAAAAAGAGTTTTTTGGTTTTATTTTTTGGAGAACTAGTGGTTACTAATTTAGCGTTATACCAGTGAGTTAGACAGAGTTGTCTGAGTCCTGGCCACATCAAGTTGAATGGCTCTCTATAGAATGTGTAAAAATAATAACTAGACCATAGGATTATTTCATCAAGTAATGTATGCAAATTGTCTGACACATTGCATATTCTTAAATCTTAGCTTTATGATTATTATCCTTATTAATGTTTCTTAATTCCTTTGCTAAAGTTAGTTTCTGCTGCCTGATAATTACTCTCCACTGCTTTAGTCAAAGAATACAAAGGGAACTGGCTGAATATCATTGTCCCTTCATTTTAAGGTGCATAGGATAAGAGCTGCCATTTATAATGACTGCTAATATTCATTGATTGGTCTTCTTTGCTTTGCACCTTAGATACACCTGGGTTCATGAAAAACTAGTATATTGAAGAAAAGCAAGAAACAGCAGAAGAGCCTTGGTATTTTACTTTAGATATTGAAACATTTCAAGTAAAGTTTTCATTATGTTTGGATGATATCACCGACTCAATGGTCATGAGTTTGAGCAAGCTCTGGGAGATGGTGAAGAAAAAGGAAGCCTGGCGTGCTGCAGTCCATGGGGTCACAAAGAGCTGGACACTGCTGAGATACTGAACAACAAAAACAGCATTGAAGCATTTAAAGTAAGGTTTCATTATTTGTCTACCCTTCATCTTACCTCTCACATTTGAAACACAAGTGTAGTAAGATTAGAAGTGTTTTTGTACCTATATAGATCTATTAAAAAATAATAATAAAGGCTGAAGCGAGTTTGTATGTATTGAGCAATTTTCCTTTTACTCTTATGTTGAATCCTCTCTGACAAAATCACGTTTAAAACTGAACACAAAAAATCCCTGTTTTTTTCAGGTGTAGTGCTAATTTTCATACTCTGTTATCACAAGGATAGACACAGAACTCATGGGAACATTTACAATGCAGACTGAAGCTTGGTAATTTTTTTTTTTTTTTTTTTTATGATTTACCTTGTTATAGTATGAAAATAGGTTCTGTGGTAACCTATGAGTTGTAGGGTGTTGCCACATGGGTTTCCAAGGTGGCACTGGTGGTAAAGAACCCGCCTGCCAATGCAGGAGACATGAGACACAGGTTTGATACCCAGTCAGGAAGATCCCCTAGAGGAGGACATGGCAACCCACTACAGTATTCTTACCTGGAAATCTCATGGACAGTGGAGGTTGGAAAGTTACCATTTATAGGGTCACAAAGAGTTGCACACGCATTCACAATACCTACATAGCTTTCATATATAATCAGTGTCTCTGAAGGATTTAAACCATTTTTTGGATGACAGAAAAGGTCTCTTTTCCTCCAGTGAGGTGGGTTTAAGAAATCTATTGGTATAAAAAGTGAGAAGGAAGTAATAAATAGCAGGCATTTTGCTTAGAAACCTATGTACATGAGAGCAAGTCTCACTCCAAAGAAATGTGGAATGGCATACAAAAGTATTTCTTTCTTTTCTATTCTCAGAAGACCCATATACTCTCTAGCAGATGGGAGTATCAAGCTCATTTCCTTAAACATGGAAATGTAACTGAATTCTAATACATGACATTTAAATGGAATATAATGCAAATACATCTCAGAACAAGATTTGATAAGCTACATCAGCCCATCAACCCATAGCTGTATTATATCAGTTACAACGATTTACCCTACCCTATAAAGGAAGGTGAAATACCCCATGAACGTTGCTTTATAATCATGCTGTTGGTGGCAGGATGCTCCTCTCTGTGACAATCAGCTAAAGTGGTCAAGCATGAGATTTGATTACCATTGTTTTGGTATGGAAAGCTAAAACATAATTGCCATAAAATTACCAGCATCCCTTGTTGAGTGTGCAATAGCAATCACATTTTCACATTAAAAGCACCAGAAGCTATTTTATTATTAACATCACAGTCACAGCAATATAAGAAACTTCAAAATTAAAAAATACCTTCATAGCCATCTTTTTATTTTTCAGAAAATGGGAAACTAACTATGTTGTTATAACTGTATGCATAAGTAATTTGTTTTTTAATTATGATAAACTACTTATAAGAGATATACAAATTAACTATGTCTATTAGTTCTTATTTCTTTAGTTTTTGCTGAGACAAATATTTGATGTGACGATTTTGAGGTATACAGTTTTTCAGTATTCTTTACATGGTATCGTCTTCAATAGAATTCAATTGTGTGTCCACACTTAAACACATACCATGTAAAGAAAAATAGAAAGATGGAGATTTTTGGATGGAGAAATATGAAGATTTTTTTTTTCATTTTTAAGGCAGCATGATCCATTATATTTATAATCATACTTCCATCTTCCCCTAATGCTCCCTTATCCAGATTAATGGCATATATATCTTTCCTAAAACTTAAGATAGAAGCTTAGGAAGATATTCTATTCACCAATTTTGTTGTTTTTCACATTCAACCAGTCACATCCTCAATTATGCTTCTGAACTGAATCCCAGTTTTCCTTTTATATCCCCATATTTAGTCTTTCCAGTTTCTAACCCATCCTACACACCCATGAGAAATCTCCTTCTAAAATAAACATGAAATATTTTACCCTCCTACTAAGAAATATCTGATATTTCCACATTTTCTATAAGTTGTAAATTTCTATAAATTGTATATTCTTGAATTTTGCATTCAAAGTTCTTTTAGACACTTGTCACAAATCATGATTAAGCCCACTCTCCAAATATAAGTTTGACACAACTGACAACATCCAATTTCCACACCTGCTGTGAAATTTCAGTCTCTGCATTCTTCTTCATCTACTTTATCTCATCCACACAATTTAATTCAATCTTCCTGGATGAAGATATGCTCTTCCATGGAACCATTATTTCCTAATCAAGTGAAATTAACCAATGTCTAAATTTCTATGGCATTGATTTTATAACTCAATGTACAAAACCTGAGATTGTGCACTAATTTAAAAATTACCAGAATTGTTTAGATAGTTAAGACATTCTTCTATTACTTCCAGGGTCCCACACAATGCTTTGCTCATAACATGTACCTAAACAAAAAGAAGAAACAATCAATGAAGAAAGAATGCCTCTTTACATGACATTTCAATAAAAGTTTCTTTGTGGATGACTTCAAGAAAGGAAGCAAGTTTCAATCTATACAGCAACATTTCTC
This sequence comes from Tragelaphus eurycerus, assembly GCA_935064755.1. NCBI lineage: Eukaryota > Metazoa > Chordata > Mammalia > Artiodactyla > Bovidae > Tragelaphus > Tragelaphus eurycerus. The sequence continues at coordinate 62,873 of CAKXYN010000308.1, forward strand.
AGATTTTGGGTTTGGAATTCTCATCCTAGAATTACCTGAAAATGCTGATAAAATTGCAGATTGTAGGGTCTTCTTCTAGATTTGCCAGTTGACCATATCAGAATGCTGCCCAGAAAACATATTCCCTTTTTGTTCTCAGATGCACTTAAGCTAAAGAAGAATGTAGGGTACGTTGCATACTTTAGAGCTTTATTTTGCAAAAGTAATTAAAATATTAGCAGAGACAATGCAGCATATAGGATATTATCAATAACCCATTTGACATTTTAATCCACAATTCTTGCACCTGTTCTAATTTGAGCATGTGAAATGTGAAGATAATCAGACCAGATCAGATCAGTCGCTCAGTCGTGTCCGACTCTTTGCGACCCCATGAATCGCAGCACGCAAGGCCTCCCTGATGCCATCCAGCCATCTCATCCTCTGTTGTCCCCTTCTCCTCTTGCCCCCAATCCCTCCCAGCATCAGAGTCTTTTCCAGTGAGTCAACTCGATGTGGCCAAAGTACTGGAGTTTCAGCTTTAGTATCATTCCTTCCAAAGAAATCCCAGGGCTGATCTCCTTCAGAATGGACTGGTTGCATCTCCTTGCAGTCCAAGGGACTCTCAAGAGTCTTCTCCAACACCACAGTTCAAAAGCATCAATTCTTGAGCACTCAGGCTTTTTCACAGTCCAACTCTCACATCCATACATGACCACAGGAAGAACCATAGCTTTGACTAGACGGACCTTTGCTGGCCAAGTAATGTCTCTGCTTTTTAAATGCTATCTAGGTTGGTCATAACTTTTAATTTCATGGCTGCAGTCACCCCATAAAACACTTAAATAACTGCTCTTCAGGAGGACCATGCAGACACCAGGATGATCTGAAGGCAGCCTTAAGGAGAAAAAACCTGGACCTTATTTAGAGTAATAGAAACACTGAGAAAATGATTGATGATTCAGAAGTGGCATTAATCTATCCATTTTATGTTTAATGGAGGTGAATGATGGTAAAAATAGGACAGAGAAGTACAGAGGAAAGGAGTTTTTAATTATCTAAGGAAACGGGAGGAAATTCAATTGACTTTCTTGAGTTAGGTGATGAAAAGAAATTTGAGCAGTAATTGAACAGTTGAAGAAGGACCTTGTTGTGGGGCATGAGTGAAGAGAAAGTCACATGGCTGCAATCACCATCTGCAGTGATTTTGGAGACAATCAGATCAGATCAGATCAGATCAGTCGCTCAGTCGTGTCCGACTCTTTGCGACCCCATGAAATGCAGCATGCCAGGCCTCCCTGTCCATCACCAACTCCCTGAGGTCACTCAGACTCACATCCATCGAACCAGTGATGCCATCCAGCCATCTCATCCTCTGTCGTCCCTTTCTCCTCCTGCCCCCAATCCCTCCCAGCATCAGAGTCTTCTCCAATGAGTCAACTCTTCGCATGAGGTGGACAAAATATGGAGTTTCAGCTTTAGCATCATTCCTTCCAAAGAAATCCTAGGGCTGATCTCCTTCAGAATGGACTGGTTGCATCTCCTTGCAGTCCAAGGGACTCTCAAGAGTCTTCTCCAACACCACAGTTCAAAAGCATCAATTCTTCTGCGCTCAGCCTTCTTCACAGTCCAGCTCTCACATCCATACGTGACCACAGGAAAGACCATAGCCTTGACTAGGCGAACCTTTGATGGCAAAGTGATGTCTCTGCTTTTGAATGTGCTATCTAGGTTGGTCATAACTTTCCTTCCAAGGAGTAAGCGTCTTTTAATTTCATGGCTGCAATCACCATCTGCAGTGATTTTGGAGCCCCCCAAAATAAAGTCTGACACTGTTTCCACTGTTTCTCCATCTATTTCCCATGTAGTGATGGGACCAGATGCCATGATCTTCGTTTTCTGAATGTTGAGCTTTAAGCCAACCTTTTCACTCTCCACTTTCACTTTCATCAAGAGGCTTTTTAGTTCCTCTTCACTTTCTGCCATAAGGGTGGTGTCATCTGCATATATGAGGTTATTGATATTTCTCCCAGCAATCTTGATTCCAACTTGTGTTTCATCCAGTCCAGCATTTCTCATGATGTATTCTGCATGTAAGTTAAATAAACATGGTGACAATATACAGCCTTGACGTACTCCTTTTCCTATTTGGAACCAATCTGTTGTTCCATGACCAGTTCTAACTGTTGCTTCCTGACCTGCATACAGATTTCTCAGGAGGCAGATCAGGTGGTCTGGTATTCCCATCTCTTTCAGAATTTTCCACAGTTTATTGTGATCTGCATAGTCAAAGGCTTTGGCATAGTCAACAAAGCAGAAATATATGTTTTTCTGGAACTCTCTTGCTTTTTCCATGATCCAGTGGATGTTGGCAATTTGATCTCTGGTTCCTCTGCCTTTTCTAAAACCAGCTTGAACATCAGGAAGTTCACATATTGCTGAAGCCTGGCTTGGAGAATTTTGAGCATTACTTTCCTAGCATGTGAGATGAGTGCAATTGTGTGGTAGTTTGAGCACTCTTTGGCATTGCCTTTCTTTGGGATTGGGATGAAAACTGACCTTTTCCAATCTTGTGGCCACTGCTGAGTTTTCCAAATTTGCTGGCATATTGAGTGAAGCACTTTCATAGCATCATCTTTCAGGATTTGGAATTCCATCACCTCCACTAGCTTTGTTCATAGTGATGCTTTCTAAGTCCCACTTGACTTCACATTCCAGGATGTCTTGCTCTAGGTCAGTGATCACACCATCATGATTATCTGAATTGTGAAGGTCTTTTTTGTACACTTCTTCTGTGTATTCTTGCCACCTCTTCTTAATATCTTCTGCTTCCGTTAGGTCCATACTATTTCTGTCCTTTATCGAGCCCATCTTTGCATGAAATATTCCTTTGGTATCTCTGATTTTCTTGAATAGATCCCTAGTCTTTCCCATTCTATTGTTTTCCTCTATTTCTTTGCATTGATCGCTGAGGAAGGCTTTCTTATCTCTTCTTGCTATTCTTTGGAAATCTGCATTCAGATGTTTATATCTTTCCTTTTCTCCTTTGCTTTTCGCTTCTCTTCTTTTTGCAGCTATTTGCAAGGCCTCCCCAGATAGCCATTTTGCTTTTTTGCATTTCTTTTCCATGGGGATGGTCTTGATCCCTGTCTCCTGTACAATGTCACAAACCTCATTCCAAAGTTCATCAGGCACTCTATCTATCAGATCTAGGCCCTTAAATCTATTTCTCACTTCCACTGTATAAACATAAGAGATTTGATTTAGGTCATACTTGAATGATTTAGTGGTTTTCCCTACTTTCTTCAATTTAAGTCTGAAGTTGGCAATAAGGAGTTCATGGTCTGAGCCACAGTCAGCCCCTGGTTTTGTTTTTGCTGATTGTATAGAGCTTCTCCATCTTTGGCTGCAAAGAATATAATCGATCTGATTTCGGTGTTGACCATCTGGTGATGTCTATATATAGAGTCTTCTCTTGTGTTGTTGGAAGAGGATATTTGCTATGACCAGTGCATTTTCTTGGCAAAACTCTGTTAGTCTTTGCCCTGTACTGAAGTGTAAATATGTAACACAGGTAAGGAACTTTCAAAGACATTTTATTAGGCTACTGAGATAAGCATATTAAAATGGCAGAGAAAGCCAAAATATAATGACAAATTATTATTAAGCATTGGATTAAAAAATGAAGCTTCTTTGTATGGTTTAGACATTGTATATTTTCTTTATTTTTAACTCAATGTAGCATGAACTACCAAAGTTTAAATTTTGATCATTTAAAACAAATGAATGAGTTTGACAACCATCCATGACACTGAAGTTTCCTCTAAATAAAACACTGGGATCGTTTTCCACTTGCAGTCCTCCTTTTGAGCCAGAATAAAGAGGAGGCCTACTTCTGCCCTGCATGGATAGCCAGGAGGCCCAGCTCCTCTGGGTGGCTGCAGAATGTTTGACTGGCAAGCGTCTGCTTTGCTCTGCAGCCTCCTTCAGCATTCCCTGGGGTCTCTGAGCTCAGCCAGGGGACTCTCCCAATCAAAGCAGTTAATTAAGATAGACACACCACCCTTTATTTCTCCTCTGGATCTACCTGGGATCCAAGTCAAAGTAGAAAGAGTTTAAAAAAAATGTTTAGTATTTTTACCCATAATTACCCAATGGGTCCAAATATGAGAAAAATATTCCCTTCAAATTTTGCTTTGTGAGTGTTAGTTCTCCTGACTCTGAAAAACGGGTCACAATTATCATTAAGTGTATGCATAACTGATCTTCGCTTTGGACTTTATATCCAAGGTCTACCCATGCTGCTCTAGAAAGTTCCAGTCCTTGTGGAAACCTCCTTCTGAGTTCTTCTTTCATTTGTTTGGGCTCAAGACTTTCTGAGTTCTTAGATACATCAGAAACCACAGTCAAATGTGGCACCAAGTTCAAGCTTGGACTCTTTAGGGGTATTTATGAAAGTTTCTCTCCAAGATAATAAGAACAGATGTAATCAGGAAAGGCTAGGATACCTGGAATTGTGCTGGACTTGGGGAGGAGATGAGCAGACTGGTCATCACCAGAGTGATGCTTAAAAGTACCGAATAGGATTCCCCATGGCAGGTAAAAAAAGAGAAGAGTGCTCTGTTTCCCAAGTTGTGAATGTTAAAAAATACATTACAATACACAAATTCAATTCATCTATATACAAGTGCTTAAATGGTTTCAGAAACACTGTGGAATTGCCATCAATATCTGTGAGTATTAGTTCAACCTGAGTAGAAATTTTGATGTATTTGACTATAAACATAATCATTTTATATTTTTTAACTCAGTGGTTATCTTTTTGTACTTATTTTAACTTTTATTTTCTTTACTTTTTGGCTTTGAAAAATGAAAATAGTTTTAATGATTTTTATTATGAGATTAGTCTATTCTTATAATAGTACATACATATGTTATGGAAAACTTAAAAAAATTTTCTATAATTCTATTACCAAATCTTAACATTTTGGTGAATGTTTTTTCAACTCTATCACTATATATGTATGTACATATATAATTTTTAACAATTATAAAGACTGAATGCATAATAATTTATAGACTACCTTTCTAACCTTTCAATATGTTGGTAACTTATTTCCTGTAAGCATTGTTGCATAAATACAGATGTAAAATACAGATGTAAAAATCCAGCAACATAAAAATGTCTATTTAATATTTCAACTTAATCAATCGACCATTTTTTAGTTAGTTGTTCCAAACACATATTTGTGCATTTATATGATTACTTAGGATATACTCTTAGACAAGGAAGCTTGAATATCAAAGTCAATCTTTATTTTCTCAGTAAAGTTTATCTTAAAATTTCCCAAATTGAGACGACTAGAGATAAGAAGTTGGTAATTAACCACATGTAAGCATATACAGCTAATAGGACAGAGTTCTCATTGGCCAGTTAAATGGTGTCCTTGTGACTTCAGTTTGATATCAGAAGAAACCTAGGAAGAGATAAGTTCATGAGTGTAAGTTAGTGAGTGACCATTTTGAATCAAAGGGAGTGTAAAATAGCAGTCCCCTGTTTTGAATATACTTCTTTTTTATAAAACAACACACCATAAAAATCCCATCCTATTAACCTCATTTTTGCATTACTTTTATTATTAACACTGCAAATGCATTCATTAAAGGACTAGTATATGCATCTATATGAGAAATTAAGGAAAAGTAAGGTGTGTCTATTATCATCCAATAACTTCCTCCCTTGGGGGAAATTCATCCTAGATACCTACATAATTGCTGTAGGAATCAGCATTAGGATTTCACAGGATTGCAGGAAACACTGATACTGAGAAAAATCCAAGGTGACTTATGCAAATGAATATTTTTCTACTGTTCTCAGCTGTCAAACTGTACTAGAAACCCATGTCTATTCCTAAGTAAAGTAAAAAAAAGTTAAGTTGGCTATTTGGAGGGCAGGGGGAACCTCTAAATTTTTTGGAAGGCCCCACCCAAATTTCTCCCATCTGCCTTATCCAGTGCTGGGCTCTATGTCCTGAAGCAAGGTGCTTTGTTGCTCCTCTAGCAACTTGTTCTAGAAATTCTGTGACTCTTTAATATTTGGATCATCTGTGTTCATTACATTCTTCTCTTCTGAAACCAGCAAAATAAGAAGCATTCACCATTCTTTATGTGGTCTCCTTGAAGCTTTTGTGTGCATGTCTCTGGTATTGGACATTTTGAGGTGCGTATGTCAGTGCCAGCATGTCAAGTTTTAGTACAGTTTTAAAGCCTGTGCTGACAGGGAAGATAACCCATGTTCAAATGAATAATGAAAAACACCAACACAGTACCTGTAAAAGGTTAGCCTAGCATGCCTAGAGTGGGAGTTTTTTTTTTTTTTTTTTTTCAGTTCTTTATATTTATACATGCACGTGTGTGTGTTCATGCGCACAGAGTTAAAGAGAGAACTGTTTTCAAAATCAGAGGACACTTTTCAATTCTATGTTTGATATGAAGTCTATGGCTTTTGTCAATATATGTTAATGTAATATTAATTGTTGTTATGCAGGCACTAAGTGGTGTCTGATTCTATGTGACACTATGAATTGCAGCACACTAGGCTCCTCTGTCCTGCACTACCTCCCTAAATTTGCTCAGATTCTTCTCCACTGAGTCCATGATGCTATCTAATCATCTCATTTTCTGCCATAGGCTTCTCCTTTTGCCTTCAGTTTTCCCCAACATCAATTTTTTTTCCATTGAGTCAGTTCTTTGCATCAGATAGCCAAAGTACTGGAGTTTCAACTTCAGCATAAGTTATTCCAATGAATATTCTCAGTCCATTTCCTTTAGGATTGACTGGTTTGATCTCCTTGCTGTCCGAGGACTCTCAAGAGTCTTCTCAAACACCACAGTTCAAAAGCATCAGTTCTTCACCATTCAGCCTTTTTTTATGGTCCAACTCTCATATCCATACATGTCTACTGGAAAAATCATAGCTTTGACTAGACAGACCTTTGTCAGCCAAGTGATGTCTCTGCTTTTTAATATGCTGTCTAGGTTTTTCATAGTTTTCTTTTCAAGGAGCAAATATCTTTTAATTTCATAGCTATTGCCACCATCTGCAGTGATTTTGGAGCCCAAGAAGATAAAATCTGTCACATTTCCCACTTTTCCCCCTTCTATTTGCCATGAAATAATGGGACTGGATGCCATGATTTATGACTTTTTAACTACTGAGTTTCAGGCCAGTTTTTTTACTCTCCTCTTTCATCTGACTCTAGAATCTCTTTAGTTCCTCTTCACTTTTTATGATTACAGTGGTATCATGTGTGTTCCTTAAGTTCTTGATATTTCTTGAGCAATCTTGATTTCAGCTTGTGATTCATCTATTCTGGCATTTCACCAGATGTTAAATAAGCAGAGTGACAATACAACCTTGTTGTACTCCTTTCCCAATTTTGAACCGGTAATATAGTATTTGAGAACCATAAATATGTTCAACATTTTTCATTATATGGAAGAATATTACTTTATCAGAAAATATAAATATCTTCTAAAATGACAATGTTATTGGATCCATACACAAAAGGCATAGACAATAATAAAAAAAGAAACTTTACTTTGCTTAAGAGAAAATTTAAAAAGTAAAATAAAATCAGACACCTCTATATACTTGGACATTACATCTCATTTTTCTGTTCCAATAATACTATGAAAAAGTATGAGAATACGATGTTCTTCTGATTGATGTATTTCAAGGTTAAGTCTAAAAGTAACATGAATGGCAGGAAGGATATGAAGATGCCAGATCTCAAGCATCTATGTCAAATGCTCTATTAGAGGCAGAGCATTATGGTGGGTAGGGGGTTCTCCATGGGCTGATGGACCCAAAATTTAAGTCCATGGCTGCCCTCCCCAAATTATCCTCTTATCCTAGTAAGATTATGTAAATAATTAAAATACAAATTAGTCTACTGATCTCATAAGGTGAAAGAAATGCGTGGGTGGGGCCCTCCAAAAAATGTAGAGGTTGTCCCTGCCCCACTTCACTTTTTCACATGGCAGGAGAATAGCCTTGGATTTCTAGAACAGTTGGCAGCTGTTGGTCAGTCCAGTCACACAGTCATGTCCAACTCTTTGCAACCACATGGACTTCAGCACACCAGGCCTCCTTGTCTGTCATTAATGACCGGAGGTTATTCAAACTCAAGTAGGTAGAGTTCGTAACGTCATCCAAGCATCTCATCCTCTCTCATCCCCTTCTCCTCCTGCCTTCAATCTTTCCCAACATCAGGGTCTTTTAAAATGAGTCAGTTCTTCCCATCAGGTGGCCAAAGTATTGGACTTTCAGCTTCAGTATCAGTGCTTCCAATGACTATTCAGGACTGAATTTCTTTACAATTGACTGGTTAGACCTCCATGCAGTCCAGTGAAATCTCGAGTTTTCTCCAACACCACAGCTCAAAAGCATCGATTCTTCCACACTCAGCTGTCTTTATAGTACAACTCTCACATCCATACGTGGCTACTAGAAAAAAAAAAAAACAGGGTTTTTTTTTTTTCTAGAGGGTCACTAGAGGGTTTTCTAGAGGGTCACTAGAGGGACCACTGTTGGCAAAGTAATGTCTCTGCTTTTTAATATGCTGTCTAGGTTGGTCATAGGTTTTCTTCCAAGGAGCAAGCGTGTTTTAACTTCATGGCTGCAGTCACCATCTGCAGTGATTTTGGAGATCAAGAAAATAAAGACTGTCACTGTTTCCATTGTTTCCCCACCTACTTGCCATAAAATTATGGGACTGGATGACATGATCTTAATTTTCTGAATGCTTAGTTTTAAGCCAACTTTTTCACTCTCCTCTTTCACTTTCATCAAGAGGCTCTTTAGTTCTTCTTTGCTTTCTTCCACAAGGGTGGTGTTATCTGCATATCTGAAGTTATTGATATTTCTTCCAGCAATCTTCATTCCAGCTTGTGCTTCATCCAGCCCACCATTTTGCATGATGTACTATGCATATAAGTTAAATAAGTAGGGTAACAATATACAGCCTTGACACGCTCCTTTCCTGACTTGGAACCAGTCTGTTGTTCCATGTCCAGTTCTAACTGTTACTTCTTGACCTGGATACAGATTTCTCAGGAGGCAGGTCTGGTGGTCTGGTATTCCCATCACATGAAGAATTTCCCACAGTTTGTTGGGATCCATCCAGACAAAGGCTTTGGAGTACTCAAAAAAGCTGAAGTAGACACTATTTTTCTGGAACTGTCTTGTGTTTTCAATGATCCAGGGATGTTGTCAATTTGATCTCTGTTTACTCTTTTTTTCCTATGTCCAGCTTGAACAACTGGAAGTTCACAGTTCACATACTATTGAAGTCTAGCTGGGAGAATTTTGAACATTACTTTGCTAGCCTTTGAGATGAGTACAGTTGTGCGGTAGTTTAAGCAGTCTTTGGCATTGCCTTTCTTTGGGATTGGAATAAAAACTGACCTTCTTCCGTCCTATGGCCACTTCTGTATTCCAAATTTGCTGGCATATTGAGTGTAGCATTTTCACAGCATAATCTTTTAGGATTTGAAACAGCTCAACTGGCCTTCCATCACCTTCACTAGCTTTGTTCATAGTGATGCTTCCTAAGGCCCACTTGACTTATATTCCATGATGTCTGGCTCTAGGTGAGTGATCATAGCATTGTGATTATCTGAGTGATGAATATCTTTTATGTATAGTTCTTCTGTGTATTTTTGCCATCTCCTCTTAATATCTTCTGCTTCTGTTCAGTCCATACCATTTCTGTGCTTTATTGTGCCCATCTTTGCAAGAAAAATTCCCTTGGTATCTCTAACTCTCTTGAAGAGCTCTCTAGTCTTTCCCATTCTATTGTCTTCCTCTGCTTCTTTGCATTGCCACTGAGGAAGGCTTTCTTATCACTCCTTGCTACTCTTTGGAACTCTTCAAATGGGTATAACTTTCCTTTTCGCTTTTTTTTTTTTTTCTTTTTCTCTGCTATTTCTAAGGCCTCCTCAGACAACCATTTTTCCTTTTTGCATTTCTTTTCTTGGGAATGGTCTTGATCACTGCCTCCTGCACAGTATCATAAACCTCCATCCATAGTTCTTTAGGCATTCTGTCTATTAGATCTAATCCCCTGAATCTGTTAATAACTTCTACTGTATAATCATAAGGGATTTTATTTAGGTCATAGATGAATGATCTATTGGTTTTCCCTTCTTTCTTCAATTTAAGTCTGAATTTGGCAGTGAGAATTCATTATCTGAGCCACAGTCAGTTCCCAGTCTTGTTTTTGCTGACTATAGAGCTTCTCCATCTGTGGCTTCAAAGAATATAACCAGTCTGATTTCAGTATTGGCCATCTGGTGATGTCCATGTGTGGAGTCTTCCCTTGTGTTCTTGGAAGAGGCTAAATTCAGTTAGCCATTGACCTGCTTCATTTTGTATCCCAAGGCAAAATTTGTCTGTTACTCCAGGTATTCTTGGCTTCCTACTTTTGCATTCCAGTCCCCTATAATGAAAAGGACATCTTTTGGAGGTGTTAGTTCCAGAAGGTCTTGTATGTCTTCATAGAATATAACTGTTCAATTTCAGCTTCTTCAGCATTACTGGTTGGGCATAGACTTGGATCACTTTGATATTGAATGTCTTGCCTTGGAAACAGAGATCATTCTGTCACTTTTGAGATTTCATGCACATACTGCATTTCATACTCTTGTTTACTATGATGGCTACTCCATTTCTTCTAAGGGATTCTTGCCCACAGTTGTAGATATAGTGGTGATCTGAGTTAAATTCCCCCATTCCAGTCCATTTTAGTTCCATGATTCCTAAAATCTTGGTGTTCACTCTTGCCACCTGCTGTTTGACCACTTCAAATTCGCCTTGATTCATGGATCTAACATTCTAGGTTGCTATGCAACATTGCTCTTTACAGCATTGGACTTTGCTTCCATCAATAGTCACATTCACAACTAGGTGTTATTTTTGCTTTGGCTCCATCTCTTCATTCTTTCCGGAGTTATTTCTCCACTCACATCCTGTAGGATATTCGGCACCTACTGACCTGGGGAATTCCTCTTTCAGTGTCCTATCTTTTTGCCTTTTCATACTGTTCAAGGGTTTCTCAAGGCAAGAATGCTGAAGTGGTGTGACATTCCATTCTCCAGTGGACCACATTTTGTCAGAAGTCTCCACCATGACCCGTCCATTTTGGGTGGCACTATATGGCATGGCTTACAGTTCCTTGGAGTTAGACAGGGCTGTGGTCCATGCAGAATCATGGCCAAGAGGAGCTACCCCACATTTGAGGTCAGAGGCAGTGGAAAAGAGGAGCTACTCCACATCAGAGGCCAGGGACAGTGGCTGAGAGGAGCAACCCCACTTTCAAAGAGTGGTGGCTGCATGGGCACAGGAGGGCAGAGAAGAGCTACTCTACATTCAAGGTCAGAAGTAGCGGCATTGAGGAGATACCCATCGTCCAAGGTAAGAGAAACCCAAGTAAGATGGTAGGTGTTGCAAGAGGGCATCAGAGGGCAGACACACTGAAACCATAATCAGAGAAAACCAGTCAATCTAATCACATGGACAACAGCCTTGTCTAACTGAATGAAACTAAGCCATTCCCTGTGGGGCCACCCGAAACGGGCATGTCATGGTGAAGAGGTCTGACAAAATGTGGTCCAGTGGAGAAGGGAATGGCAAACCACTTCAGTATTCTTGCCTTGAGAACCCCATGAACAGTATGAAAAGGCAAAATGATAGGATATAGAAAGAGGAACTGCCCAGGTCGGTAGGTGCCCAATATGCTACTGGAGATCAGTGAAAAAATAACTCCAGAAAGAATGAAAGGATGGAGCCAAAGCAAAAATAATACCCAGTTGTGGATGTGACCGGTGATAGAAGCAAAGTCTGATGCTGTAAAGAGTAATATTGCATAGGAAGCTGGAATGTTAGGTCCATAAATCAAGGCACATTAGAAGTGGTCAAACAGGAGATGGCAAGAGTGAATGTCGACATTCTAGGAATCAGCTAACTAAAATGGACTGGAATGGGGGAATTTAACTCAGATGACCCTTATATCTACTACTGCGGGCAGGAATCTCTCAGAAGAAATAGAGTAGACATAATGGTCAACAAAAGAGTCTGAAATGCAGTACTAGGATGCAATCTCAAAAATGACAGAATGATTTCTATTCATTTCCAAAGCAAATCATTCAATATCACAGTAATCCAAGCCTATTCCCCAACCAGTAATGCTAGAGAAGCTGAAGTTGAATGGTTCTATGAAGACCTACAAAACCTTTTAGAACTAACACCCCAAGAAGATATCCTTTTCATTATAGGGGACTGGAATTCAAAAGTTGGAAGTCAAGAAACACCTGGAGTAACAGGCACATTTGGCCTTGGAGTACGGAATGAAGCAGGGCAAAGCCCAATAGAGTTTTGCTAAGAAAATGCACTGGTCATAACAAACATCCTCTTCCAACAACACAAGAGAAAACTCTACACATGGACATCACCAGATGGTCAAAACCAAAACCAGATTGATTATATTCTTGCAGCCAAAGATGGAGAAGCTCTATACAGTCAGCAAAAACAAGACTGGGAGATGACGATGGCTCAGATCATGAGCTAATTATTGCCAAATTCAGACTGAAATTGAAGAAAGTAGGAAAAACCACTAGACCATTCAGGTGTGACCTAAATCAAATCCCTTATGATTATACAGTGGAAGTGAGAAATAGATTTAAGGACCTAGATCTGATAGAGTGCCTGAAGAACTATGGAATGAGGTTCATGATATTGTACAGGAGACAGGGATCAGGATCATCCCCAAGGAAAAGAAATGCAAAAAAAGAAAAATGGCTGTCTGGGGAGGCCTTACAAATAGTTGTGAAAAGAAGAGAAGCAAAAAGCAAAGGAGAAAAGCAAAGATATAAGTGTCTGAATGCAGAGTTCCAAAGAATAGCAAGAAGAGATAAGAAAGCCTTCCTCAGTGATCAATGCAAAGAAATAGAGAGAAAAAAAAAAAAAAAAAACCAGAATAGGAAAGACTACAGATATCTCTTCAAGAAAATGAGAGCTACCAAGGGGACATTTCATGCAAAGATGGGCTCGATAAAGGACAGAAAAGGTATGGACCTAATAGAAGAAGAAGATATTAAGAAGAAGTGGCAAGAATACACAGAAGAACTGTACAAAAAAGATGTTCACGAGCAAGATAATCATGATGGTGTGATCACTGACCTAGAGCCAGACATCATGCAATGTGAAGTCAAATGGGCCTTAGCATCACTAGGAACAAAGCTAGTGGAGGTGATGGAATTCCAGTTGAGCTCTTTCAAATCCTGAAAGATGGTGGTGTGAAAGTGCTGCACTCAATATGCCAGCAAATTTGGAAAACTCAGTAGTGGCCACAGGACTGGAAAAAGTCAGTTTTCATTCCAATCCTAAAGAAAGGCAATGCCAAAGAATGTTCAAACTACTGCACAATTGCACTCATCTCACACACTAGTAAAGTAATGCTCAAAATTCCAAATCCCTTATGATTATACAGTGGAAGTGAGAAATGGATTTAAGGGCAGATGATAGATAGAGTGTGATGAATAGGAGAGGTCGGACATGTACAGGAGACAGGGATCAAGACCACCCCATGGAAAAGAAATGCAAAAAAGAAAATGGTGTTGGGGAGGCCACAAAAGTGTGAAAAGAAGAGAAGGAAAAGAAAGGAGAAAAAGAAAATATAAACACATGAGAGTCCAAAGAAAGAAGAGAGAAAGCCAGGAAGAAAGAAAAAGAAAACAGAATGGGAGATAGGACCAAGATAGAGAACAAGGAACATTCGTGAAAGAGGGCGAGAAGAAGGGTGGACAAAGAAGAAAGAAGAGGTGGGGGAGAGCCGACACAGATGATGTGATCACTGACCAGAGCAGACATCTGGAATGAAGTCAAATGGGGAGACACCACAAAGTAGTGGAGGTGAGGAAAGTGGAGAAGTCAAGAAGGTGAAGCCAGAATGGACCGGCAAAGAGGTCAGTTTCACCCAATCCCAAAGAAAGGCAAGCCAGGAGGCCAAACTACCGAACAATTGCACTCATCTCACACGCTAGTAAAGTAATGCTCAAAATTCTCCAAGCCAGGCTTCAGCAATATGTGAACCGTGAACTTCCTGATGTTCAAGCTGGTTTTAGAAAAGGCAGAGGAACCAGAGATCAAATTGCCAACATCCGCTGGATCATGGAAAAAGCAAGAGAGTCAGAAAAACATCTATTTCTGATACTATGCCAAAGCGATGTGTGAACAAAATATGGAAAATGAAAGAGATGGGAAACCGACCACTACGCCCAAGAAATTGGCAGTAGGAAGCACAGTGAACTGTATGGAACAACAGACTGTTCAAATAGGAAAAGGAGTACGTCAAGGGATGTACCCTGGGAGAAGAGAAAGTGAGGAAGTGAGCGGAGACCTCAGAAGAGATGACAACTATGGAGAAGGAAGAGGGGGAAAATGGAAGGGAGCCAGAGCCAAGGAATAGATGGAAGAAAGTGTAGGAGAGTGAGGGCGTGGGAGAAAGAGAGAAGGCGTTGTAGAGTGAGAGTGAGTGAGAAGGGAGAGATGATGTGATGTGGAGAAGACACTGAGAAGACGTATGGGTGGAGGCGAAGAGTGATGGAGAGTGGGAGGAGAGGGGGAGGAGAAGGGGAAGAGAGAGGAGAGAGCAGAGGACTCAGGGAGTGGGATGGACAGGGAGGGGTGCGGAGGGAGACTGGCGACTGATCTGATCTGATCTATGAATCATTGAAAAAAAAAGAGTTCCAGAAAAAAACATCTATTTCTGCTTCATTGACTATGCCAAAGCCTTTAATTGTGTGGATCACAATAAACTGTGGAAAATTCTGAAAGAGATGGGAATACCAGACCATCTGACCTGCCTCTTGAAAAACCTATATGCAGAAAGCAACGATTAGAACTGGACAAGGAACAACAGACTACTTCCAAATAAGAAATGGAGTATGTCAAGGCTGTATATTGTCACCCTGTTTATTTAATTTCTATGCAGAGTACATCATGAGAAACGCTGGGCTGGAAGAAGAAGAAGCTGGAATCAAGATTGCCAGGAGAAATATCACTAACCTCAGAAATGCAGATGACACCACCCTTAGGACAGAAAGTGAAGAGAAACTAAAGACCCTCTTGTTGAAAGTGAAAGTGGAGAGTGAACAAGTTGTTTTAAAGCTCAACATTCAGAAAACAAAGATCATGGCATTTGTTCCCATCACTTCATGAGAAATAGTTGGGGAACAGTGGAAACAGTGTCAGACTTTACTTTTTTGGGCTCCAAAATCACTGCAGATGGTAACTGCAGCCATGAAATTAAAAGATGCTTACTCCTTGGAAGGAAAGTTATGACCAACCTAGATAGCATATTAAAAAGCAGAGACATTACTCTGCCAACAAAAGGTCCATCTATTCAAGGCTATGGATTTTCCAATAGTTATGTATTGATGTGAGAGCTGGTCTGTGAAGAAGGCTGAGTGTGGAAGAATTGATGCTTTTGAACTGCAGTGTTGGAGAAGACTCTTGAGAGTCCCTTGGAATGCAAGAACTCCAACCTGTCCATTCTAAAGGAGATCAGTCCGGGTTGTTCTTTGGAAGAAATGATGCTAAAGCTGAAACGGCAATATTTTGCCACCTCATGCGAAGAGTTGACTTATTGGAAAAGACTCTGATGCTGGCAGGGATTGGGGGCAGTAGGAGAAGGTGACAACAGAAGATGAGATGGCTGGACGGCATCACCAACTCAATGGACATGAGTTTGAGTGAACCCCAGGCATTGGTGATGGACAGGAGGCCTGGCTTCCTGCAATGCATGGTGTCACAGAGTCGGACACGACTGAGCAACTGAACTGAACTGAGCTGTAGTCCATGTGATTAGATTGGTTAGTTTTCTGTGATTGTGGTTTCTGTCTGTCTGCCCTGTGAGTAATGTCACTGCAGATGGCAATTGCAGCCATGAAATAAAAATATGCTCACTCCTTGGAAGAAAAGTTATGACCAACCTAGAAAGGATATTAAAAAGCAGAGACAGTACTTTGCCAACAATAGTCCATCTAGTCAAAGCTATTGTTTTCCCGTAGTCATGTATGGCTGTAAGATTTGGATTATAAAGAAAACTGAGTGCTAAAGAATTGATGCTTTTGAACTGTGGTTTTGGAGAAGGCTCTAGAGAGTCCGTTGGAGAGCAAGGAGATCAAACCAGTCCATCCTAAAGGAAATCAGTCCTGAATATTCATTTGAAGGACTGATACTGAAGCTGAAACTCCAATACTTTGGCCACCTGATTTGAAGAACTGAGTCATTTGAAAAGTCCCAGATGCTGGGAAAGATTGAAGACAGGAGGAAAGGGGGATGGCCAAGGATGAGATAGTTGGATGATATCATCGACTCAAAGGACATGAGTTTGAGTAAACACCGGGAGTTGGTGATGGACAGGGATACCTGGTGAGCTGCAGTCCATGGGGTCAAAAAGAGTCAAACATGACTGAGCAACTGAATGGAACTGAACTGAAATGGGAGAGAGAGAGAGAGAGAGAGAGAGAGAGAGAGAGAGAGAGAGAGATGATTATCGCAATAAAATTAGTTAACACCATCATCTCTTATAGATACCAAAAAAGTGAAACATTTTTTTTCTTATGATGAGACGTTTTAAAATCTTCAGTTCAGTTCAATTCAGTTGCTCAATCTTGTTCAACTCTTTGGGACCCCATGAATTGCAGCACGCCAGGCCTCCCTGTTCATCACCAACTCCTTGAACTCACTCAAACTCATGTCCATCCAGTCGGTGATTCCATCCAGCTATCTCATCCTCTGTCATTCCCTTCTCCTCCTGCCCCTAATCCCTCCCTGCATCTTAGCAACTTTTAAATACACGATAGAGCAATGTTATCTATAGTCATCATGGTGTATATTATATCTCTGGTGCTTATTTATCTCATAACTCAAACTTTGTTTCTTTTGATCACCTTCATCCAATTTCTTCAGCCTGCACTCCTACTTCTGTCAACTATCAATGTGTTTCTGCTTTGTTTGTTTGTTTTGATTTTTTAAATATCAGATATAAATAAGATTGTACAATATCTGTCTTTCTCTGACTTATTGCACTCAGCATAGTGCACTCTATATTCATTTATATTTCTGTAAACGTCAGAATTCCCTTCACTCTGTCTGCATAATATACCATTATATATATTTATACCACATTTCCACATTTGCTTTATCCATTTACTTGCCAATGGGCAAAAATCATTTCTACTTATTCATACGGTAAATCATGCTGCAATAAAATGGGGTACAGATGTATTTTCAAAATAATGATGTTATATCTTTCAGATAAATACACAGACATAGAACTGTTGGATCATATGTCAGTTCTATTTTTAACTTTTTGAGGAATATCTATACTCTTTTTCTATAGTACTTGCACAAATTTACATCCTCACCTGTTGGTGCACAAGTTGCTTTTTCTCCACATCCTGAACATCGTTTTGCTATTTCTTCTCTTTTTGATGATATCTATTCTAACAAGTGTGAGGTGATATATCATTGTGGTTTTAATTTGCATTTCCCTAATGATTAATGTTTGAGGATCACCTTTTGAAGTACTTGTATCCATTCCTTGGAAAACTATTTAAATTAGATTATTATTTTTAATGATTATATTGCTTTATATTTATATTTTTCTATTGAGATATATGAATTCCTTATATATTTTGGATATTAATATATATAGGACTTGCAAATATTTTTCCCTTTCTGAAAATTCTTTTCATTCTACTGACAATTTCTTTCACTGTGCAAAAAATTTTTAATGTGATGTAGTATCTACACACTAAGAACAAGTTATCTAAAAGAAAAATAAAGAAAATAATCCTAACACATATATATGGAATTTAGAAAGATTTTAACGACAATCCTGTATGCGAGACAGCAAAAGATACACAGATGTATAGAACAGTCTTTTGGACTCTGCGTGTAGGGGCATATGATTTGAGAGAATGGCATTAAAACATGTATAATATCATATAAGAAGTGAATCACCAGTCCAGGTTCAATGCAGGATACAGGAAGCTTGGGGCTGGTGCACTGGGATGACCCAGAGGGATGGTATGGGGAGGGAGGTGGGAGGGGGGTTCAGAATGGGAAGCACATGTAAACCCATGGTGGATGCATGTTGATGTATGGCAAAACCAATACAATATTGTAAAGTAAATAAAAATAATATAATAATAAAAAAATTAAAATAGAAAAAAATAATCCTATTTGCAATAGAATCATAAAAATAAAATATATAGGAATAAATTTAGCTAAGATGGTAAGACAGCTCTATGTTGAAAAACATTCATTAAAGAAATTGAAGAAGACACAAGTAAATGGAAAGCTATTCCATTTCCATGGATTAGAAGATTTAATATTATTAAAACATTTTAGTACCCAAGCCATGCATAGATTCAATTCAATACCTCTTAATATTCCAATGACATTTTTCAAAGAAGTAGTAAAAAGCATCCTAGGATTATATGAAACAACAAACAAAAGCACATTGTCAGAGCAATCCTGAGAAAGAACTGTAAGATAGACAGAAGAAAGCACTGAAGACGGCCTGAGTATTGCCTTTCTTTCTTAACAAGCATTCTGACCTGTTCCTTCATCTCCCAAGTCAGGTAGCCAAGAACCAAGAGTCTAACAATTTGCTTGATTTCTGCTCTGTTTCCACACTCTCTTTCCCTACTTAAAAACAAACAAACAAACAAACAAACAAACAAACAACTCTACGTGGTATGCATCTCAGAAACTGTTGACCCAGAGGGATGCTATGGGGAGGGAGGAGGGAAGAGGGTTCAGGATGGGGAACACATATGTACTTGTGGTGGATTTATTTTGATGTATGGCAAAAGCAATACAATATTGTAAAGTTAAGCAAAATAAAATTTAATAATAATAATAAAAAAACCAAACTGCTGTATAGAAGAAGCCTGAACCTGCTGCCCATCCAGGGAAATTCTAAATACTAATTGTCACTAAGAGACAATTCTGAGTCTGGCTGTCAGCTTGGTAATAATGTCCTCCTGCCAGGAGGAGAGGAACATTAACCAGGACATATTTAGGACAGCTGTCTTCACACCTATTTCCCTGTGTTTAGCTCCAGGTACTTCCCCATTCTTCTTTATTAGGAGGTGATAAGAAGAGAATTATTTATTTCCCAGTTTCACATGTGATTTGGTTATGTTGTTTCTATTGATTCCCATGGACTGCTCTCAGATTCCATTAATAAGTCCACCAGATGCCAAGTCCACCAGATGCTCAACCTTCCTTTTCCAGAAAACCATGTTTCTCTCAGTTTCCCTTCTATTGACAAAAGTGTCAAGATCTGTGAAGAACCAAAAATTTTATGATATTTTCAAGCTAACAAGTTAACTGCCACAGTTTCATTGGTGCTATTAGAAGAAACACGAGTTTTGTTTTAGAGACAAAGACTTTTATTACTGCGATGGTGACAGGCAGAACACTGGCTTTTTTGTTTCTCTCTTTTGTATGTTTGTTTTTTTTTTTCCATCCCCCACTCCCACAGTGACATAAAGAACAACAGGTGACATCTTCATCTATAGTAGGTAATATTATGGGAGAACAACTGGAATTATTTATAATGTGAACTAAACATGCCTACCCTTTAATTGGTAGGAAGATATCAACTTCATTATATTAGACATTAAGCAGGCTTATCCTTTGTTCTGAGGAACTTACTATTAGTATCTTCTAAATATCTCCACTATACATTCTTGAAAAACAAGTGTAGAGCAAGACAACCAGTGCTTTGAGAAAACTAGAGATTTGTTTACCAACTATATGCAATCATTTTCTTCTTTCTGTTTGGTTGAGATAGTTTGTGTTGGACATCAAAATATAATCATACAGAAGGAGAAAACTATGGCAATTTTTAGGTTAAAAATATCTGCTTTATCAGGTTATTTTTCTGTGTTCTGAAGACAGCATTTTTCCCATTTGTTCAAGTGCAAAGTTTTTGATGATGTAGAAGAAGCAATTAGTCATGAAAGAAACATGCATGCAGGAGTTGGGGCAGTTGAATCATTACTTGCTGGATGTGAACACTGTCTAAGAACGTTAAAATGAAGTGTCAACTATATTCTTGATTCACAGATGAGTCCATGGAACATCATACCCTAGATCAACATCTGGAACTATGACTTTTTAAAAGCTATTCTAAATACAGTAACATTGCTATCAACTCAAATGAGATTGTAATAGTGTTAAGATATTATGTAGAATCCCCATGGCAACCACTATTTTATAGAATATATACTTAAGGAAATGAGAAGAGAATCAAACTTGTCACTACAAAAAAAATCAACCACAGAAAAGGCAGGTGGTGGAAGTGAGGGACAAAATTATTAAAAGGCGTACAAAATAATGTCATAATGACACAAGTAAGTTGTTGTTTATCAGTAAACTTTCAAATGTAAGAGGATTAAACTGTTCAATAAAAAGGCAGATATTTAAATAATAAGTTGATAAAAACATGATCTAAATATATGCTGTCTACAAGAGACTGTTTAGATATGAAGACATGAATAGGTTCAAAGCAAAAGATTAAAAAATATATATTGAATGAGTAGTAACCAGAAGAAAATGTGAATAGTTATACTAATCATAGACAAAATAGACTATTTTTAACCCTACAAGTTACATTTTGAGCTTTTAATTTCTTTATATATAGAATGAAAAATTTGCTTTATTTTAAGCTAGGAAGTTCATGATAGGTGAGAACTAGTAACATCAGCAATAGGAAACTAATTTTAAAAATGCATGCAAGTCTGCAGTTATCTCAAAAAAACAGAATATATAAAGATTTGTCCTGCAAATCAACCAACCAAGTTCTATTTCATGAAAAGAGCAGCAGGACAAAATATTTTAGAAGAGAATTTTAAACAAAACCAGACCATTTTGACAGATTTTACTTTTCATTATATTCTTCTGCATTATTTTAGGAAGTTTCAAAATATGGGTATTTTTATATAAAATAATTATAATAATGTTGATACAAAAGTCATGCAAGTGTGGGAAAAGAAGACAAAACAAAATAAAGCATAGATCAATGTTCATAATAGTTTCAAAATACTAAGAAAGAGAAAGAGAGAGAAGGAGAGAAAATAGAACCAGTTATGACTGAGTGAAATTCTTACAAGGTGAATTGCATGCTTCAATATTAAGAAATCTATTATTTTAATACAATGATAATGATAATACCTAAAGATGCTCAAAGTTCAGTTCAGTTCAGTCTTTCAGTCTTGTGCAACTCTTTGCACCTTCATAGGATGCAGCATGCCAGGCCTCTCTGTCCATCACCAACTCCCAGAGTTTACTCAAACTCATGTCCACTGAGTCAGGGATGCCATCCAATCATCTCACCCTCTGTCGTCTCCTTCTGCTTCCATCTTCAATCTTTCCCAGCCTTGGGGTTTTTTTCACGTGAGTCAGTTCTTCAAGTGAATCAGGTGGCCAAAGTACTGGAGTTTCAGCTTCAATATCAGTCCTTCCAATGAATATTCAGGACTGATTTCCTTTAGGATACACTGGTTGGATCTCCTACAACCAGGGATTCTCTAGTGTCTTCTCCAACACCATAGTTCAATAGCATCAATTCTTCTCCACTCAGCTTTCTTTATAGTTCAACTCTCACATCCATACATGACTACTGGAAAAACAACAGCTTTGACTAGATGGACCTGTCTAGGTTGGTCATAGCTTTTCTTCCAAGGAGCAAGCATCTTTTAATTTCATGGCTATAGTCACCATCTGCGGTGGTTTTGGAGGCCCAAAGATAAAGTCTGTCACTGTTTCCATTGTTTCCCCATATATTTGCCATGAAGTGATGGGACCAGATGCCATGATCTTAGTTTTTTGAATGTGTGAGTTTTAAGCCATTTTTTTTTTCACATTCCTCTTTCACTTTCATCAAGAGGTTGTTTAGTTCTTCAGTTTCTGTCACCCTCATGGGTTTCTCATGATGTATTCTGCATATAAGTTAAATAAGCCAGGTGACAATATACAGCCTTGATGTAGTCCTTTCTCGACTTGGAACCAGTCTGTTGTTCCATGTCCAGTTCTAACTGTTGCTTCTTGACCTGCAAAGCCCAAAGGTTGGTGACAAAATTAAATATACCTGATTTAAATAAAAACAATAAATGCAATAATTATATGATGTGCACATTGTTAAATACAAATGATTATGCCCTTAAGATAATAAAATATACATTTTAACTCAAAACAACCAGCTGCTTTGTAGGAGCAGTTTGTGAGAGTCAGAAAGAAGTGGAACATTCATGATGACCACTGCTATTGAATATTCACAGGAAGCTTTAGACAGTCAACCTAGGAAAATGAAACATATTTGTGTATGAAAATTGGAGAAGATATAAGATTTTTTAACTTAAAGATAAATTCGATTAAAGGCTAAAAGCAATGAAACAGTACACAATTAAAATACTTAAATATCATTTTATCAATAATGAATATCAAACAAATGCAAATTGTAATTCAGGCAAATGTTTCTAAAAAACTACTGAAGAATGTAAGTTAAATTGAAAAGCATGCATTTGCATAAAAATTCCTTCTATAAAGGAAATGAATTTATAAATTCAATACAATCTTAATGTAGGTAACAAAGGTATTTTAAGTTTGAAACTAGAAAACCCAATCCTAAAATATACATGGAAATATAAGCAGAAAGGAACACAGAGTTGTAAAAAAGATCAATAACTGGAACTAATCCTACTATCTATGAAGACATGTTAGTAAGTTTAAACTATTGAAAGAGTGTGGTATCCATGTACAAAAAGACACAAAAACTAGCCAGATATAACAGAAACTCAAGAAGTATACATGACTACAGACAGGAATTTATGGTATGAAAATTGTGCATACAAGATCATAGTTCAATACTTGAGGTAAAGACAACTGGTTAGCTATTTGTAAATTAAAGCAAAGTTAGATTTATATATCATCATGAATCAAAATAACATTTTGATTGGATGAGCATATTAAATATAAAATATGAAATTATCAAATTGAGGAATAAAAACTTTAGTCTCTTGAAATGTGCTAAAGTTTTTTACTATGACACAAAATTCCAGAAGCTGTCTATGAAAATGATGATCCATTGAATTAGAAAATATAAAAAAAAATAAAATAATGAAACAAAACCCACAAACTTTCTGTGTTAAAAAAAAAAAAATTGACAATATGAAGATAAAATGACAAAACTGGGGGAAAATATGTCTAAATGTATCACCAAGGGCTGATACCTTTTTAATGTGTTAAGTATTTCAGGGAACCATTAGGAAGAAAAACATCCCAAAAGAAAAATAATCAAAACAACTCAAAGGAGAGAAATATCCATGATATTTAGATATGATATGATACTGATCTTATTATAAAATAAGGAAGACAGATGCTTGTCATGCTCACTCATGGATATAAAGTGAAGGGTAAAATTGAAGTGTATTGATAAGCTGGTCAACAAATTTTCTCATGCTTTGTTTATTGATATAAAATTTGGCATAATACCTATAGGTGAGATGAGGTGAAAGTCGTTCAGTCGTGTGCAACTCTTTGCAACACCATGGACTATACAGTCTGTGGAAGTCTCCAAGCTAGAATACTGGAGTGGGTAACCTTTCCCTTCTCCAGGGAATCTCCCCAACCCAGGGATTGAACTCAGGTCTCCTGCATTATAGGCAGATTCTTTACCAGCTGACCCACAAGGGAAGCCCAAGAATACTGGAGTGGGTCAAAATTAAACAACAGGTTGATTTAATCTTTACATTAATAATCCAATATTGAGGAATTCCTTTTGTAGAACTATATTAACACAAGGAAAATAATATTTTGTACACAGCCATACCCCTGAAGTCTATTCTAATGCAAAAATTGGAAAAACATATCTATCAAGAATTGATAGGTTAAAAAAATAGTTCAGCTTTACAGAAGAATAGGAGAATAGGAAAGTTAAAATAGGTTATGGAAACTCTCCTGAAATGTGTGTGTGTATACAATGGCACCCCACTCCAGTACTCTTGCCTGGAAAATCCCATGGACGGAGGAGCCTGGTAGGTTGCAGTCCATGGGGTCGCTAAGAGTCGGACATGACTGAGTGACTTCACTTTGACTTTTCACTTTCATGCATCGGAGGAGGAAATGGAAATCCACTCCAGTGTTCTTGCCTGGAGAATCCCATGGACAGGGGAGCCTGGTGGGCTGCTGTCTATGGGGTCGCACAGAGTCAGACACGATTGAAGTGACTTAGCAGCAGCAGCAGCAGCATACCATGTTATAAATAAAAGACAGTAAACATGAAATGAAGAAAGGAAAAGAGTTGAGCTTATTCCCATAAATAAAATTAATAATGGTTTGAACTAATGTTCTGCAGTCTGAAATAAAAAAAAGAAACAAATATGATTTCAAAATTTTCATTTTTCTTCTTGAGCTACTGAAAAATAAAAAAGGAGATAACATTTGAAGAGTTGAAGAAGACTGAGAGAAGAGAGATGGAGCATGCTAAAGCTGGGTGTACAATAGGCATTCTTGGGAAGATATATAAAGTATAGAGTTAGTGAAATATGGTTTGAAAACATGCTTTGGTAAGTCCTTAGCAAAGAAAGGGCATCTTAAACCTCTGAAACTGTGTGAGTTCACTGAGGGAGTGGATTCTATAGAGAAATGCAGAGTTCTGAGTTGAGAGTCATGGATTTCTATTGACTGTGAGTTTGGGGAAATGGGCAGGAAACCAACAAAAATGAGCAAGACAGAGCTCAGATCGGATCAGATCAGATCAGTCGCTCAGTCCTGTCTGACTCTTTGCTACCCCCATGAATTGCAGCACGCCAGGCCTCCCAGTCCATCACCAACTCCCAGAGTTCACTCAGACTAACGTCCATTGAGTCAGTGATGCCATCCAGCCATCTCATGCTCTGTCGTCCCCTTCTCCTCCTGCCCCCAATCCCTCCCAGCATCAGAGTCTTCTCCAAAAGTCAACTCTTTGCATGAGGTGGCCAAAATACTGGAGTTAAAGCTTTAGCATCATTCCTTCCAAAGAAATCCCAGGGCTGATCTCCTTCACAATGGACTGGTTGGATCTCCTTGCAGTCCAAGGGACTCGCAAGAGTCTTCTCCAACACCACAGCTCAAAAGCTTCAATTCTTTGGTGCTCAGCTTTCTTCACAGTCCAACTTTCACATCCATACATGACCACAGGAGAAACCATAGCCTTGACTAGACGAATCTTTGTTGGAAAAGTACTGTCTCTGCTTTTGAATATGCTATCTAGATGGTCATAACTTTCCTTCCAAGGAGTAAGCATCTTTTAATTTCATGGCTGCAGTCACCATCTGCAGTGATTTTGGAGCCCCAAAAAATAAAGTCTGACACTGTTTTCCCATTTATTTCCCATGTAGTGATGGGACCAGATGCCATGATCTTCGTTTTCTGAATGTTGAGCTTTAAGCCAACTTTTTCACTCTCCACTTTCACTTTCATCAAGAGGCTTTTTAGTTCCTCTTCACTTTCTGCTATGAAGGTAGTGTCATCTGCGTATCTGAGGTTATTGATATTTCTCCCAGCAATCTTGATTCCAACATGTGATTCTTCCAGTCCAGCATTTCTCATGATGTACTCTGCATATAAGGTAAATAAACAGGGTGGCAATATACAGCCTTGACGAACTCCTTTTCCTATTTCGAACAAGTCTGTTGTTTCATGTCTAGTTCTAACTGTTGCTTCCTGACCTGCATACAAATTTCTCAAGAGGCAGATCAGGTGGTCTGGTATTCACATCTCTTTCAGAATTTTCCACAGTTTATTGTGATCCACACAATTAAAGGCTATGGCATAGTCAAAAAAGCAGAAATAGATGTTTTTTCTGGAACTCTCTTGCTTTTTCGATGATCCATAGGATGTTGGCAATTTGGTCTCTGGTTCCTCTGCCTTTCCTAAAACCAGCTTGAACCTCTGGAAGTTCATGTTTCACATATTGCTGAAGCCTGGCTTGGAGAATTTTGAGCATTACTTTACTAGCATGTGAGATGAGTGCAATTGTGTGGTAGTTTGACATTCTTTGGCATTGCCTTTCTTTGGGATTGGAATGAAAACTGACCTTTTCCAATCCTGTGGCCACTGCTGAGTTTTCCAAATTTGCTGGCATATTGAGTGCAGCACTTTCACAGCATCATCCTTTCAGGATTTGAAATAGCTCAACTGGAATTCCATCACCTCCACTAGCTTTGTTCATAGTGATGCTTTCTAAGGCCCACTTGACTTCACATTCCAGGATGTCTGGCTCTAGGTCATTGATCACACCATCATGATTATCTGGATTATGAAGGTCTTTTTTGTACAGTTCTTCTGTGTATTCTTGCCACCTCTTCTTAATATCTTCTGCTTCTGTTAGGTCCATTCTATTTCTGTCCTTTATTGAGCCCATCATTGCATGAAATGTTCCCTTGGTATCTCTACTTTTCTTGAAGAGATCTCTCGTCTTTTCCATTCTGTTGTTTTCCTCTATTTCTTTGCATTGATAGCTGAAGAAGGTTTTCTTATCTCTTCTAGTTATTCTTTGGAACTCTACATTCAAATGCTTATATCTTTCCTTTTCTCTTTTGCTTTTCGCTTCTCTTCTTTTCACAGCTATTTGTAAGGCCTCCCCAAAGAGCAATTTTGCTTTTTTTGCATTTCTTTACCTTGGGGATGGTATTGATCCCTGTCTCCTGTAAAATGTCATGAACCTCATTCCATAGTTCATCAGGCACTCTATCTATCAGATCTAGGCCCTTAAATCTATTTCTCACTTCCACTGTATAATCGTAAGTGATTTGATCCAAGTCACACCTGAATGGTCTAGTGGTTTTCCCTACTTTCTTCAATTTAAGTCTGAATTTGGCAATAAGGAGTTCATGACTGAGTCACATTCAGCTCCTGGCCTTGTTTTTGTTGACTGTATAGAGCTTCTCCATCTTTGGCTGCAAAGAATATAATCAGTCTGACTTTGGTGTTGACCATCTGATGATGTCCATGTGTAGAGTCTTCTCTTGTGTTGTTGGAAGAGAGTGTTTGTTATGACCAGTGCATTTTCTTGGCAAAACTCTATTAGTCTTTGTCCTGCTTCATTCCGTATTCCAAGGCCAAATTTGCCTGTTACTCCAGGACCTACTGCATTGAACTCTGTTCAATGTTATATGGTAGGCCTCGAAGGAAAGAGAGTTTAGGGGAGAATGGATTTGCCATTCAGATCAGATCAGATCAGTCGCTCAGTCATGTCCGACTCTTTGTGACCCCACGAACTGCAGCACGCCAGGCCTCCCTATGCATCACCAGCTCTCGGAGGTCACTCAGACTCACGTCCATCGAGTCAGTGATGCCATCCAGCCATCTCATCCTCTGTTGTCCCCTTTTCCTCCTGCCCCCAATCCCTCCCAGCATCAGAGTCTTCTCCAATGAGTCAACTCTTCGCATGAGGTGGCCAAAATACTGGAGTTTCAGCTTTAGCATCATTCCTTCCAAAGAAATCCCAGGGCTGATCTCCTTCAGAATGGACTGGTTGGATCTCCTTGCAGTCCAAGGGACTCTCAAGAGTCTTCTCCAACACCACAGTTCAAAAGCATCAATTCTTCGGCACTCAGCCTTCTTCACAGACCAGCTCTCACATCCATACACGACCACAGGAAAGACCATAGCCTTGACTAGGCGAACCTTTGTTGGCAAAGTGATGCCTCTGCTTTTGAATATGCTATCTAGGTTGGTCATAACTTTCCTTCCAAGGAGTAAGCGTCTTTTAATTTCATGGCTGCAGTCACCATCTGCAGTGATTTTGGAGCCCAGAAAAATAAAGTCTGACACTGTTTCCACTGTTTCTCCATCTATTTCCCATGTAGTGATGGGACCAGATACCATGATCTTAGTTTTCTGAATGTTGGGCTTTAAGCCAACCTTTTCTTGTAGACATCATATATTTGGGTCTTCCTTTCATATCCACCTAACCAGTCTATATCTTTTGGCTGATGCATTTAATCGATTTAAATTTAAAGTATGTACAGATATATATAATCCAAGTACCATTTTCTTAATTGTTTTGCATTCATTTTTTCAGATCTTCTCCTTCTCTGTATTTTCTGCCTAGAAAAGTTCCTTTAGCATTTGTTGTAGAGCTGGTTTGGTTGTGTTGAATTCTCTTAATTTTATCTGTAAAACTTTTGATTTCTCCACTAAATTTGAATGAGAGTCTTGCTGGGTAGAGCATTCTTGGTTGTAGTTGTTCTTTTTCATAACTTTAGATATACTGTGCAGCTCCCTTCTGTCTTGCAGAGTTTCTGCTGAGAAATCAGCTGAAAAACTTATGGGAATCCCCTTGTATGTTATTTGTCACTTTACCCTTCTTCTTTTAATATTTTATCTTTGTCTTTAATTTTGTCAGTGTCTCTCAGTGTGTTGCTATGTTTCTTGGTGTGTTTCTCTTTGGGTTTATCCTGCCTGTGTCTTTCTGGGCTGCTTGGACTTGGTTAACTAGTTCCTTTCCCATGTTAGGGAGGTTTTCAGCTATTATTTCTTCAAATATTTCCTCAAATACTTTCTCTCTCTTCTCCTTATGGGGATGCCTATAATGTGAATGTTGATATGCTTGATATCCCACAAGTCTTTTAGTCTGTCTTCATCAATTTTCATTCTTTTTTCTATATTCTGCTTTGCCACAGCGATTTCCACCATTCTGTCTTCCAGGTCACTCATCCATTCTTCTGCTCAGTTATTCTGCTATTGACTCCTTCCAGTGTATTTTTTTTTTTTCATCTCTGTTTGCTTGCTCTTTAGTTCTTCTAGGTTGTTGGTAAATATTTCTTGCATTTTCTACATTCTTTTTCTGAGGTCCTGGATCATCTTCACTACCATTATTCTGATTTCTTTCTCTGGAAGATTGCCTGTCTCCATTTGGTTTAGTTATTTTTCTGGAGTCTTATTTCTTCCTCTATGATATAATCTTTTGTATTTTCATTTTTTTAAAATTTCTGTGATTGTGGTTCTCATTCTGGAGGCTGTGAGATTGTAGTTCTTGCTTCTTATATTTGCCCTCTGGTGGTTGACGCTGTCTAAGAAACTTGTGCAAGCTTTCTTATGGGAGAGACTAGCAGTGGGAGAAACTGGGTCTTGCTCTGATAGACAGGGGTGTCCTCAGTACAATTTTATCCAGTAGTACCCCCCATACACTGCCAAGTGGGTCTGTGCTCCTTCCCTATTAGTTGTTTGGCCTGTGGTGATGCAGCCCTTGACTCTACAAGTTCTCCAATAGGGCTAACTGCATCCTTCAGTAGGAACCACACTAATGGACACTTCCAGCACTGCTGCTGCCGTATCCTTGTCCCTGTAGTGAGCCACTACTGCCCCACAACTTTGCAGGATGCTCAAACACTAGCAGGTAGGTCTGGTTCTATCTCTTTTGGGGTCATTGTTCCTTTCCTTTGCATGTTTGTGTGCACAAGGTTTTGTGTGTGCCCTCTAAGAGTGGCATCTGCTTCTCACAGTCTGTGGAAGTCATGCAATCAAATCCCCATGGCCTTCAAAATCAGATTCCCTCGGAATCCTTAGTCCCCCAGCCTAGGGAGCCTGTCACGGGGCTTAAAACCTTTATAACAGTAGCAGAACTTCTTTTGTTTCTCTGATCTTCAGTTTGTGAGTCACGCACCTGGCAGGAATGGGATTTAATTTTATCACAATTGCATCCCTCTTACCATCTCACTGTGACTTCTCCTTTGTCTTTAGGCATGGGATATCTTTTTCCATTTTGGTGAGTTCTAGCATCCTCTTGTCAGTGGTTGCTCAATGGTTAGTTGTGATTATGGTGCTCTTGCAGGAAAAGATGAGCTCACATCCTTCTACTCTGCCATTTTGAACCAATGTAACATAGTTACTTATTTTAAATAAAATAAACACACATCAATATAATTGTTTAAATTAATGGTCCACCATTCTTATTTAGCTTTTAAACTTAAAATAGATAAAATATCTTTTAAGTTATATTTACTTGGCCTATTAATTTAAAAAAGAAAACGCAACTCTCAATGTGCTGTGTTTGATTCCTCTTTCCATGTTGCAGATTCTCAATAGTAGACAGAGTTGTATAATGCTTAAGTAGCTATCTCTCTTCCTCTCCATTTCTGTATTCTTTGCCCATTTATCCCTCTATGTTGAATATTTTACTTTGTTGAATATTTCTTAATCTTTCAACAAGCACTCTATTCTCCAGCCAAACAGATCATTAACTAAAAATTATATCCAAACTACCATATTTCACAGAACACAAATGTGAACCCTCTGGGTGTTTTGAATACAATTCTCATCACGATGTTTTTTGAAAATTTTAATGATGTTTTCCCTTTTGAATATGTGTTCATGTTGACTCTGGAAATGCAGACAGAAACATCATCAGTATTAAACATCACTAATGTAAAATATGATGAAGGAGAAACTGGATTTCAGCTAAATTTTAACCAATTTGGATAAAGACCTTAGGGAAAAACTAAATCTCAAAGTGGAAAATAATTTTATCTAAGTTCTAATCTAAATTGTCACAACTAATTTACTTGTGTTAATTTTACTTGTTACTGAAATTAAATGTAAGATTTACCTAGAATGTATCTCTGAGGATATTAGCTCTTTTCATAAGCCCTCTAGTGTCACTCTTGGTTCAAAATTCAGCATATAAGGTTTTGGTCTCTCAAAGTAAGAATGATAACCCTCATTTTGAAAGTTTGCTTTCTATAACATAGCTCTTATGAAAGACCCACATCAACACTTGTTTTTGCTAAGAAGAAGAAATCCAAAGAGCATGTTCACTTTTATGAAAAAGACAGAAAATTGCACTTTTCATCATTTGATTTGAAGCCCACATGGTCAACAATCTGCCTATACATGAAACCCAGGTTTGATTTCTGTGTCAGGAAGATCCCCTGGAGAAGGTAATGACAACCCACTCCAGTATTCTTGCCTGGAGAATTCAATGAACAGAGGAGCCTGGTTGGCTATAGTCCATGGGGTTGCAAAGAGTCGGACACGACTGAGTGGCTGACACAACAACCGCACCTGGAGCAGCCAAGCTTCTTCCCTGGGAACAACACACAGAGTCTCAATATTGAACCAACACGGCTTTGGACTGTGTTAGCATCTCTACTTCACATCGATTTATTTTGTGTATCCATTAGCAAAATGTGTCCTAAAGTAACTGCTTCTTCATTTTACATCATTTGGGCTCATGAAAATCCAGGGACACCCCACTTTCTGATAGGAAGGGAAATCTGTATGTTGAGTATTTAAGTTTTCAGAATATTAAAGAATTTGAAACAGTATTTGAATTTAGTAATACTTAAAAATGATCAGTGATTATGATTTAAGCAAATGTGATTTGAGTTTTTTTTTTCTATTTTGTGTATTTCAATTTAGTTTCTATACCAATGAATACATTTCAAATTTGTCAACTGTTTTCATTCTCAAATATCTCAAGTATTTTTCTAAATATAAAATAGCTTTAGGAATATTTAGTTTATTCATCTTTACTCTGCATATTGTTTTTGACTATGTTACAAACTATCTGTGTCATTTGGTAGTCAAGTTATGAGTAAAAGAGCTGTCTCCAAGAAGATAAGAATTGTTATAAGTTATTTTAATTTTTCTTTACATTGTCAGAGTGCCCATAAACTTGCCTTACATTGGTTTGCCATTCTAACATCGTTTTACTTGCTTATCACAAACCCAAGAATTATTTGGGATTGCTTCCTGTTTTCCTGCATTAGTATAGTAACATAATTTCTTTCAACTTGAAAGTGTTTCATTTTAATTGAAATATAGTTGGCTTATACTGTTATGTTAGTTCCAAGTGTACAGCATTATGATTCAGATATATTGGAGAGAGTGAAAGAGAAGTCGTTCAGTCGTGTCCAATTCTTAGCGACCCCATGGACTGCAGCCTACCAGGCACCTCCATCCATGGGATTTTCCAAGCAAGAGTACTGGAGTGGGATGCCATTGCCTTCTCCTGTGAAGGAAACAGCAACTCACTCCAGTATTTTTACCTGGTAAATACCATGGGTAAAGGCCTGATGGGCTGCAGTCCACAAGATCACAAAGAGCTGGACACAGCTGAGTAACTGAGCATGCATAGCATGCATGCATATATGTGTATATGTGTGTCTGTGTGTACTTTTCCAGATATTTTTTACTTGTAGATCATTATAATATAATGAGTATAGTTCTCTGTGCTATACAGTAGGTCCTTGTTGGTCATCTATTTTAGATTTAACAGTGTGTATATGTCTCTTGAGAAATCTATATGCAGGTCAGGAAGCAACAGTTAGAACTGGACATGGAACAACAGACTGGTTCCAAATAGGAAAAGGAGTACATCAAATCTGTATATTGTCACCCTGCTTATTTAAATTATATGCAGAATACATCATGAGAAACTCTGGGCTGGAAGAAGCACAGGCTGGAATCAAGATTGCTGAGAGATATATCAATAACCTCAGAAATGCAGATGACACCACCCTTATGGCAGAAAATGAAGAGGAACTAAAAAGCCTCTTGATGAAAGTGAAAGTGGAGAGTGAAAAAGTTTGCTTAAAGCTCAATATTCAGAAAATGAAGATCATGGCATCTGGTCCCATCACTTCATGGGAAATAGATGGGGAAACAATGGAAACAGTGTCAGACTTTATTTTGGGGGACTCCAAAATCACTGCAGATGGTGACTGCAGCCATGAAATTAAAAGGCGCTTACTCCTTGAAAGGAAAGTTTTGACCAACCTAGACAGCATGTTAAAAATCAGAGACATTACTTTGCCAACAAAGGTCTGTCTAGTCAAGGCTATGGTTTTTCCAGTGGTCATGTATGGATGTTAGATTTGGACTGTGAAGAAAGCTGAGTGCTGAAGAATTGATGCTTTTGAACTGTGGTGTTGGAGAAGACTTTGAGAGTCCCTTGGACTGCAAGGAGATCTAACCAGTCCATTCTAAAGGAGATCAGTCCTCAATGTCCATTGGAGGGACTAATGCTAAAGCTGAAACTCCAGTACTTTGGCCACCTCATGCAAAGAGCTGACTCATTCGAAAAGACCCTGATGCTGGGAGGGATTGGGGGGTAGGAGGAGAAGGGGATGACAGAGGATGAGATGGCTAGATGGTATCACTGACTTGATGGACATGAGTTTAAGTAAACTCTGGGAGTTGGTGATGGACAAGGAAGCCTGGTGTGCTGTGATTCATGAGGTCGGAAAGAGTCGGACATGACTGAGCGGCTGAACTGAACTGAGCTGAACTGATATGTTATTCCAAACTGCTAATTTATTCCTCTCCTTCCTCCTTTTCCCTTTAGAAATCATAAGTTGGTTTTCTCTTTTTGGGTGTGTCTGTTCCATAAATTCACTTGTGACATCTTTTTAGATTTCACATATAAATAATATCATATGATATTTGTCCTTGTCAGGCTTACTATACTTAGTATAATAATCTCTAGGTCCATCCATGTTGGTGCAAATGACATTACTCCATTCTTTTTTTATAGCTGAGTAACATTTCACCATATATATAGAATACATTTTCTTTATCCAGTCATTTGTCAGTGGATATTTAAGTTGCTTCCATGTTGTGTCTACTGTAATTAGTACCAAAGTGAACTCAACTAAAGTTTCACATTGTGCCTTGAGAACATATTCTGGACTTGCAGAATATGCCTGCATATATGCCTGCTTATATGAAGAATATAATGCTTCATATAAAAATAAAGCTCCAGCACACACTGCATACATAGGGTACAAATAGCATATATTCTGCCCACATGACCTGGCAGAAATCTCCTAGATACTTTCTAGCTGATAAAAGGAAGCAACTTTGATTTAAAGACAAGCTAAGAGATCATTTAATCTACCCAGAAATAGCAGTAGTTTGTATTTATATAAAGATGCCCCATGTCCCTAGTATTTTTTCCAGGGGCATATCCAAAATTTCTGCTCCTCAAGAGACTCATTTTTACCAAGATGGAAGCAGAGGCATAGGTATGCAATGGTATCACCCTACTGAATTGTTTGGAATGGTTCTTGGGCTTTCATTGAATTCAGACACATTCTTATTAATCCAGCCAGTGTGTGTTTGCATTCAAGCAATTAGATACATTGTCAGAAAGAATATAGTATAATAATCGATACCTAAGAAGTGATCACAGAGTAGACAAGAGAGTAAAGAAAGACAAAGAAGTTGCAAAACTGGGCAACAGTTTGAGGGAATAGGGGGCTAGTCACCTCTGGTGCAAAGACCCAAATCTCAGGTCTAGTCTTCTGCATTTCAGTTCTTAATAGATACTCATCCTACTCTCAAGTAAGTTTCCTAATTTGTCTCAAAATCAGTTTCAGATCAGATCAGATCAATCGCTCAGTCGTGTCCGACTCTTGCGACCCCAGAACCGCAGCACGCCAGGCCTCCCTGTCCATCACCAGCTCCCGGAGGTCACCAGACCGCACCACGAGTCAGTGATGCCATCCAGCCATCTCATCCTCTGTCGTCCCCTTCTCCTCCTGCCCTCAATCCCTCCCAGCATCAGAGTCTTTTCCAATGAGTCAACTCTTCGCATGAGGTGGCCAAAATACTGAGTTCAGCTGCACCCCAAAGAAATTCCAGGATTGATCCCTCAGAATGGACTGGTTGATCTCCTGCAGTCAAGGGACCCAGAGTCTCCCAACACCACAGTTCAAAGTCAATCTTCGCGCCAGCCCCACAGTCCAGCCCACACCAACATGACCAAGGAGACCATAGCTGGCGCCTGAATAATGTCTCTTTTTGAATTGTATCTAGGTTGGTCTCTTTCCTTCCAAGGAGCAAGCGTCTTTAATTCACTACAAAATTAAGAAGTTAATAAATACTGGTATTGAGTGTAAAATAATTGTTTATAAAATTTAGCATGGTCCTTGTTTATAAAAAAAACAACTCAATAAAATATTGCTTTGCCTTTTAATTCAAGTTCTTTCATTGTGTCTGAAGTAAAGCTGAGACACAGTGTCACTGATAAAAATGACCTTCCGATTCACACACACACACACACACAGACACACACACACACACAGTTGACAAAGGTCCACAGAGATTCATGCATCAAATGGAAGACACGTTTCATAAAAAGAGGAATTTGGGCTCATGCTATATTCCCAGCACTCAGAGTCCTAATAAATACATAGTTATACCTTATAAATAAATAGTTATAAATGAATAAATAGTTATACTCTAAATAAAATACTTTGCCTATATGAAAGGTCCACCAATTTGTCTTTGACATGTATCTGAGCAAAGAGCTTTCAGAGACAAAATACGCATGTGCTTAGATGTAGCATTAAGAACTCTGCCAAGACAAGGACTGAAGGAACCCTTGGGAATGATGGAATGGATAGTTGTAGGGATTATATGTCACAAATGTAACTTGAGCCTACAACCATAAAGAGGCTAAGGCAAGCTGTCAGTCTTGGCTGCAACAGAAAATATCACTGAATTCTGTTCTACATCAGGACTCTGGCAACAACATATTTCTCCCTCTCTGTCTCTGTCTGTCTGTCTTTGTCTCCTCCCTAACCCTAACCCCAACCTTCCTACACCTCCAACACTTTTCCTTTCCCTTCCTTCCATATTCCTTCCTTCCTTTTTTCTTTCTTTCTTCCTCTCCATCTTTCCCTCCCTCCCTTCTTGTATCTCTTTCTTTCTCCTCTTCTTTCTTTCTTCTTTTCACTTCTCACCTCTCTAACTGAAAATAAAACTTCAGACAGATGAGAAACATTTGTAGCTGATGTATTTAAAATAAGAAAGAGAAGACATAAATATATTACAGATATTTGTCCCTCAAATATTTCATATCATGAAAAAATAATGATAAGCAATGAGAAGGACCATTCCCTATCTTATAGCACTGTACTTTCATGTATTTCCAGAACCCCTAACATATAGGGGTGATGTAAATTAACTTGACATTAACCATTTAGGCTACAGTTCAGTTCAGTTAAGTCACTCAGTCATGTCTGACTCTTTGCAATCCTATGAAACACAGCACACTAGGCCTCCCTGTCCATCACCAACTCCTGGAGTCCACCCAAACCCATGTACATTCAGTACATGATGGTATCCAGCCATCTCATCCTCTGTCGTCCCCTTCTCCTCCTGCCTCCAATCCTTCCCTGCATAAGGGTCTTTTCCAATGAGTCAGCTCTTTGCTTCAGATGGCCAAAGTACTGGAGTTTCAGCTTCAACATCAGTCCTTCCAAAGAACACCCAGGACTGATCTCCTTTAGGATAGACTGATTGAATCTCCTTGCAGTTCGAAGGACTGTCAAGAGTTTTCTCCAACACCACAGTTCAAAAGCATCACTTCTTCGGTGCTCCACTTTCTTTATTGTCCAACTCTCACATCCATACATGACTACTGGAGAAACAATAGCCTTGACAAGACGGACTTTTGTTGACAAAGTAATGTCTCTGCTTTTTAATATGCTATCTAGTTTGGTCATAACTTTCCTTCCAAGGAGTAAGCGTCTTTTAATTTCATGGCTGCAGTCACGATCTGCAGTGATTTTGGAGCCCCCCAAATTAAAGTCAGCCACTGTTTCCACTATTTCCCTATGTATTTGCATGAAGTGATGGGACCAGATGCCATGATTTTAGTTTTCTGAATGTTGAGATTTAAGCCAACTTTTTCACTCTCCTCTTTCACTTTCATCAAGAAGCTCTTTAGTTCCTCTTCACTTTCTGCCATAAGGGTGGTGTCATCTGCATATCTGAGATGATTGATATTTCTCCTGGAAATCTTGATCCCAGCTTGTGCTTCTTCCAGCCCAGCATTTCTCATGATGTACTCTGCATATAAGTTAAATAAGTAGGGTGACAATATACAGCCTTGATGTACTCTTTTGCCTATTTGGAATCATTCCATTGTTTCATGTCAAGTACTAACTGTTGCTTCCTGACCTGCATACATATTTCTCAAGAGGGCAGTCAGGTAGCCTGGTATTCCACCAGACCTGCGTTTAGGCTACATGACACAGAAAATGGAAACATGGACTTAGTGATGACATTTTAATGCCCAGTTCTCTGGCAGAAAAGTGAACAAATGAGCTCAAGGATTAATTTTTATTGATAATTTCAAGGAGATTGATTGATGCAACATTCAAAACTTAGACTTTGGCAGCTACATAGTCTTGGTAATGTCTGTTATAACACTTCCACCCTTCCTTGCCTCACAAGTAAGTCTTCATGTGTGGAAATTACAAATAAATATAGTTTCCAGAGCTTTAAGTTGTTGTGGGGACCAAGAGGGTGTTGCTGCCACTACCACTTTGGTATCAGTGCAACCTAAGCACAGAAGATCCATATCCAGGGAGGTTGTCTGCATGTAGCAATAAAATTCGTGTAGGTTGTTCTAAAAAATGCTTACCTAGACAAATTAGTCTCTATTCTAAAGGATAAGGCTTCTGATCATAAAGAAAAAGAATAGCTAAGAAAATAAATATCCTAAAAAGAGCCAACAACTATGCAAGCTAAAAATTTAGAGAGGTTTCATTTTGAAGCATCAAGATAATATGAGCAATCAGGTTTTATAGTGATGCTTCTGAGCCTCTACAAGGAAGGGTATTGTTACGTAGTATGTTAATCATGAAAACATACAGAACTGTGTGCCTAGCATACAGTTTCTTTTCTACTAAATTTTTGTAATAAATGAAATTTAAAAAATATAATATAGATTATTCTAAGATTTGTATTATATTGTAGGATCTCCTTTAGGTACATAAGTGAAGTGGAGTAAAGTGAAGTAAAGTGAAACAAAAGATGCTCAGTCGTGCCCAACTCTTTGTGGCCCCATGGACTATACGGTCCATGGAATTCTCCAGGCCTGAGTTCTGCAGTGGGTAGCCATTTCCTTTTCCCAACCCAGGGATCAAACCCAGGTTTCCCGCATTGCAGGCAGATTCTTTATCCTCTGAGCCACAAGGGAATCCCTACATACATTTTAAGTTTTTCCATTTTATGTGCTTCCTTGATTTCTCATATAGAAGGTTCCATAAAATGTATGCTTGTGCTTAGTCGCTCAGTCCTGTCTGACTCTTTGCGACCCCATGGACTGTAGCCCACCAAACTCCTCTGTCCATGGACTTCTCCAGGCAAGAATACTGGAATGGGTTGCCATACCTGCCTACAAGGAATCTTCCCAAATGAGGTATTGAACCCAGGTCTCTGGTATTGCAGGCAGATTCTTTACAGTCTGAGATACCAAGGAAGCCCATAAAATGTATACTTCCTTTAAAGGCTTTAAAGTAATCATTATAGGTTTTTAAAATAAATATATTTGTGTATTAAATATATATAAATATATTATGATATTTAATACTTATATACACATATATTTATATAATATATGGGATTATATTCAATATCTTGTTATAAACCATAACAGAAAAGATTTTAATATATATTCTTTTCCATTATGGTTTATAACAAGTTATTAAATATAATCCCTTGTGCTATATGGTAGGACCTTGTTGTTTATTTATCTTACATATAATAATTTCTATCTGCTAATCCCCAATTCCCACTCCATCCCCATGCTGCCACCACATCCCCTTCTCCTGGCAAGCAAAAGTCTATTCTCTATGTCTGTGAATTTGCTTCTGTTCCATAGATAACTTCATTTGTGTCATATTTTATATTCCACATTTAGGTTGTAACATATCAGATTTGTCTTTCTCTTTCTAGTTTACTTCACTTAATATGAGAATCTCTAGGTTAAAGGAATGATGCTAACACTGGAACTCCATACTTTGGCCACCCCATGCGAAGAGTTGACTCATTGAAAAAGACTCTGATGTTGTGAGGGATTGGGGGCAGGAGGAGAAGGGACGACAGAGGATGAGATGGCTGGATGGCATCCTTGACTCGATGGACGTTAGTCTGAGTGAACTCTGGGAGTTGGTGATAGACAGGGAGGCCTGGCGTGCTGTGATTCATGGGGTCGCAAAGAGTCGGATATGACTGAGCAACTGAACTGAACTGAACAGAGGTCCATCCAAGTTGCTGAAAATGGCATTATTTCATTCTTTAGTATGGTTGAGTAATATTCCATGGTATATGGAATAGATGGTATAGATGTACCATATTACTTTATACATTCCTCTGTTGTTGGACACTCATGTTGCTACCATGACTTGGATATTGTAACTAATGTTGCAATGAACATTGGGGTGTATGTATTCTTTCTAGTTATGGTTGTCTCTCACTCTGGAAAGGAATTGCAGGATCATATAGCAACTCTATTTTTAGTTTTTTGAGAAAGATCCATATTGTCTTCCTCAGTAGATACACCAATTTACATTCCCATGAACAATGTAGAAGGGTTCCCTTTTCTGAACGCCTATTCCATCATTTGTTATTTGTAGACTTTGAAAATATAACCATTCTGACTGGTTTGGGGTGGTGCTTACCCTGTTGTATTTTTTATTTAAATTTATCTGATAATTAGCAATGATGAATAACCCTTCATGTGCCTGTTGGCCATCTGTATCTTTTGGAGAAATATGTATTTAGATCTTCTGCCCAATTTTTGATGATTTTTTTTGTATTATTATTATATGAGCTGTTTGTATATTTTGGAAGTTAAGCTTTTATTGGTCACCTGGTTTGCAATTTTTTTTTTTTTTTCCTCAGCCTACAAGCTGTCTGTTTTACTTCATTTATGGTTTCCTTTGCTGTACAAAAGCTTATAAATTTGATTAGTTCCCATTTGTTCATTTTTGCTTTTATTTCTATTACCTTGGGAGACTGAAGAAAACTTGTCATGATTTATGTCAGCTAATGTTTTACCCATGTTCTCTCCTAAGAGTTTTGTGGTGCCATGTCTTACATTTATTACTTAAGTCATGGCATTCAATTTTAAGTACAGATTTTGTGGTCAAATATTTTTACTCAGATATTCTGTGTAGAAACTTGAACCCAAACTGTTCCTTGATTTCATGGTTAACAATTCAGCCCTAAGTCAAAACAAAGCAAAATATAATTGAACGGTTTTCTACATTCCACTCTACAAGTCATTAAAATTTAATGATGCCATTTGTTTTAATGTTTCCTAGGCAATTCAAGGGGCTTCTTAGATGGCACTAGTGGTAAAGAACCCACCTGCTCTGCAGGAGACTTGAATTTGATCTCTAGATTGAGAAGATCCCTTGGAAGAAGATATGACAACAGACTCCAGTATTCTTGCCTGGAGAATCTCATGGACAGAGGAACCTGGCAGGCTACAGTCTATAGGGTCACAAAAAGTCAGACATGACTGAAGTGAATTACCATGTACATGCAATTTGGTACTTGGATTTCATAGATTTTTTAATTGTTCATCACTTAATGCAAAACCTCCCATATTTCATCATCTCATGCAGTTTTGATATGTTTGACACGATCACATGAATGTTGGAAGAATATTACAACTTCAAGATAATTTTTCTTATGAAAAGACTAATTAGTTTGAGCTACAGAATAAGTAACTGTTTATGTAGATACTGAAGCAACTATCTAAAGATAAAAGACAGCATGCAATTGATATTTCCCCTTGGCAAACTCACTAGAGATTGACAAGAGCTCAAACTTGTCTTCTGAATGTCACTTGCAATTTTTTTCATAATAGGATAGTCTTTTGCAAAGAAAATGCTAAAGAATATTTTTATTGGTAATGATTATAGATTTTAAAGTCTTTTTAAAAATATTTTGATTAATCCAATTTGTCTACATGAATAGATTAAATGGTGCAGCCTATTAAAAACATTTTTCTTAGCTCTAGGGCCTAGATCTGAAATATCATTTAGACAGGAACTAATGAAATTATCCTTATCTGAATGCTTGAAGGGAGATAAGGAGGGAAATGTCAATTCTGCTATTACTGTGGGGCAACAAGTCACAGTACTCAACACATAATCAAAGGAAACATTTAAAATAATCTCCGTGGACTAATTAAAAGTTCAATTAAGAAGACTAGAATGGTCTTCACTGTGAACTTTTTAATAAAATACACATTTAAGCAGATAAATTTTGCTCTGAAAAAAATATAATTAAGCATTACAATTTCAGTAGAAGTCCATTTGCCATTGAAGTGCTTTTGACAGCATTTTTTATTTCAATGCTAAATCCAAAAATCATATGGATAACGATCTAGAGCTTAAAGTAGGCTGTGAGATTCCTTTAAAGGGAAGCTCTGTGCTGATTTATCCTGTAGAACCATAATCCACCTTATGTTCAGTGTCTGTGCTGTGTTCTGGAAGGGGCTATCTTGTTTGGGGACATGACAGTTACCCGTGGAGCCTCTGATATAACCAAAACATATTTTTTAAAACAATTTCCTCCTGCAAAGGTCTTTTCAAACAGGCAGTATGCTTTGTTATTCACCATCTGATCTTATTTTCACATTAACTCTAGGAGTTAAAGAGGGCAGTTGTTGCTGTTCTTTATATGCAAATACAACCACCACCACGTGTGTAAAACAAGTCCTGCAGCCCAGGTGATGCCAAAAACTCAGCCTCTGTGCACCTGTGCTGAATTGATTCATGGAGTTCTGGATGTTGTAGAGAAGAATACATAAAAATAAAATAAAAATATATTTTATTGCTTTGCCAGGTGAAGGTAGACACAGTGGGCTCATGCCCTGGAAAACTCTGTCTCAGCCCAGGGTAGTGGGGTGGGGATTTGGTGAGGAGTTTTATAGCAATGGTTCAAAAGTATGGTTGTTGATAATGGTCAGAGTGTGTATAGGGCTTGCACTCCTTTAATCTGTCTTCAGATGAACTCCTATGAGTTTCTGGGTTTTTATATATATATAAAGGATAATTGCTGTACAGAATTGTGTTGGTTTCTGCCAAACATCAACATGAATCAGCCATAGGTATACATATATCCACTCCCTCTTGAACCTCCCTCCCATATCCCTCCCTGCTCACCCTTCTACATTGTTATAGAGCTCTGGGTTTGAGTTTCCTGAGTCATACAGAAAATTGCCTTTGGTTATCTATTTTACATAGATTAATATGTTTCCATATTGCTCTCTCCATACATCCCTTCCTCTCCTTCCTGTCCCCTTGCCCTGTATCTATAAGTATGTTCTCTATGTATGTGTCTCCATTGCTGCTGTGCAAATAATTTCATCAGTACCATCATTCTAGATTCCATATATATGTGTTAGCATATGATATTCACTCTATATAGTAGATTCTAGCTTCATCCACCTTATTAGAATTGACTCAAATGCATTTCTTTTTAATGGCTAAGTAATATTCCACTGTATATATGTACCATGGCTTCTTTAGCAATTCATCTGTTGATGGACATCTAGGTTGCTTCCATATTCTAGATATTGTAAATAATGCTGCAATGAACATTGGGTACATGTGGGTTTTTTTTGTTTTTTTTTTTTTTCAAATTTGGTTTCCTCAGGGGTATATGCCTCATAGTGGGTTTGCTGGGTCAT
This sequence comes from Tragelaphus eurycerus, assembly GCA_935064755.1. Classification (NCBI taxonomy): domain Eukaryota; kingdom Metazoa; phylum Chordata; class Mammalia; order Artiodactyla; family Bovidae; genus Tragelaphus; species Tragelaphus eurycerus. Next base: position 105,481 of record CAKXYN010000308.1, read on the forward strand.
ATGATGGATTTATTCTTAGTTTTTTAAGAAATCTCCATACTGTCTTCCACAGTGGCTGTGTCAATTTAAATTCCCACCAATAGTGAAAGATGGCTCCGTTTTCTCCACACTCTCTCCAGCATTGTTTATAGATTTTTTTATGATTGCCATTCTGAATGATGTGATACCTTATTGTAGTTTTGAGTTGCATTTATCTAATAATAAGCAATGTTGAGCATCTTTTCATGTGCTTGTTAGCCATCTGCATGTCTTCTTTGGAGAAATCTTTGTTTAAGTAGTTTCCCATTTTAAAATTTTTTTTTTTTTTAGACATTGACTTGCTTGAACTGTTGATATATTTTGGAAATTAATCCTTTATCAGTTGTTTCATTTGCTTTTGTTTTCTTCCATTCAAGGGTTGTATTTTCATAATGTTTATAGCTTCCTTTGCTGAACAAAAACTTTTAATTCTGTCCCCCTTGTTTATTTTTGCTTTTATTTCCATTACTCTGCTTCTGATACTAAGTCGCTTCAGTCGTGTCCAACTCTGTACGACCCCATAGATGGCAGCCCACCAGGCTCCCCTGTCCCTGTGATTCTCCAGGCAAGAACACTGGAGTGGGTTGCCATTTCCTTCTCCAATGCACGAAAATGAAAAATGAAAGTGAAGTCGCTCAGTCATGTCCGACTCTTAGCGACCCCATGGACTGCAGCCTACCAGGCTCCTCCATCCATGGGATTTTCCATTACTCTAGGAGGTGAGTAATAGAGTACCTCACTATAATTTATGTCATTGAGTTTCCTTCCTATGTTTTCCTCTAAGAGTTTTTATAGTTTCTGATCTTACATTTAGATCTTTAATTCATTTTGAGTTTATCTTTGTGTATGGTATTAAGAAGTACTCTAATTTCATTGTTTTACATATAACTGTCCAGTTTTCCAGTACCTCTTACTGAAGAGGCTGTCTTTGCCCCATTGTGTATCTGTGACTCCTTTGTCAAACATAAGGTACCCATAGGTGTATGGGTTTTCTCTGGGCTTTTTATCTTGCTCCATTGGTCAATATTTCTGTTTTTGTGTCAGTACCATATTGTCTTGATGACTTTAGCTTTTTAGTATTGGCTGAAGTCAGGGAGGTTGACTCCTCCAGCTCCATTCTTCTTTCTCAAGATTGCTTTGGCTATTCAGAATCTTTGGTGTTTCCATATGAATTGTGAAATGTTTTGTTCTAGTTCTGTGAAAAAAATATTTGGTACTCTGACAAGGATCACATTAAATCTGTAGATTGCATATGTTGCATAATCATTTTCACAACCCAGGAACATGGAATATCTCTCCACCTGTTTATATAATCTTTTATTTATTTCATCAGTGTCTTATAGTATTATGTGTACAGTTCTTTTGTCTCCTTATGTGGGTTTATTCCTAAATATTTTATTATTTTTTGTTGCTATGGTGAATGGGAGTTTCTGTGCTTTTTAACTGGCCTCAGGTTGTCTCCTGCTGAGCTTCTTGTGATCATCAAACTGTGACCTTCTCTCTGGAACAGTTTTCATTTGGTTGCGGTTTTAGTTCTGTGGACTAGCTCAAAGATATTCTTATGTGTATCCCTTGATGGGGAGCCAGGATCTACCCCAAGGCTGCATTGTTTCTTGACTGCTTCTCCCTTGTCTCTGCATCCTCTCCCTTCCTTGGTTAGTGACTGTTTGAATGGCTTCCATGTCCAAGAGCTCCATTGGGTCCTACTTGGCTTTACAGGGAGGTTATGTGACTTCAACTAAATCACAAAGTCGATCGTGTTCCCAGAGGATGAGGACCAGGACGCCTAGTGGCTTACACACGCAATTTTCTTCCACTGCAGCCTCACTGAGCAGAGCCGAAAGTCTAAGTGACTCTTACAACCTTGAAAGCTATTTAGGAAGCACTATTAGCTGTTAACTAAAATAACAGCTAAATCCACAAAGGGTGTAATATCCTCAATGTATCTTTTGAAGAACTTGAAATTATGCATCTGTACTGAAGGAGCATGTGGATTTTCATGAAATCAAAAGTCCTGCTGAAAGAGATGAGAAATCTGTGGGAAGTTTGGGGATCCTTAGGCGCATCTTTGTCCCAAGGGCTTTGTATACTCACACACACACACACACACACACACACAAAAGAGCAACTAAGTAGAAGGAGGAAATTATAAGTGTATTAACAAAATTCTAGAGGCATTTACCATTTACAAAACCAGATCACTATCATCACATTTAACCATCAAAACAGACTAGAAATTATTGTCCTTTGTTTACAGATGAGAATGCTAAGGCTCAGATGAACTTGAATAACTTCACCAAGGTCAGAGAGCTAAAGTGGGTCTGGCTAGGCTTCAAACCCACATCCACAGACCTACATGTAGAGTTGTTGCATGTGTTTAAGCTGTTCCCAAAATGTAAACGTGGGCAATGTGCATGCCCACTCACTCCCACATTTGAAAATTCCTAATCACCACTTGACTTTCACTACTTTGCAAAAAGGTGGGTTTTACTCTATTTAAAATGGATTAGACAGATTTGTTTTATTTTCTCTTTCCTCTCTCCTATGTTCCCTGCTTCATTCATATTGTCTTTCTTAGATTAATGAGGCCTGATCACTGAGCTCAACTGGGAAAGGGTAAAAGAAACTTAGAGAATGGAAATCAGGAGAAACTAAGGGCCAACCAGAAAGGAAGCCACCAACACATGTGTCTATTGGACATTTGAAATATGCTAGTGTGCCTGAAAAACTGAATTTCTCATTTTAATTAATTTAGATTTTAAAATGAATACTCAGTTTGATTACTGGAAAACTGAAGTATGTTTGGAGCAAATTGGATATGTGAATCTACTTTTTTGACTATGAATTCAATGAAATCTTTACACAGACCAAATACTGAGATGTGAAAAATATGTTAAATATTCCATTATTATATTTTATAAATTGCCAAAAGTGTAATAGTTTTTATATACTGGAATAAATTTGAAAAAATATATTGTCAATTACAAATTGTCATTTGTCAAGAGAATTGCCAGTGACTGAACAACAACAAGGACATTTTCCATCTGCCTCTGTGGAGATTGAAACCTGTGCTGGTGCAGTTGCTGACTTTCAACACCCCCTGAGGGGAATTCAGGGTGGAAAGTGAAGCACAGTGTACTCCAGCAAAATTGGTGCAACTGGTCTGTAGATAGATATTTTCAGGAATTGATTTCATGATCCCAGTCCTTGCATCTCTTCATATCTCTAAAATAACTAAATCCCTTTATGGTGACATCTACTCCTCACATTTTGTAAAGTAAGTGCTAGATTGAATTGAACTCTCCTTTCACCAAAATCTCATATATTGCACTTCCCCCACTGTCTCTTTGGAGCAATCTCTCAGAGCTATCTGACATTCCGTCTCCCAGGCTGCTCTCCTTACTCTTCCCCAAATAAAACTCAACCTGCAGCTCTCAATTTGTACATCATTTTAGTCGACAATGTCATAAAATAATTTCCCATTTCCTTTTACCTATTAAAACATTCTTATAAGAAAATTTAAATTTTCATATGTGACACATTTTGTTTCTGTTGGTCAGCATTGGAATAATAAGAAAATAAGTGCACATATTTAATAAAAAACATTCTAATAAATATTAATATTATTGAACATCAGTAGACTTGACATATTATATGTAGACTATCTTACATAAAAATATTTTATTTTTCAATCCATATTGTCACCTTTACTTTAAATTCTTCAGTTCTATTTTTATTTTTAAAGGTTTTGAAATAGAAACAGACAAAAAAGCTATCTGTCCTATAGAATGCAAGATTTAACATTCACCTAATCTGAGCCTGTGTTAATTTTGTTTATTGTCATATTGATTAAATACTTGTAAGAGTATTTTTTTCTACAATACCCATAAGTCATAAGCCAAGTGTCATAAGCCTAAGTCAACTGTCCCCGTATCGTCTAGCAATTAATATCCTAATGATCTTGTACTCATATTCCAAAATAATATTATTAATAACAATAATAAATTTCTGGATTTCTTTTTTAAAGTTAGCTTTGGGATTTTCTCAGGGCATCTAAAAGTAACAATGCTTCATTCTTTCACTTCATAAAAAGATATGCTATAAAGTACTAGGCTTTTTCATTTTACATGTTAGTACCACAAAAGAGAGCTTCCCACATGGCATAGTGGTAAAGAATCCACCTGCCAATGCAGGAGACTCAAGTTTGATTCCTGGGTCAGGGAGATCCTCTGGAGTAGGAAATGGCAACCCATTCTAGTATTCTTGCATGGAAAATTCCATGGTCAAAGGAGACTGGTGAACTATAGTCCCTGGAGTCTCAAGGAGTCAGACACAACTTGGTGACGGGGCACACGGCACAGTGCAAGAAATGCATCAGAAACTTTAAAGTTGAAGAGATATTCTGTCCTCCTTAATTTTCTACAAGCTAAATTTTGATAACATGAGTATTTCAGAAATTGTCTGCTTTATGAGAAGTCCCTAGAGATTTCTTGATATCTTCATCATCTGTAGCATGTTTGTGCTTGTATGAATGGTTATGCTGTGATTCCTGGAAGAATATCATACTCTCCTTTGTTTTACTATTAGAAGTTACAATAATAAATTTTTGAAGTCCTTTAATGGACTGGAACCTGGTGGTCTGGAGTCGACGATAAGAAAGTAAAGGAGAGAAAGAGGCTGATATTCCTTGGTTTACACAGAAGCCAATAAAGCCCCTTCACGGGGCTTGCTCTGTTCACGAAGGCCTCAGGTGTCCTCTCAATGGGGTAAAGGTGCAGAGTGCCTTGTCGAGAGAGTCTTAGAAGCCCGGGCAGGAAAGTGAACTCAAAGAGCCTCTGTGCTCCAGGGGATCAGCCTGAAAAAGATAGAGAGGGAGAGAGAGACAGAGACAGAGACAGAAACCAGACCTCTCTTGGAGCAAAGATGTTTTAATCAACATGGTGTCAGCATATATACTGTCTTACAAGGTAGCTATTCTCAGAAAAGATAAAGATTAAAATTCCAGATTTACAAAACATAGGCGATCCATGTTAAAGAGAGAGAGAGTTGTAAACAATCACTTTTACCTTATGGTTCACAAGAAGGAAGAGGGAACTTAGAATGTACTTATCATTGTATAGAAAAACTAATGAAGAAAATGCCTAGATTCTTCAGTACCTGGGAGGGACTTGCCTCTCCTCTTAATTCCTGAGTATTCAGGAATAAGGAACAGAGAATTCCTGACAGATCCAAACAGCACACAGGAAGCCTCCTGTTAAATACTTCCTGACAACAAATAATGTGATAACTCCATTAGTCAGCTGACAGAATGAGGCATTTTTTAAAAAATTTTTCTCTGATGCTTCCTGAACACTCTGCTATAAAGTATAGACTAGATTTTGTGTCTGCAATGAAGAAACACAATGGCCCTTCACAAAGTAATAAGATACATGTACCATATCTTCTGTATTATTTACTCATTCCTACATTGATGGACATTTAAGTTGCTTCCATGTCCTGACTCTTGTAAATAATGCTGCACAGAGAAAGACAAATACCATATGATATCATTTATACATGGAATCTAAAAAAAAAAAAAAAAAAAATTGTACAAATGAACTTATCTACAAAACAAAAATACAGTTACAGATGTAGAAAATAAATTTGCTGTACATCTAAAGTAACACAACATTGCAAATCAATTATACTCCACTGTTTTTCTTTGTTTTTAGGTATATTGGACTCAGTATGCTTACACAGCCTTCATATATTAAACATGGACTGAAGTCAGATTTCCCAGGGCTTTTTTTTCCAGTAAATTATTAATCAAATATTCAATGGAAAAAATAATTAATTATATAAGTCTGAACAAACCAATGAGGAAAATAAATATAAGTGTGTTTGCTTGCAATATTGTTGATGTGGTTTTAAGATTATATTTTCTGGGTATATGAGAAAGATCCTTCTGTCTTCTTCAGTTAAGTTCAGTTCAGTTCAGTCACTCAGTCATATCCGACACTCTGACCCCATGAATTGCAGCACGCCAGGCCTCCCTGTCCATTACCAACTCCCGGAGTTCACTCAAACTCACGTCCATCGAGTCAGTGATGCCATCCAGCCATCTCATCCTCTGTCGTCCCCTTCTCCTCCTGCCCCCAATCCCTCCTAGCATCAGAGTCTTTTCCAATGAGTCAACTCTTCGCATGAGGTGGCCAAAGTACTGGAGTTTCAGCTTTGGCATCATTCCTTCCAAAGAAGCAAGTGATAACCCACAATAATTTAGTAGAGTCTGCTTTTGTAAATTAAAATAACATATTTTAAAATGAGGCCTGATTCTCACTTCTGTCACAGAATTAAAACACTTTTTTTCTAAGTCTCCTTACTCATCATGACAATGGAGTTCTTTTCAAGGGTCGAGTAAGAGTATGCCCTCCCTTTTGCAGGCTAGATGGATAAATCAATTAAGCAAGGCATACCCTTGTATCCTCACATGGCAGAAAGTTGGCAAGAGATCTCTCTGGAGTTTTTATAAGAGCACTAATCCCCTCCATGATGGCTCCATCATCAAAATCTAAACACCTTCCAAAGTTCCCACCTCCTAATACTATTGTCCATGAATTTATGTATTTAGGGGAGTGATCACAGTCTATATCATTTCACCCCAGCCCCACAAATTTATGTTCTTCTCACATGAAAAATGCATTTATCATATCCCAACAGTCCCCAAATTATTAGCTTTTAACGTCTCTGCATCACCTCTAATATTTCAAATAAATATCTAAATCATTTATGATTGAAGCTGAAGATGTGTTTTTTGTTGAGGGGAATTTCTCCCCAGCTGTGAACCCATGAAATCCAGTAGATTATGTGCTTCCAAAATACAATGGTGCAATGGGTATAGGGTACACCTATCTATTCCAAACCGGAGAAGGCAATGGCACCCCACTCCAGTACTCTTGCCTGGAAAATCCCATGGACGGAGGAGCCTGGTGGGCTGCGGTCCATGGGGTTGCTAAGAGTCTGACATGACTGAGCGACTTCATTTTCTCTTTTCACTTTCATGCATTGGAGAAGGAAATGGCAACCCACTCCAGTGTTCTTGCCTGGAGAATCCCAGGGACGGGGGAACCTGGTGGGCTGCTGTCTATGGGGTAACACAGAGTCGGACACGACTGAAGTGACTTAGCATAGCATAGCATAGCATCTATTTCAAAAGTGAGAAATAAGAAGAAGGAGGTAAATGTCCCATGTAAGTTAAAAAACTAGCAGGGAAAACACCATCAGATCAGATCAGATCAGTCGCTCAGTCATGTCCGACTCTTTGCAACCCCATGAACTGCAAGCACGCCAGGCCTCCCTGTCCATCACCAGCTCCCGGAGGTAACTCAGACTCACACCCATCGAGTCAGTGATGCCATCCAGCCATCTCATCCTCTGTCGTTCCCTTCTCCTCCTGCCCCCAATCCCTCCCAGCCTCAGAGTCTTCTCCAATGAATCAACTCTTCGCATGAGGTGGCCAAAGTACTGGAGTTTCAGCTTTAGCATCATTCCTTCCAAAGAAATCCCAGGGCTGATCTCCTTCAGAATGGACTGGTTGGATCTCCTTGCAGTCCAAGGGACTCTCAAGAGTCTTCTCCAACACCACAGTTCAAAAGCATCAATTCTTCGGTGCTCAGCCTTCTTCACAGTCCAACTCTCACATCCATACATGACCACAGGAAAGACCATAGCCTTGACTAGGCGAACCTTTGTTGGCAAAGTGATGTCTCTGCTTTTGAATATGCTACCCAGGTTGGTCATAACTTTCCTTCCAAGGAGTAAGCGTCTTTTAATTTCATGGCTGCAGTCACCATCTGCAGTGATTTTGGAGCCCAGAAAAATAAAGTCTGACACTGTTTCCACTGTTTCTCCATCTATTTCCCATGTAGTGATGGGGCCAGATGCCATGATCTTCATTTTCTGAATGTTGAGCTTTAAGCCAACCTTTTCACTCTCCACTTTCACTTTCATCAAGAGGCTTTTTAGTTCCTCTTCACATTCTGCCGTAAGGGTGGTATCATCTGCATATCTGAGGTTATTGATATTTCTCTCGGCAATCTTGAGTCCAGCTTGTATTTCTTCCAGTCCAGCATTTCTCATGATGTACTCTGCATATAAGTTAAATAAACATGGTGACAATATACAGCCTTGACAACATCAGGCATATTCTAATCTTTAATGCCTAAGAATATTTCTCTTTGCCTTGATGTTTCCCTCAATGGGCCTGCTAAGGTGGTAACTCACCCTCATGTCTCAGTGGGAAGACTCTTTGCCTGGGCCTTACTCCTTCCTCAAGATTCACTACTGGGACATCACAGCTATCCTGCAATGTCCCCTCCCCTAAAACCTAAATGGAGTCCAGCCATGGCCTCTGAAACCCATGCATTCTGGGCTTGTGATGGGCATATCCATGTGTGCTAAGTAGTTTCAGTCATGTCTGACTCTGCCACCTTATGAACTGTAACCTGCCAGTCTCCTCTGCCCATGGGATTCTCCAAGCAAGACTATTGGAGTGTGTTGCTGTTTCTATCTCCATCTCCAGGGGATCTTCCCAACGTAGGGATGGAATCTGTGTCTCTTATGTCTCCTGCATTGGCAGATGGGTTCCTTAGCACTAGCACCACGTGGGAAACCTATCCATGGCTGATAAGAAGCGATCAAAAGTCTCCAGAGGAGGAACATTGAGCTTGAAATTGGCAAAGGATGAATTTCTTTTCACAGACATACCTATGGCCTTTCCATTGGGCATGAGGCCCCCTTTTGGGAAACTTTTTATTTTCTTTCTTTTTTTTCTTTTGGCAGCACTGTACAGCATGCAGAACTTCCCTGACTAGAGATCCAATTCACACCTCCTGCAGTAGAAATGCAGAGCATTAACCACTGGCTTGCCAGGAAAGTACCTCACGGGAATCTTCAAAGTTAATTTATATTTCATTGATTGTTTTGGGGGGTGTGTGGACCATTTTTTAAAAGTCTTTATTGAACATTACAATATGGCTTATTTATTTATTTATTTATTTATTTATTTATTTATTTTTTTGGTTTGTTTGTTTTGCTTTTGGCCAGGAGGCAAGTGGGATCTTAGCTCCTGGAGTGGGGATCAAACCTACAGTCCCTCTACTGGAAGGCAGAGTCTTAGCACCTGGACCATCAGGGAAGTCCCCTACATTATTGCTTATTAGAATGCATTATAGAATAACAGAGTGAACCGATCTCTACCTGGACAAACTCATTACCACCAGATGCACTTTGACTTAGAAGTGAAGGAGGAAACCGAGAACAGACTCCATCTCAGGCTGAACTGTGAATGCTGGGTTGCATGCATGATCACCCTCCCAATGGACTCTGAACTCTGTGCCTGGTGTCTATGGAAACAGCATACCAATGGAAAATCAGATCCCCCCAGATGGAATATCCTCAGGACTCATACCTAGACCTTCTGTCACCTAAAAGAATACTCTAAATATCTCTGTAACAGAGCAGAGTCATAAATTCTATCATGCTTATTGGGGTATGAGAACAGGCCTATTGACATTGTCCACTGCTAACTACCTAGGCTTCAGTCACATGAATCATGGGTTAATTCTGATTATATGTTTCTTTTCCTTTGTACAGACTAGTTTGGGGGAATTTAGGGAGGTGGGTTTGACCACGTACACTTAAAGTATATAAGGATTTTGCAAAAACTGGTCAGGATCAGATTGGCTAAGAGGAGTCTCTGCTGGTCCTGTCAGTGTAATAAACTGCACTCCACTATCTACATTGCCCTTCTGAGTGAGTTTGTTTCTAAGAACATGTAGCTAGAACAGACACATGTCTGACAATGTGTCAGGACAGTGTGGAGATGGAATCTGAAATTATCTGTAGGAATGGCATTAGAAGATGAAGTTTGCAGATCCTAAAATATCTGTACTTTTGCTAGCTGTCTTTGATTTGAAGCAATTGTTTCAAATAGCTTTTTGAAAACAAAACAAACAAGTTTGCTTGTTTTGATCAAAAAAGACTGGTTCCAAATAGGAAATGGAGTACGTCAAGACTGTATATTGTCACCCTGCTTATTTAACTCATGTGTAGAGTACATTATGAGGAACTCTGGGCTGGAAGAAGCATAAGCTGGAATCAAGATTTCCAGGAGAAATTTCAATAACCTCAGATATTCAGATGACACCACCCTTATGGCAGAAAGTGAAGAGGAACTAGAGCCTCTTGATGAAAGTGAAAGAGAGAGTGAAAAAGTTGGCTTAAAACTCAACATTCAGAAAATGAAGATCATGGCATCTGGTCCCATCACTTCATGGCAAATAGATGGGGAAACAGTGGAAACAGTATCAGACTTTATTTTGGGGGCTCCAAATCACTGCAGGTGGTGATTGCAGCCATGAAATTAAAAGATGCTTATTCCTTGGAAGGAAAGTTATAACCAACCTAGATAGCATATTCAAAAGCAGAAACATTACTTTGCAAACAAAGATTCGTCTAGTCAAGGTTATGGTTTTTCCTATGGTCATGTATGGATGTGGGTGTTGAACTGTGAAGAAAGCTCAGTGCCAAAGGATTGATGCTTTTGAACTGTAGTGTTGGAGAAGACTCTTGAGAGTCCCTTGGACTGCAAGGAGATCCAACCAGTCCATTCTAAAAGAGATCAGTCCTGGGTATTCTTTGGAAGGATTGATGCTAAAGCTAAAACTCCAGTACTTTGGCCACCTCATGCAAAATTTTGACTCATTGGAAAAGACTGTGATGCTGGGAGGGACTGGGGACATGGGGAGAAGGGGATGACAGAGGATGAGACGGCTGAATGGCATCACTGACTTGATGAACATGAGTTTGAGTGAACTCTGGGAGTTGGTGATGGACAGGGAGGCCTGGTGTGCTGTAGTTCATGGGGTCACAAAGAGTCGGACAGGATTGAGTGACTAAATTGAACTGAACTGAATAACAACTGTATTAGCTTTGTGAATCATAGTTAGATAAAAGAAAGATGATAAAAAGAAAGCAAAAATGTTCCATAAAGGTAATTTTGTATAAAGAAGTTTCATCTGTGAGGAAGCAGAACATAACTTTCCCCTATTCCTGCCAATTCAAAGTTAAATAAAATAGATTGATATAAGAACCATTTTTTAAAATAGTTTCTGGGAAAACAACTTCTTTATCATGAAATTTTAATTCTTTCTTATTGTATCATGTTAATTGGTCTTAACTAAAATTTGTCACAGTTATATCCAGTATATACATGGTGTACACATTCAAATATGCATATATTATATCCAAATGAAACTTCTATAGACTATCAAACCAAATAATGAAGACTCAATACAATAATATTTAAATAACATAAATAGACCAATGTTTTATTTCTGTGTTCTATATTTTAGGTTATCTCACCATATAATATATGTTACTGCAATTTGTGTATTGAAAGCTTTAGGGCAGGGGGCGCTCCTAAGATGGTGATGGAATAGGACAGAGAAACCACTTTATCCCCCAAAAGTTCATCAAAAGATCATTTGAACGCTGAATAAATTCCACAAAGCAACTTCTGAACGCTGGAAGAGGACACCAGGTATCCAGAAAGGCAGCCCATTCTTTTCAAAAGGAGATACGAAAAAATATAAAAGGTTAAAAGAGAGACAAAAGAGTTAGGGATGGAACCCGCCCTGGGAAAGGAGTCGTGAAGGAGAAGTTTCCAAAAACCAGGAAAGCCTCTAACCAGTGGGCCTGTGGGGGGTTTTGGAATCTCAGAGGGAAACATAATCAGGAGGGGAAAAAAAGAAAAATACACAGATTACATGCCTAACCACAACTCCCAGTGGAGAAGTAGCCCAGATGTTCGCGTCTGCCTGCAGCAAGCAGGGGCTGAAAAGGGAGATGTGGGCTGAATTGCTGAGGGTAAGGATGGGGATTGAATGCCCAGAGGAAAATCTGAGGGAGTTAACATGAGATAGCAACCCAAACTCTGGGATAGCCAGAGAGAGAAAGAAAAAAGAGAGACAGAGGAAGAGAACAGTCCCGTGATATGCTCTAAGGCACAACCTTGCCCACTCATAGAACAAAGGACTGAGCAAATACCAGAGGAGAGCTAGCTGGCTGTGGACCAGCCCCTTCCCGCACAGGTGGCAGAGAGGCAGGCGGGCCACAGCCAGAGCAGGAAGGCAAGGGGTAGTCTCATCATCAGGGGTGGCATCCTCCACCAAACTGTGAGCAGGCTCCCAGTTTCTAACCAAGTCTTCCTGGGATCCTGAATGGTTGACATTCACCAGGAGGGTTGCAGTCAGAGATCAGCTCCCCAAAGGAGACACATGACATGCCTGAGACCGCAACACACAACACACCCAAGAAACCGAGTGGCTGGGACCAGAAAGGTGATAAAATGTACCACCCACTTGGAGAGAGTGTGTTCGCCAAGCACCTGATCACCTGAGCTGCTCGGACCTGGGAAGGGCACAAAACCCAGGCCCAACCAAGTCTATGCTTTTGTGGACTACCTGAGAACTTGAACCTGAGTGGCTTAGACCTAAGAAGTGCACACAACTCAGGGCCCCTTTTAGAAAGAACCCCTGCAGAGCAATCTGGAGCCTGAACACAGTAGATGAGGAAAGCACACACTCTGTTAGTGGAGGCAAACCCAGTGTGGCCCAGACACTGCGAGCACTCCCCACACATGCCAGTGATATTTGTTTGCAGTGTCCCTCCCTTCCCACAGCACAACTGAACAAGTGAGCCAAAATAAATGACCACCTTCCCCACCTTGTGTCAGGGCGGGAATTAGACACTGAAGGGACTTGCAAATGGAGGAAGCCAAAATAAACAAAGAAGAAAGTAGCTCTTTGAAAGTGAGAGGTGCAACAGATTAAAACCCTGTAGTTAGCATTGACTATATTGGAAGGGGCCTATAGACACTGAGAAGAAGTGTAAGCTGAAACAAGGAGATATCTGAAACTGAACTGACCCCATACTGCCCTCAACAGTTCCAGAGAAACTCCTAGAGATATTTTACTATTATCATTTTTAATTTTTAAGCTCTTTATTACTCCTTTAATTTTCATTTTTAAAACCTACTATTACCTTGCAAAAAAAAAAAAAAAAAAAAAGACCTTATTTTTAAAGCAAATTTCATATATATATAAATAGTTTTTGCAATTTTGCATTTTTTTAATATTATATTTTTGCGAGTCTAACTTCTACTCTAGATTTTTAATCTTTGATTTTGGGTATTCGTTATCAATTTTGTACCTTTAAGAATCTAATCTTCAGTACTCATTTTTACCTACGAGTGAGATTACTGGCTTGATTGCTCTCTCCCCTTTTGACTGTCACTTGTCTCCTCCAGATTACCTCTATCTCCTTCCTCTCCCTTTCTTAACTCTATGAATCTCTTTGGGTATTCCGGGCTGTAGAGAACATCTAGGGAAACTGATTACTGGCTAGATTGATCTCTTTGATTTTCACTCCCTCTCCTCTCTTCCTGGTCTCCTCTATCTTCTTCCTCCCTCTTCTCTTCTCTATGTAACTCCATGAACCTCTCTGAGTGTTCCAGACTGTGGAGAGCATATAGGGAATTGATTACTGGCTAGATTGCTCTTTCCCCTTTTGATTCCCCCTCTTCTTCACCAAGTTACCTCTATCTCCCTCCTCCCTCTTTTCTTCTCCAAGTAACTTGGTGAAACTCTCTGGATGTCCCTCACTGTAGATAATCTTTTCACCATTAACCTAGATGTTTTATTATCTGTGTGTATGGAAGGAGAAGTCTTGAGGCAACTGTAAGAATAAGACTGAAAGTCAAAGGCAGGAGGCTTAAATCCAAAACTCTAGAACACCAGAAAACTCCTTACTGCAGGGAACATTAACAACAAGAGCTCATCCAAAAGCCTCCATATCTACACTGAAACCAAGCGACAGCCAAGGGCCAACAAGTTTCAGAGCTGCTGCTGCTAAGGCACTTCAGTCGTGTCTGACTCTGTGCAACCCCATAGACGGCAGCCCACCAGCCTCCCCTATCCCTGGGAGTCTCCAGGCAAGAACACTGGAGTGCATTGCCATTTCCTTCTCCAATGCATGAAAGTGAAAAGTGAAAGTGAAGTAGCTCAGTCGTGTCCAACCATCAGCGACCTCATGGACTGCAGCCTTCCAGGCTTCTCCATCCATGGGATTTTCCAGGCAAGAGTACTGGAGTGGGCTGCCATTGCAAGTTTCAGAGAAAGACATACCAAACTAATTCAGCGTCAATTTAGGAACATAACCCTGAGCATTAAAATACAGGCTGCCAAAAGTCACAACATACCCATGAACACTTCAAAACTCATTACTGGACACTTCTCCAGATAGAAGACATTCAGCTCCCCTCACCAGAACACCCACACTAGCTTCACAAACCAGGAAACCTTGACAAGCCACTCGTCCAACCCCACCCATAGGGAGCAACTCCACAATAAAAAGGAAAGACAAACTTCCAGCGTACAGAAAGGCCACCCCAAAGACAGCAATCTAAGCAAGATGAAAAGGAAGAGAAATACTCATCAGGTAAAGGAACATGATAAATGCCCACAAAACCAAACAAAAGAGGAGGAGATAGGGAGTCTACCTGAAAAATAATTCAGAATAATAATAGTAAAAATGATCAAAAATCTTGAAAACAAAATGGAGTTACAAATAAATAGTCTGGAGACAAGGATTGACAAGATGCAATAAAAGTTTAACAAGGACCTAGAAGAAATTAAAAAAAAGGGTCAATCAATAATGGATAATGTGATAACTGAGATCAAAAGCACTCTGGAAGGAACCAACAGTTGAATAACTGAGGCAGAGGATAAAATAAGTGAGTTGGAAGATAGAGAAGAGGGAATAAATGAAGCAGAGAGGAAAAATAAAAAGAAATGAGGACAACCTCAGAGACGATGTTAAACGTGCCAACATTCGAAACATAGGAGTCCCAGAAGAAGATAAAAAGAAAGGCCATGAAAAAATACTTGAGGAGATAATAGTTGAAAACTTCCCTAAAATGGAGAAGGAAATAGCCACCCATGTCCAAGAAACCCAGAGGGTTCCAAACAGGATAAACCCAAGGCAAAACACCACAACACACATATTAATCAAATTAATGAAGATCAAACACAAAAAGCAAACATTAAAAGCAGGGAAAATAACAAATAACACACAAGGGGATTCCCATAAGGATAACAGGTGATCTTTTAATAGAAACTTTTCAGGCCAGAAGGGACTGGCAGGACATACTTGAAGTGATGAAAGAGAAAAACTTGCAATCCAGATTACTATACCCAGCAAGGATCTAATTCAATTATGAAGGAGAAATCAAAAGCTTTACAGATAAGCAAAAGCTCAGAGAATTCAGTTCCACTAAAGAAGCTCTCCAACTAATGCTAAAGAATCTTCTCTAGACAGGAAACACAGAAAAAGTGTACAAACTTGAACCTCAAACACCAAAGTAAATGGCAACGGGCTCATACTTATCAATAATTACCTTAAATATAAATGGGTTGCATGTCCCAACCAAAAGACAAAGACTGGATAAATGGATACAAAAACAAGACCACTATATATGCTGTGTACAAGAGACCTACTTCAAAACAAGGGACACAACAGACTGAAAGTGAAGGGCTGGAAAAAGATATTTCATGCAAATGGAGACCTAAAGAAAGCAAGAGTAGCAAAACTCATATCAGATAAAATAGACTGTGAAATAAAGGTGGTGAAAAGAGACAAAGAACAGTACATAATGATCAAAGACCAAACCAAAAGAAGATATAACAATTATAAATATATATGCACCCAACATAGGAACACTGCAATATGTAAGGCAAATGTTAACAAGGATGAAAGGGGAAATTAACAGTAACACAATAAAAATGGGTGACTTTAATACCCCATTCACACTTATGGTTAGATCAACTAAACACAAAATTAGCAAGGAAAAACAAAGTTTAAATGATACAATAGTCCAGTTAGGCCTAATTGATATCTACTGGACATTACATCGCAAAACAATGAATTTCATCTTTTTCTCAAGTGCACATGGAACCTTCTCCAGAAGAGATCACACCCTGGGCCTTAAATCTAGCTTTTGTAAATTCAAAAAAATTGAAATAATCTCAAGCCTATTTTCTTGATCACAATGCAGTAAGATTAGATGTCAACTACAGGAAAAAAAAAAAAAAAACTATTAAATATACAAACATATGGAGACTAAACAACATGCTTCTTAATATCCAACAAATCACAGAGGAAATCAAAAAATAAATCAAAATATGAATAGAAATGAATGAAAATGAAAACAACCCAAAATCTATGATTTTCAGTAAAAGCAGTGCTAAGGGAAAGTTTCATAGCAATACAAGCTTACCTCAAGAAACAGGACAAAAATCAAATAAATAACCTAACTCTACACATAAAGCAACTAGAAAAATAAGAAATGAAGAATCTCAGGATTAGTAGAAGGAAAGAAATCATAAAAATTAGGGCATAAATAAGTGAAAAAAAAAAAAAAAAAAAAACAAAGAAGACCATAGCAAAAATCAACAAAGCTAAAAGCTGTTTCTTTTGGAAGATAAATAAAATAGACAAACCATTAGACAAATTCATTAAGAAAAAAAGGGAGAAGAATCAAATCAACAATATTAGAAATAAAATGGAGAAATCACTATAGAAAACACAGAAATACAAAGGATCATAAGCGACTTCTATCAGGAACTAAATGCCAATAAAATGGACAACTTGGAAGAAATGGACAAATTCTTAAAAAAGTATAACTTTACAAAACTGAACCAGGACAAAAAAAAAAAAAAAATCTTAACAGACCCATCCCAAGCACAGAAATCGAAACTATAATCAGAAATCTTCCAACAAACAAAAGCCCAGGACCAGACGGTTTTACAGCTGAATTCTACCAAAAATTTAGAGAAGAGCTAACACCTATCCTATGAGGTGAGGGTGCAATGGCACCCCCACCCCAATACTTTTGCCTGGAAAACCCCATGGACGGAGGAGCCTGGTAGGCTCCAGTCCATGGGGTCGCTAAGAGTCGGAAACGACTGAGCGACTTCACTTTCGCTTTCCACTTTCATATGGTGGAGAAGGAAATGGCAACCCACTCCAGTATTCTTGCCTGGAGAATCCCAGGGACAGGGGAGCCTGGTGGGCTTCTGTCTGTGGGGTCGCACAGAGTCAGACACGACTGAAGTGACTTAGCAGCTTAGCAGTAACACCTATCCTACTCAAACTCTTCCAGAAAATTACAGAGGAAAGTAAACTGCCAAACTCATTCTATGAGGCCACCATCACCCTAGTACCAAAACCAGACAAACATGCCACACACACAAAAAGAAAGCTACAGGCCAATATTACTGATGATAATAGATGCAAAAATCCTTAACAAAATTCTAGCAAACAAAATCCAATAACATATTAAAAAGTTCATACATCATGACCAATGGGCTTTATTCCAGGGATGCAAGGATTCTTCAATATTCACAAATCAATCAATGTGATATACCACATTAACAAATTGAAAGATAGTAACCATACGATTATCTCAATAGATGCAGAGAAAGCCTTTGGCAAAATTCAGCGTCTATTTATGATAAAAAAAAAAAAAAAAAAAAAAAACTTCCAGAAAGCAGTCAGAGGAGGAACATACCTCAACATAATAAAAGCCATATTTGATAAACCCTCAGCAAACATTATCCTCCATGGTGAAAAATTTAAAGCATTTCACCTAAATTCAGGAACAAGAAAAGGGTCCTTACTCTCACCACTACTACTCAACATAGTTTTGGAAGTTTTAGGTACAGCAATCTGAGAACAAAAAGGAATAAAAGGAATCCACAATGGAAAAGAAGAAGTAAAACACTCACTGTTTGCAGATGACATGATCCTCTACATAGAAAACCCTAAAGACACCACCAGAAAATTACTAGAGCTAATCAATGAATATAGTAAAGTTTCAGGATATAAAATTAATAAACAGAAGTCCAATTCATTCCTATACACTGCTGCTGCTGCTTCATCACGTCAGTAATTTTTGACTCTTAGCAGCCCCATGGACTGTAGCCTATCAGGCTCCCCCATCCATGGGATTTCCCAGGCAAGAGTACTGGAGTTGGGTGCCATTGCCTTCTCCATCCTATACAATAACAATGAGAAAACAGAAAGAGAAATTAAGGAAACAATTCTTTTGTTTGTTTGTGAATAATTAACTATTCACCATTGCAATGAAAAGAATAAAATACTTAGGAATAAATCTACCTAAGGAAACAAAAGACCTATATATAGAAAACTATAAAACACTGATGAAAGAAATCAAAGATAACACAAATAGATGGAGAAATATACAATATTCATGCATCTGAAAAATCTGTATAGTGAAAATGAGTATATTACCCAAAGCAATCTATAGATTCAATGCAATCTGTATCAAACTACCAACAGTATTTTTCAGAGAACCAGAACCAATAATTTCACAATTTGTATGTAAATAAAAATAACCTCGAATAGCTAAAGCAATCTTGAGAAAGAAAAATAGAACTGGAGGAATCAACCTGCCTGTCTTCAGACTATCCTACAAAGCTACAGTCATCAAGACAGTATGGTACTGACACAAAGAGAGAAATATAGATCAGTGGAACAAAACAGAAAGCCCAGAGTTAAATCCACACACCTATGGATACGTTATTTTTGACAAAGGAGGCAAGAATATACAATGGAGAAAAGAAAATCTCTTTATCAAGTGGTGCTGGGAAAACTGGTCAACCAACTGTAAAAGAATAAAGTTAGAACACTTTCTAACACCATACACAAAAATAAAGTCAAAATGGATTAAAGATTTAAAGGTAAGACCAGAAACTATAAAACTCCAAGAGGAAAACATGGGCAAAACACTCTCCAACGTAAATCATAGCAGGATCCTCTATGATCCACCTCCCAGAGTAATGAAAATAAAAGTAAAAATATACAAACAGGACCTAATTAAACTTAAAAGCTTTTGCACAACGAAGGAAACCATAAGCAAGGTAAAAGACAGCCTTCAGAATGGGAGAAAATAATAGCAAACAACATGAGTGACAAAGAATTAATCTAAAAAATACACAAACAGCTCATTCAACTTAATTCCAGAAAAATAAATGGCCTAATCAAAAAATGGGCCAAAGACCTAAACAGACATTTCTACAAAGAAGACATCCAGATGGCTAACAAACACATGAAAAAATGCTCAACATCACTCATTATCAGAGAAATGCAAATCAAAACCACAATGAGGTACCATCTCACACTGGTCAGAATGGCTGCTATCAAAAAGTTTACAAACAATAAATGCTGGAGAGGGTGCAGAGAAAAAGGGCACCCTCTTACTATGGAGAACAGTGTGGAGATTCCTTAAAAAACTGGAAATAGAAGCCCCATGAGCCAACAAACCCACTGCTGGGCATACACACCGAGGACACCAGAATTGAAAGAGACACGTGGACCCCAAAGTTCATCGCAGCACTGTTTACAATAGCCAGGACGTGGAAGCAACCTAGATGTCCATTGGTAGATGAATGGGTAAGAAAGCCATGGTACATATACACAATGAAATATCATTCAGCTATTAAAAAGAATGCATTTGAATCAGTTCTAATGAAGTAGATGAAACAAACCTATTATACAAAGTGAAGTAAATCAGAAAGAAAAACACCAATACAGTATATTAACACATATATATATGGAATTTAGAAAGATGGTAGTGATGACCCTACATGTGAGATAGCAAAAGAGACACAGATGTAAAGAACAGACTTTTGGACTAGCTGGGAGAAGGTGAAGGTGGGGTGATTTGAGAGAACAGCATTGAAACATGTATATTTTCATATGTGAAATAGATCACCAATCCAGGTTCAAGGCATGAGACAGTATGCTCCCGGCTGGTGCACTGGGATAACCCTGAGGGATGGGATGCGGAGGAAGGTGGGAGGGGGGTTCAGGATGAGGAACACATGTATACCCATGACTGATTCATGTGAATGTTTGGCAAAAAACCACTACAATATTGTAAAATAACTAACATCCAATTAAAATTAATTAATTAAAAAATTGGGGCCAATATGAGTGTGATGATATGAGCCATGACTTCAGTTTTATATAAATTAAATGTATATTTAGAAAGACAAGTTATAGCCAAGTGGAAATCAATTAATTAATTTATTTAGCATTAGAGCCAACATATCTGATGTAAAAGATCAGAGTAAGACTTTAGGCAATTTATAGGCCAAACAGACTTAACATTCATAAATTATTCCCCAATGACATGTCAACTAAAATATCACTTATGAAAAATTAATAATGTTATGGGATAATAGCATGAGTATTTTTATATATCACTTTTTGTAGAAAACATAACAGTATTTATGCTAACCACTGATCTAAAGCTAAAGTTTGCATAAGGAACTGAGATTGGGAGTGAAATGAGGAAAGAATATAAAAATGTTCTATGTATCTGTAATTTTTATTTCCTTAAAATCAATTTATCTGAATAAAAAAATGACACAAATTTAACATTTGGTAAAGCTGCTTATTGGCTGCCTGGATATTTATTGAAAAATTTTGTATATTTATAATATTACACATACACAAAATACAACTGTGTGTTCACATGCATACATAGACATAGTCCTATATGTGCACGCACACACACGCTTCCTGGTGGCATAGTGGTAAAGAACTCTCCTGCCAATGCAGGAGATGCTTAAGAGACTCAGATTCGATCACTGGGTTGGAAAGATTCTCTGGGGGAAGGCACAGCAACTCACTTCAGTATTCTCACCTGGAGAATCCCATAGACAGAAGAGACTGGTAGGCTACAGTCCACAGGATCACAAAGAGTTGGACACGACTGAAGCAAGTTAGCGCATGCACACACACACACACACACACACACACACACACACACACACACACTCACACACAGGGCTCAGGGCTTACCGGGTGGCTCAGTGGCAAAGAATCCGCCTTCCAATGCAGGTGCAGCATGTTCAACCCCTGGTCTCCGAAGACCCTCTGTAGAAGGAAATGGCAACCCAATCCAGTATTCTTTCCTGAGAAATTTCACTGACAGAGGAGCCTGGAAGGCTACAGTCTGTGGGGTCACAGAGTCAGACATGACAATAACAAAACAACAACAGTAACAACACACACACACTCACACACACATATATAAGACATTTTAATTAAATCAGATTAATGTAAACTTTCTGAGACTAGATAGCTCAATATACACTCAAAAATTCATAGTTTTGTGAGCAAGTTTATTGAAATAATCTCTAAAGAGTAGTAAAGGTATGTATGAAAAGGAAAGAGACCGTTTGAGACAAAAACATTAACAAAGAAACAAAAAGTCCATTTGCTGTGCTCAGGTAACAGCTGGGAGTTTGACAGATTGGAATGTATGTATTATGGTTGATATAATTTCTCAAACCAATAAGCAAAAGCCTAAAATGCATGTGGTCTTTGAAAGGCTGAGAGCTTCTGAAAATAGTAGCTCTGTTTTCATCTCAGAGAAAGACAGCATGTTGTATGTACATAAATTACTTTTCCTGGTGTTATAATATTTTTCAGATTTATTTTTCTTCTGATCTGTGTGCACTGTGCCTGTACCAACACAGATATCTTAGAGATATTGTGAATTAATTTCCAGACTACAGCAATAAGGTGAATATTGTAACAAAGGAAGTCACATGAATTTTTTGGTTTCCCAGTACATATGAAATTCATGATTACACTATATTATAGTCTATTAAGTGTGCAATAGGTTACACCTGAAATTTAATGTACATACCTTAATTAAAAGCTAGTGATCATTTCTAAATATTGTTAATCCTCATCTGAGCTTTAGTGAGTGGCAATCTTTTTGTTTGTGGAAGACATTGCTTGTTTATCATAGCTAACAACTGATCAGGACAGTGGTTGCTGAAGACTGGGGAGTCTATGGCCAATTCTTAAAACAAGAGAAACTGAAGTTTGGCATATCGATTGGCTCTTCCTTTCATGAAGAATTTATCTGTAGAATGCAATGCAGTTTGATAGCACTTTATTCACAAATCACCACCAATCACTTCTCATGCAAATGAATAGTAAATTAATAAGAGGATAAATAAGTAAATAAATAATAAAATAACATAGAACTCACAGGCAGCACCATTACTTAGGATCTCCTGCTCACTGCTATCTGAGTGAAAAATACCGTTCAGTTTCTTGGCACTTGTCTCTCCACATCTTGTGCCCTATGTTCCCAAAAGAAAAAAGAATGCCATGAAAGTTTTGTTGGGAAAATTTTAAAATAAAAATAAAAAAATAATAAGTCTTGTTTAGGCTTCAGAGACAAATCAGAGCAGGCCTCTGACCTTTCTTCTAAACTGCCTGGACACTACTCTGAGGGGAAATAGACTGTGAGTGACTGCCTGCTGTGAATGGAAAACTTGCAGAACCTTTGATAAGATGGGGGAGGAATCTTGAGGTTGTTGAGCCCCTGGAGGGGGCCTGGCCAACCAACCCCTAGGCTTAGCAAGAGTCCAAGTTTTACAAAACAAAGCAAACAGCATTAACATGAAACCGGCTTGCAATTTGGTCACAGGTTGATGATGATGATATCAGTTTCCATCCATCCTGGATTATAAATGGTAACCTCAAACTTCACCTTTGAAATCTCACCAACTGACACACTGCCTGGGACCTTTTCCCAGTTGGGACTCAAGATGGGCTGTGACACAGGACTTCCCAGCACTGATTAGGTTTGGATGTTGGTCAAAACCCAATTTGGTGCTTATTTTTTTTTAATTTCTCTTTATTTTTCTGCTCTTTTTCTTTCTCTTTTCTTTTAATGTTAGTATATTGAAAGTAAGCTAGTTAATTATCTAATAAATATTTGGATTATTTATTTGTATATAATGAGTGGTTTATTTTATTAACAAAACCTTTGAACCTGAGACCAAAGTGAAAACTTTTGGCAAAACAAATTTGTGCATTATGTCTGTGCCAACACAGATAGATGATGACATGACAGTCTAGTCCACCTACAGTTAATTTTATAAATTTATGTATGTCAGGCTTATAAAGTATGCAGTGTGAGAACATTGGGAAGCTCTGCAAACAGATATGTTTTTAAAAAAAGACAAATTATTTAACTTGTTAAATCCTTTATCATCACAACTGCTGTGAGGAACACACTAGGTCCTGGGTACCTAGAAGCCCATAGATCAGAAATGTAGAGAAGCATGAAACTGGGTGCTGTGCTTTCCTCTGAAATGACCCATTATGTAAGAACACATTATATTTATGCCATTTGTGAAAAATACTCCTGAGGACTATTGTTTATAACAAATATATATATGTATATATTTAATATAACAATATATACACTACTAAATTTACATAAATATAGTTCCATGTTTATCAAGCTTGAAGAGTAATACCAATTGTTTACAAAATTCTTCACATTAACATTGAATATAAATATTTTTACTTTTATGAATACTTAAAAAGATCTAAAGTATAAAAAGCAAAAGTTCTAGCTTTACTTATATTCAATTCTAACTTTAAATATTTATTAGATAAAATATATATTTGCTTTCCTAGATAATAGCTAATTATGAATATTAGGGGAAAAATGACTTTAATATCTATGTAAAATATTTCAAGTCTACAAGAGCTGTATTTTTGAAGATAAGATGTATCTAGATTTTTTACACTTGAAATATATCTACAGTCTAAATATTTTTACCATTAGTTTTAATAGAACACACATTACATGAACATCTTGTTAAAAGTAACATAATTTGTAAATCAGCTACCATAGAGATAGGAGGAATAAATTACAAGTGTAAAAATATTTATGAATTATGTACATATTTATGTTCCTATTTATTTCAATATATTTGCTCATAAATAGAATACCCAATCATGTGAAGTACATAAATAAATAATACATAACTGGATGTAACAGTCTTAGATTTTTTCCAATATTCACTGACATCAGTATAGATGCACATAGTTTTTCACTTCATTATTATATGGAATTTTTTAGTTATTCCAGTAGGGCAAGATACTCTTTTAGTTAAGACTTTATTAGACTGATTGATAGTTTTAAATATTTTAATAATTTCATATATGGTTCTTCCTTGTAGCCTTGTCTTGGACCCTGAAAATATTAGGGGTAAGGCTGCAGAAACAGTTTTCAGAACATAAGATCTCAACCATAAAATTCTTTCAACCACTTGCTATAGTTGAATAATTAATAATGGTTAAGAATCAGCCGTAGGAGTAGGAGCATAAAGGGTGCTGCAAGGTTGACTCTTGAGCAGACAAAATTGTGAATATAGAGCAGAAGCCACACAGACCAGCATACCTAGTCTGGTGTGAAAAGAAAGGATTAGCAGAAGATAAAAATGATGCAAGTAAGCTTGACCTACATGGCTGCTAAGATGTGGCAGTGTCAGGAGAATGACATATTCTTCTGTGTTTTTGTACCTGTACTCAGCAGATGTTTGCAGAGAGGTAAATCAGTTAACAGAGGTGGAACTTCTCTGGGAGTCCAGTGGTTAAGTCCCTACCTTCCAATGCAGGGGTCATGCATTTGATCCCTGTTCAGGTAACTAAGATCCCACATACAATAAGGCAAGTAAGTCCACACATGGCAACTAGAGAGATCCACAATGCAAGCAGAGAAAGCTCACAAACCCAAAGGAAGACCCAATACAGCCAAAAAATAAAATAAAATAAAGTCTAAAAAAAGAAAAGTAAAGAAAACAGTGATAACAGCTTGGTATAAAGTCTAGGATCACGAAAACTGGTTGGAGGGCAGGGGAAGCATTTGAAGGTAAAATAAAAGAAATTGAAAATTGATTATTTTAGGGGGTAAGGAAAAGGCAGGACTTTAATCACATGGATGACAGTGAGGGCAGTTTTGTGACATGTTGTAGAGTATATCACTTCAATTTTGAACATCTTAATTTGCACTGTCCTAGGATGGCTTATGGACGGAGGAGCCTGGTAGGCTGCAGTCCATGGGGCCACTAGAGTCGGACACGACTGAGCAACTTTAGTTTCACTTTTCACTTTCATGCATTGGAGAACGAAATGGCAACCCACTCCAGTGTTCTTGCTTGGAGAAACCTAGGGACGGGCAAGCCTGGTGGACTGCTGTCTATGGGGTCACACAGAATTGGACACGACTGAAACGACTTAGCAGTAGCAGCAGCAGCAGCAGGATGGCTTATGAATTTGATTTTCACTCCTGGTAAGCTAGTATAATACTTTGAAACATTAAAGACACCGATTTTCAACTTGAATTAAGTTATAAAATAATCTCTTTAGTGTTGATTTTAGGAAGAGGCTCATAAGTTTTCTATGACTAATACTATATGTCAGGAGTTAACAGCCTTGATATTTGTGAGAGAACAGTGAGGAATCTCTGGTTATGAAGGAAGATACTGTTGAAGACATTTTTTAATGAACCAATCAGCCACTGAAAAAATGAACATTTAACTTTCTTAATTATAATTAATTTTAATTTAAATAACCATATTTAGCCAGAATCTACCATATTGAATGATGTGAGTTTTGAGAACAAAATCAATAACCTTTTCAATAACTGCATGCCATGTGACAGGAACCTTGTTAATTTGTTCAGAAAAATTAATACATCTGCAGTGGTAATTGAAGGAAACAACTAAACTAACCTGGGTTAATTCACTGTCATTTTTTCCAGAACCATTCCTTCTCTAGACAAAATAAGTAGGAGTTAAATGTGAATTTGAACTTCCTTGGTGGCTCAGATAGGAAAGAATCCACCTGCAATGCAGGAGACCTGAGTTCTGAAGACCCCTCTGGAGGGGGATATGGAAACCTACTCCAGTATTCTTTCTGGGAGAATCCCATGGTCAGTAGAGCCTGGATAGCTACAGTCCATGGGTTCACAAAGAGTCAGGCATAACTGAGAGACTAAACACAGTACAAATGTGAATTTACTAGGAAATATTATTCTTCATATTTTAAGGTTTTGATGTTGACATTAATTTGTGAACTCCCTCTTGTGATATGATATTATGCTTTATTTCCAACTTTTTAATTTTCTCTTTTATTAGGAAAAAGGTGTTCAAGACTTTGATTTAAAATTTTGCTTCTCCCCACTATGCATAGCATCCTTGGAATACATTTTCTGACACATCCATAGATTTTTTGTTTTTGTTTTTAACTATAACTGGAAAACAATGTTTGTACTTATCTTGGTAAGATTCCTTATTTCAAGCTGACCCTGTGGTCACCTTATTTAGAATATGCAGTTGCATATGTTGCTGTTTAATATGTGTGCAAGCTAACTCACTTCAGTTGTGTTTTTGTTTAACTCTTTCAATCCTAAGGACTGAAGCCTACCAGGCTCCTCTGTTCGTGGAATTTTCCAGGCAATAATACTGGATGGATTGTCATGCCCTCCTTCAGAGTGTCTTCCTGACCCAAGGATGGAACCCTCATCCGTTAACTCTCCTGCACTGGCAGGCAGGTTATTTACCACTAGCACCGCCTGGGAAATTCCTGTTGCCCAGAACTCCATAGGAATTTGGGAGCTACCTAAGGGTAGGAGGGAAGGCAATGGCACCCCACCCCAGTACTTTTGCCTGGAGAATCCCATGGACGGAGGATCCTGGTGGGCTCCAGTCCATGGGGTCGCTAAGAGTCGGACACGACTGAGCGACTTCACTTTCACTTTTCATTTTCATGCATTGGAGAAGGAAATGGCAACCCGCTCCAGTATTCTTGCCTGGAGAATCCCAGGGACGGGGGAGCCTGGTGGGCTTCCGTCTATGGGGTTGCACAGAGTCGGGCACGACTGCAGCGACTTAGCAGTAGCAGCAAGGGTAGGAGAGATTGGAACATGAGGATAATATATGTATCTTTGCAAAGCAGACATATAGTTTTAAAAACAAAAGGCTAGTTTTTTTTTTTTTTTTTTTTCTAAAACGGCTGTTTCTGCACACAAGCAACTCAATGGTACTTAGGGACTTAGGTAAAGAGTTTTCTCAAATATTTCTATTTCATAATTTTAGGGTATCATTCATTTCTAAACAAAGACCCAATTTTTGACTCAGAGACATGGCAAGCTTGGGAATTACTGTTATTATTTACCGGTCATTAAGTTTATATTCTCTGATACATAGCTTACTTTGTTAAGATAGTAGTTATGCCTTAAGAATGAAAGAGAAAGGCTTCCCTGGTAGAACAGTGGTTAAGAATCCACTTGTCAATGCCGGGATCATGGGTTCCATTGCTGATCCAGGGAGATCCCTCATGCTATGGGACAACTAAGCCTCTGTGCTGCAACTACTGAAGCCTGTGCACCTAGAGCCATTGCAACAAGAGAAACCATTGCAATGGAAAGCCCACACACCTCAAGGAAGAGAAGTCCCCACTAGTCTCAACTAGGGAAAGCCCGTGCAGCAAAGAAGACCCAGGGCTGCTGCTGCTGAGTCACTTCAGTCGTGTCCGACTTTGTGCGACCCCATAGATGGCAGCCCAGCAGGCTGCCCCGTCTCTGGGATTCTCCACGCAAGAACACTGGAGTGGGTTGCCATTTCCTTCTCCAATGCATGCAAGTGAAAAGTGAAAGTGAAGTTGCTCAGTCGTGTCCGACCCTCAGCGACCCCATGGACTGCAGCCTTCCAGGCTCCTCCATCCATGGGATTTTCCTGGCAAGAGTACTGGAGTGGGGTGCCACTGCCTTCTCAAGACCCAGGGCAGTCAAAACTAAAAAAAAAAAAAAAAAAAGAGAGAGAGAGAGAGAGAAAGAAAGAATGGAAGAGCAAACTTGAGTTTAGAGAATATAAACACCTGAGATGGGTATTTATTTACTTATTTTAGCTTGTTTTCTTCATCATCTTCACTGCAGCTGGAAGCAATCAGAGTTCCCACAGTCCTGCATTCAAGCCAAATGCATGGTTCAGTTCAGTTCATTTGCTCAGTTGTGTCCGACTCTTTGCAACCCCATGAACTGCAGCACGCCAGGCCTTCCTGTCCATCACCAACTCCCAGAGTTTACCCAAACTCATGTCCATTGAGTTGGTGATGCCATCCAACCATTTTATCCTCTGTCATCCCCTTCTCTTGCCTTCAATCTTTCCCAACATCAGGGTCTTTTCAAAGGAGTCAGCTCTTTGCATCAGGTGGCCAAAATATTAGAGATTCAGGTTCAACATCAGTCCTTCCAAAGAACACCCAGGACTGATTTCCTTTAGGATGGACTGGTTGGATCTCCTTGCATTCCAAAGGACTTTAAGAGTCTTCTCCAACACCACAGTTCAAAATCATCAATTCTTCTGTGCTCAGCTTTCTTTATAGTTCAACTCTCACATCTATACATGACTACTGGAAAAATCATAGTCTTGACTAGACAGAATTTTGTTGACAAAGTAATATCTCACCTTTTTAATATGCTGTCTAGGTTGGTCATATAGAAAACTGGGCTGGTCAAAGCTGTGCTTTCTATAAACATTTCTTTTCATGTCTTCTATATATTATTAAATTGTACCCAGGTCTTCTGTCTTCAAAACTTAATAAATAATAATATAGATTTTAATTCTTCATCATCTGTTAACTGCAATAAGTTTTGAAATAATTATTTCAAATAAAATACACAGTTGTTAATTGACTAGTTAAATGTAGAAGTATTTAACAGGAGAAATTAGATGCATATAAAATTGTTGGAAATGAGGATGAAATCTTATAGCTCAGTTCAATAACTGTTTTTTGTTCCACTCTGGAAAAGCCATTCCCCACCTATCACATTTGTCTGTTCTCTTCTGCAAAGAAGTTGTCCTAAACTTAAACATGTATCTTGAATCTCTCCCCGATTGTATTCAACACATCGTTCTTGAGAATGCTTTTAGATTTGAAGTTTTAAATCCTTTTCAAAGTTGAGAAAGTTATTTTGAGAGGACATTGGAAGCTATCTTTTTATAACCTGATCCTTCATCCAGAAAAATTAAAGCCAGGGTACTAGAATTGAAGGCAGGGACAATGGTAAGCTTTTCTCTGATTAACAGCCACATTCTTGGATTTTAGCACTCTGTGGGATTTTTTCTAATTTTCTCTCCTAATGTGGACCCATGGATTCAAGAGCTATAGCAAAGTAATTACCACGTCAGTAGTCCAGTACATGATGTCCAAGGTAGGGTCATTTCCCCACTGGACCACACTAGGTGGGAAGAAGGGAGCACTGGACTCTGACAGAAAGTGGAGAGCATATCATTGGGGACAGAATGAAAAACAATGATGTCCCTTCCTCCTGGGAAGGAAGTGTTGTACTCAGCTATTGAGAAGAGAGAACCTCTGTTCCTGGACACAGCTGCCTGGAGTAAATTTCCCACTCACTGAACTAAAAAAAAAGATAAAGTTCACATACCACAGATTCTTGCCTTTTTAATGCATTTTCATAGATATTCTTGAGTAGATGTTTCTCAGTTTGCTGTTTGCCCTTAAGGCCATTTCCAGAGGCTTTATTTTATTATATATGTATATATATTATATGTTTTATTATATATATATAATATTTTAATAGATATAAAGTATAAATATATATTTTAATATATAATATAATACATATTTATATATAATATAGTATAATATAATGTATATAATATATATTTATATATATATATATATCTTTATATATATATATATATATATATATTTCTTATAAAATTATCTGGAGAGTGGATCTGCAGAACTCTTCATGGTGTCCTGTTGGAAATAAATCTCATTCAATGGTTTATTAAATATGACAACAATATCACAAGCAACTATGTACATTAAATTAAAAATCTACCACCATGTTTTAATAGATACTACGAAGAAAGTGAGAAGGCAATGGCATCCTACTCCGGTGCTCTTGCTTGGAAAATCCCATGGGTGAAGGAGCCTGGTGGGCTGCAGTCCATGGGGTCGCTAAGAGTCGGGCACTACTGAGTGACTTCACTTTCACTTTTCACTTTCATGTATTGGAGAAGGAAATGGCAACCCACTCCATTATTCTTGCCTGGAGAATCCCAGGGACGGAGGTGCCTAGTGGGCTGCCGTCTCTGGGGTCGCACAGAGTCGGACATGACTGAAGCGACTTACCAGTACCAGTACCAAGAAAGTGAGAAAAAAACACAGATGTGTGAAAATATTTGCAAATTGTATACTGATAAATGTCTAGTACCCATAATATACAATGAGCTCTTACATCTCAAGAGTCTTTATACAAGCCAAATAAGAAGTAGACAAAGGACCTCAAAAAAATCATTTTTCAAAGAATGTATACAAGTATCCATACATGAAAAATGATCAAGATCATGACTTATTAGGAAAATGGACATCAAAATTATTGAGTTACCACTTCATGTATATAGGTAATTTCTAAAAACAGACAGAAAATAAACCAATGTTGACAATAATATGGAGAAATTGGAATCTTACTCACTGCCACTGGAAATATAAAATTGGAACAGCAGCTGTGAAAACCAGTCTGTGTTTCCTCAAAAAGTTAAACAATGAATACCATGTGATCCAGCCCTTCTGGAACTTGATATGAACCCCTCCCCCCACATTAGGTACAGGTATTTAAACAAAAACTTATACCTAAATAATTTTAGTGGCATTATTCATTAAGCCAAAGAGTGGAAGCAAACCAAATGTCCACCAACTTATGAATGGATCAACAACATGTATAATAATCATAGAAGAATATTGATTAGCCATAAAAGTAAATGATGTATTCATGACATAACATGGGTGAATCTTAGGCTAAGTGAAAAATTTCAGATACAGAAAGGCACTTTTTTTAAAAAAATAATATTTACATGAAATGCAAAGAGCAAGCAATTAATAGAAACAGAAAGCATTAATATTTGTCAGGGAAAGGGGATGGAGATTGACTGCTTAATGGATATGAGGTGATGAAGTTGAACTGAAATTAGATGGTGATGATGGCTGAAAAACATTGTGACTACACTAAATGAATAATACACTTTAAAATAGTTAAGACTGTGTACTTTATGTTTGTGAATTGTACCTCAAGAAAAAAGAAATGAACAGAACAATGATCCCAAGCTTACTAGGCGAATTCAAGGTGTGTTACAGATCTATATGTGAAAAACAATATGATTAATATCTAAAATATAATTAGAAGAATACCATTAAAACATTAGGATAATGAAATATTTATTACACAGGAGAAAATAATCAGTAATTAAAAAAGATGACATAGGAAAGATTGTTTCCTCTCCATTAAGTACAGATCAGATCAGATCGCTCAGTCGTCAGTCGTGTCCAACTCTTTGCGACCCCATGAACTGCAGCACGCCAGGCCTCCCTGTCCATCACCAGCTCCTGGAGGTTGCCCAGACTCACACCCATCAAGTCAGTGATGCCATCCAGCCATCTCATCCTCTGTCGTCCCCTTCTCCTCCTGCCCTCAATCCCTCCCAGCATCAGAGTCCTCTCCAATGAGTCAACTCTTCGCATGAGGTGGCCAAAGTACTGGAGTTTCAGCTTTAGTATCATTCCTTCCAAAGAAATCCCAGGGCTGATCTCCTTCAGAATGGACTGGTTGGATCTTCTTGCAGTCCAAGGGACTCTCAAGAGTCTTCTCCAACACCACAGTTCAAAAGCATCAATTCTTTGGCACTCAGCCTTCTTCACAGTCCAGCTCTCACATCCATACATGACCACAGGAAAGACCATAGCCTTGACTAGGAGAACCTTTGTTGGCAAAGTGATGTCTCTGCTTTTGAATATGCTATCTAGGTTGGTCATAACTTTCCTTCCAAGGAGTAAGCGTCTTTTAATTTCATGGCTGCAGTCACCATCTGTAGTGATTTTGGAGCCCAGAAAAATAAAGTCTGACACTGTTTCCACTGTTTCTCCATCTATTTCCCATGTAGTGATGGGACCAGATGCCATGATCTTCGTTTTCTGAATGTTGAGCTTTAAGCCAACCTTTTCACTCTCCATTAAGTACATTAAGTTCAAAATCAAATCACAATATAAAAAATATAATTTACAAAGCTCAAAAGAAAATATGACATGAACAGCAACTTGGAAAATAAGAATTTAAAATGTCCAATCAAATAATGAAAATAATTCAATATTACTAGTCATTATGAAAATTGTGAATTATAATTGAAATAAAATAGCACTACAGTTCAAGCAGAAAGTCTGAAATTAAAAATTAAAAAAAAATTCTCTATGATCCACCTCCTAGAATATTGGAAATAAAAACAAAATTAAACAAGTGGGACCTGATTAACCTTAAAAGGAAGCCATAAGTAAAGTGAAAAGACAATGTTCATAATGGTAGAAAATAATAGCAAATGAAAAACTGACAAAGGATTAATTTCCAAAATATACCATCTGCTCATACAACTCAATACCAGAAAAACAACCAACCAATAATAAAGGGAAAAATACCTAAACAGACATTGCTCCAAAGAAGATATACAGATGGGTAACAAACACATGAAGAGATGCTCAACATCACTCATTCTTAAAGAAATAAAAATAAATAAGATATCACTTCACACCAGTCAGAATGGCCATCATCAAAAAGTCTACAAACAATAAATGCTGGAGAGGGTGTGGAGAAAACAATACTCTTGCATTATTGGTGGAAATGTAAATTGATTCAGCCACTATTGAAGACAGTATGGAGATTCCTTAAAAAACTAGGAATAAAATCACCATATGACCCAGCAATCTCACTCCTAGGCATATCCCCTGAGGAAACAAACAAACAAACAAACAAAAAAGACACATGTATTCCATTGTTCATTTCAGCACTATTTACAATAGCTAGAACCTAGATGTCCATCAACAGATGAATGGATAAAGAAATTGTGGTACATATACACAATGGAATATTACTCAGCCATAAAATGAACACATTTGTATAAGTTCTAATGAGGTGGATGAACATAGAGCCTATTATACAGAGTGAAGTAAGTCAGAGAGAGAGAAAGAAAAATATCATATATTATTGCATATATACAGAATCTAGAAAAATGTTACTGAAAAATTTATTTACAGGGCAACAATGGAGAAACAGACATAGAGAATAGACTTATGGACATGGAGAGAGGGGAGGAGAGGGTGAGATATATGGGATGAGTAACATGGAAACTTACATTACCATATGTAAAATAGATAGCCAAGGCGAATGTGCTGTATGGCTCAGGAAACTCAACCAGGGGCTCTGTATCAACCTAGAGGGGTTGGATGGGGAAGGAGATGAAATGGAGGTTCAAAAGGGAGGGGATATATGTATACCTATAGCTGATACATGTTGAGGTTTGATAGAAAACAAAAAGATTCTGTAATGCAATTATATTTCACTTAAAAATAAATAAATTAAAAAAAATGACACTTTTTTCCTGGGTTGTGGAGAATGGAGAAGCTGTTTCATCCCTAATTTTGCAGCTTGGAGACTAATTTCAAATTTATGACATTATTTTTGTACCTTCCAGTGAGCTGAGAACTGGGTCAAATTATAAAAAGAATCAAGTGTATGCAAGGAGAAATAAGAAGTTTGTACTTACAGAAGATAGATGCTAATGGACATTTTTATGAAGAGTTCAGCCTGAATAATTGATAAATTGCATGTGGAATATGACACCACTGAAAGCCGCAGAAATTGGAAAATTTCTAAGAAACTGAAATGTTGTTCTCCACAGACCTCACTGGGTGGTCAGAAATGACTGATAAGAACTGTAAGACTATGTGCACTATGATAGGAAAGTGGAACAGAAAACAGGTTAGAAATACACGAACCTCCTCTATATCCATGCTTTCAATATCCACCTTAGAGCAGGAAGCCTTAATCTGGGAGGAAGGCAGAAAACATCCCCATCCATAGGGAACTTCTGAAAACTCCTGAAGCTAAGAAGGATGAAAACAGGGATAAATGACCCTTGATGGTGAAGCAGCAGTACCACTGAGCCCCATAATACAGCCAAGGGTGGGACAGTAGAACCGATGTCCACAGTCTGAGAACGAGGAATAAGGTGTTGGCACAAAAATGAAATGGGAAGAACTGAAACATCTCATCGAAATGTATGACCACTCTACTATGCTTACATTTGTATCCAGTTGCTCTGTCATGTTCTACTCTTTGTGACCACATGGACTCTAGCCCGCAAGCCTCCTCTGTCCATGGGATTTTTCAGACAAGAATACTCAAGTGTGTTGCCATTTTCTCCTCCAGAGGATCTTTCCAATCCAGGGATTATACTGACATTTCCTGTGTCTCTTGAATTGACTGGCAGATTTTTTACCACTGAGCCAACTGGGAAGCCCCCGCTATAACACAAGGTTCAATAACAAGTGACAGTAGAATACTTTTGGGAAAAATGCAGTAGAGGGACAGTAACACGCAAAGAGATCTTCCTTTGGGTACAGTGTAAAAAGAAAGACCTATAGATCAGGATTTATTTAACACTTTGGGAAACCAATCCTCACTCTAAATAAAAAGTAGTATTGATGGAACTTTCAAATTTTGATACACCAGGGATAATTATAGCAACATAAACCTCAAAGTCAGTCCAAGTCCTAACTGCTGCTGCTGCTGCTGCTGCTAAGTCGCTTCAGTCGTGTCCTACTCTGTGCGACCCCATAGACGGCAGTCCGCCAGGCTCCCCCGTCCCTGGGATTCTCCAAGCAAGAACTTTGGAATGGGTTGCCATTTTCTTCTCCAATGTGTGAAAGTGAAAAGTGAAAGTGAAGTCGCTCAGTCATGTCTGACTCTTAGCGACCCCATGGACTACAGCCTACCAGGCTCCTTTATCCATGGGATTTTCCAGGCAAGAGTACTGGAGGGGGGTGCCATTGCCTTCTCCATAGTCTCTTTCAGTTCAGTCACTCAGTGTCGTATCTGACTCTTTGTGACCCCATGAATTGCAGCACGCCAGGCCTCCCTGTCCATCACCATCTCCCAGAGTTCACTCAAACTCATGTCCATCGAGTCGGTGATGTCATCCAGCCATCTCATCCTCCGTCATCCCCTTTTCCTCCTGCCCCCAATCCCTCCCAGCATTAGAGTCTTTTTCAAGGAGTCAACTCTTCGTATGAGGTGGTCAAATTAGTGGAGTAACTACTTTTAATAATCTCTTATGATCTTTTGTATTTCTGGGAAGTAAGATGTAACTTCTCTTTTTTCATTTCTAGCTTTCTTTGTTTGACTTCTTTCCCATTTTTTATAATAATTCTAGTTAAAGGTTTATCAATTTTGTTCATCTTTTCAAAGAACCAGATTTTAATTTCATTGATCTTTGCAATTGTTTTCTTTCTTTTATTTATTTCTGCTCTGATCTTTATGATTTATTTCCTTATACTAACTTTAGGTTTTGTTTGTTCTTCTTTCTCTAGTTGTGAGGGTTAGGTTTTTTATTTGAGATTTTCCTTGTTTCCTGAAGTAAGACTATATTGCTATGAACTTCCCTCTTAGAATCATTTTTCTGCATAACATAGGTTTTGGACCATTGTGCTTTCATTTTCATTTGTCTCTAGTTACTTTTTTGATTTCTTCTTTTTTTATTCAGTGATTCATTGATTTTTTAGAAACACATTGTTTAGCCACCATATGTTTGTGCTTTTATAGTTATTTTTGTAGATTGTTTCCAAACTTGTAACATTGTGATCACAAAAAGATATTTGATATAATTTCCATTTTCTTAAATTTCCACAAGTCTCACCTTGTGGCCTTCAAAATGTGATCAATTAAGGAGAATGATTTTTGTTCACTTGAGAAAAATGTGTAGGCTGCTGTTTTGGATAGAATGCTTCATAAATATCAATTAAGTCCATCCAGTTTAATGTATCCGGAAAAGGCAATGGCAACCCACTCCAGTACTCTTGCCTGGAAAATCCCATGGACGGAGGAGCCTGGTAGGTAGGCTGCAGTCCATGGGGTCACTAAGAGTCGGGCATGACTGAGTGACTTCACTTTCACTTTTCACTTTCATGCATTGAAGAAGGGAATGGCAACTCACTACAGGGTTCTTGCCTGGAGAATCCCAGGGACAGGGGAGTGTGGTGGGCTGCTGTCTATGGGGTTGCACAGAGTAGGACATGACTGAAGCAACTTAGCAGCAGCAGCAGCAGCTGTCTAATGTATCATTATTTTTGAATCTTCTTCTTGGATTGATCTTTTGCTCATTATGTTGTCATTCTTTGTCTCTTATAACAATCTTTGTTTTAAAGTCTATATTTTCTGATATGAGTATTGCTACAGTTCCAGCTTTCTTTGGATTTCCATTTGTGTGGATACCTCCTCTCATCGCCTTACTTTCGGCCTGTAAGTGGCCCTAGGTCTGAGGTCGGTCTCCAGTTCAGTTCAGTTCAGTTGCTCAGCCGTGACCGACTCTTTGCATCCCCATAAGTCGCAGCACATCAGGCCTCCCTGTCCGTCACCAAATCACGGAGTTCACTCAAACTTATGTCCATGGAGTCGGTGATGCCATCCAGCCATCTCATCTTCTGTTGTCCCCTTTTCCTCCTGCCCCCAATCCTTCCCAGCATCAGAGTCTTTTCCAATTAGTCAACTCTTCACACAAGGTGGGCAAAGTAGTGGAGTTTCAGCTTTAGCATCATTCCTTTCAAGGAACACCCAGGACTGATTTCCTTTAGAATGGACTGGTTGGATCTCCTTGCAGTCCAAGGGACTCTCAGGAGTCTTCTCCAACATCACAGTTCAAAAGCACCAATTCTGCGGCACTCAGCTTTCTCCACAGTGCAACTCTCACATCCATACATGACCACTGGAAAACCATAGCCTTGACTAAATGAACCTTTGTTGGCAAAGTAATGTCTCTGCTTTTGAATATGCCATCTAGGTGGGTCATAACTTTCCTTCCAAGGAGTAAGCGTCTTTTAATTTCACGGCTGCAGTCACCATTTGCAGTGATTTTGGAGTCCCCCCAAATAAAGTCTGAAACTGTTTCTCCACTGTTTCTCCATCTATTTCCCATGTAGTGATGGGACCAGATGCCATGATCCTCATTTTCTGAATGTTGAGCTTTAAGCCAACTTTTTCACTCTCCATTTTCACTTTCATCAAGAGGCTTTTTAGCCCCTCTTCACTTTCTGCCATAAGGGTGATGTCATCTGCATATTTGAGGTTATTCATATTTCTCCCAGCAGTCTTGATTCCAACTTGTGTTTCTTCCAGTCCAGCATTTCTCATGATGTACTCTGCATATAAGTTAAATAAACATGGTGACAATATACAGCCTTGACGTACTCCTTTTCCTATTTGGAACCAGTCTGTTGTTCCATGTCCAGTTCTAACTGTTGCTTCCTGACCTGCATACAGATTTCTCAAGAGGCAGATCAGGTGGTCTGGTATTCCCATCTCTTTCAGAATTTTCCACAGTTTATTGTGATCGACACAGTCAAAGGCTTTGGCATAGTCAATAAAGCAGAAATAGATGTTTTTCTGGAACTCTCTTGCTTTTTCCATGATCCAGCGGATGTTGGCAATTTGATCTCTGGTTCCTCTGCCTTTTCTAAAACCAGCTTGAACATCAGGAAGTTCATGGTTCACATATTGCTGAAGCCTGGCTTGGAGAATTTTGAGCATTACTTTACTAGCATGTGAGATGAGTGCAATTGTGCGGTAGTTTGAGCATTCTTTGGCATTGCCTTTCTTTGGGATTGGGATGAAAACTGACCTTTTCCAATCTTGTGGCCACTGCTGAGTTTTCCAAATTTGCTGGCATATTGAGTGCAGCACTTTCACAGCATCATCTTTCAGGATTTGGAATACCTCCACTGGAATTCCTTCACCTCCACTAGCTTTGCTTGTAGTGATGCTTTATAAGGCCCACTGGACTTCACATTCCAGGATGTCTGGCTCTAGGTCAGTGATCACACCATCATGATTATCTGGGTCGTGAAGCTCTTTTTTGTACAGTTCTTCTGTGTATTCTTGCCACCTCTTCTTAATATCTTCTGCTTCTCTTAGGTCCATACCATTTTTGTTCTTTATTGAGCCCATCTTTGCATGAAATGTTCCTTTGGTATCTCTGATTTTCTTGAAGAGATCCCTAGTCTTTCCCATTCTGTTGTTTTCCTCTATTTCTTTGCATTGATCACTGAAGAAGGCTTTCTTATCTCTTCTTGCTATTCTTTGGAACTCTGCATTCAGATGTTTATATCTTTCCTTTTCTCCTTTGCTTTTTGCTTCTCTTCTTTTCACAGCTATTTGTAAGGCCTCCCCAGACAGCCATTTTGCTTTTTTGGATTTCTTTTCCATGGGGATGGTCTTGATCCCTGTCTCCCATACAATGTCACGAACCTCATTCCATAGTTCATCAGGCACTCTATCTATCAGATCTAGGCCCTTAAATCTGTTTCTCACTTCCACTGTATAATCATAAGGGATTTGATTTAGGTCATACCTGAATGGTCTAGTGGTTTTCCCTACTTTCTTCAATTTCAGTCTGAATTTGGCAATAAGGAGTTCATGGTCTGAGCCACAGTTAGCTCCTGGTCTTGTTTTTGCTGATTGTATAGAGCTTCTCCATCTTTGGCTGCAAAGAATATAATCAATCTGATTTCGGTGTTGACCATCTGGTGATGTCCATGTATAGAGTCTTCTCTGGTGTTGTTGGAAGAGGGTATTTGCTATGACCAGTGCATTTTCTTGGCAAAACTCTGTTAGTCTTTGCCCTGCTTCATTCCGTATTCCAAGGCCAAATTTGCCTGTTACTCCAGGTGTTTCTTGACTTCCTACTTTTGCATTCCAGTCCCCTATAATGAAAAGGACATCTTTTTTGGGTGTTAGTTCTAAAAGGTCTTGTAGGCCTACATAGAACCGTTCAATTTCAGCTTCTTCAGCGTTACTGGTTGGGGCATAGACTTGGATTACTGTGACATTGAATGGTTTGCCTTGGAAACGAACAGAGATCATTCTGTCATTTTTGAGATTGCATCCAAGTTACAAAAATTAGGACTCGTTTTTTGTTAGTTGTTCATTGGTAGACAAGGCAGAGATATGGAAAGGACCAGCAATCTGAATATAGGTTATGACAAATTACCCAAAGTAAAAGATAAAAAGTTATCATCATCATCATCATTATCATTATCAATGCCATCATTATCAGGATCAAATATTCTAGAGCTATGTGACAATATCAAACATTCTAACAAAGTTATAATTGAAATATGATAAAAAGAAGAAAAAAGAAAGAATGGAATAGAATGAAAAATAATAGCCTTGGAATTCCCCTGGTGGGTCAGTGGTTAAGACTCTGTACTCCTAATGCAGAGACCCTGGGTTCAATTCTTTATCAGAAAACTAGATCCCACATGCTGCAACTTACAGTCCGTAAGCCACAAAGAAAAACCCCTCATGCCATAATTAAGGCCCCTTACAGGCAAATAAATAAATAAATATTTTTAAAAAATGACTTATAATTTTCTTTATATTAAGACAAACATCAAACTCCAGATAAGAAACACATAGAATATCAAACAGAACAAATATGAAGCATTTCATCTTTAATTCTTAAAAAATTATTAGCCTAGTATTATATATCCATTGAAATACCTTAGTGCAAGCATTGTTGATGTTGTTTAGTCTCTAAGTCGTGTCCAACTCTTTTGAAACCCATAGACTGTAGCCTTCTAGGCTCCTCTGTCCATGGAACTTTCCAGGCAAAAATACTGGAGTGGGTTGACATCTCCTTTTCCAGGGGATCTTTCTGACCCAAGGATACTACCTGGGTCTTCTGCATTGGCAGGTGTATGCTTTACTAGTGAGCCACCTCTGAAGCCCTAATTCCTATTATGTAAAGATATAAATATATTGAAATCAAGAAATGAAGAAAGAGATATTATACAAATACTAACAAGAAGAAATATGAACATTTCTCTATTAATGTTAAGTAGAGTAGAATTTTGAACAAGCAATACTATCAGGGATAAAGAGAAATATTGCAAGTGATAAAAAGGTCAATTCTCAAGAACATATAATAATACTAATTGTGTCTGTAGCTAAGAACAGAGCTTCAAAATACATGAAGCAAAACATGACAGAAATGAAAAGTGAAATAGAAAATCCCACACTATTTGTAGACTTCAATATTTTTCTCTTGGTAATTAGCAGAAGTAGATACAAATTCAGTAAGATACATAACACATAAGTAATAGTATCTACCAACAAGACATCCAAATTAATAGCAAATGAAATTTATTTAAAGTGCAAATGGAGCATTCACTAAGATCATATTCTGGGCCAGAAATATATCTTAACAAACTTAAAAGAATAGTCATCATACAAAGTATGCTCTCAGACCAAACAAAATCAAAGATCAATAACAGAAGGATATTTTTAAAATCCAAATATTTGGAAATTACATATAACACTACTAAGTAACATATAAGTTAAAGATATGGGATATTTAAAAATATATATTTTGCAGTAGATAAAAATTAAAAACAAAACATGTCCAAATTTAGGACACAGCTAAGGCTATGTTTTGAAGAATAGTTAACAGCATAAAGTACTATAGCAAATACAGTTTTTCAACAATACAAGAGACAAATTTGCACATGAACCTCACAAAATGACCAATTCCAAAATCAAATTGATTACATTCTTTGTACCTCAGGATGGAGAAGCTGTGTACAGTCAGCATAAAACAAGATCTGGAACTGACTGTGGCTTAGATCATCAGCTTCTCATAGAAACATTCAGGCTTATACTAAAGAAAATTGGAAAACCAGTAGGCCAACACATTTATCACTTAAATCAAATTCCCTGTGGATATGCAGTGTAGTTAATGAATCAAGAGATTAGATCCGATAGACAGAATGCCTGAAAAACTATAGTGGAGGTTTACAATATTGTACAGAAGGCAGCAAATAAAACTATCCCAAAGGAAAAGAAAAACAAGAAGGCAAAGTGGTTATCTGAGGAGGCCTTACAAATAACTAAAGAAAGAAGATATGTGAGAAGCAAGGGAGAAAATGAAAGGTATATCCAACTAAATGCAGATTTTCAAAGAATAGCTCAGAGAGACAAGAAGGCGTTATTACATGAACAGTGTATACAACTAGAAGAAAACAACAGAAGATGAAGGACTAAAAATCTCTTCAGGAAAATTGAAATATCAAGGGAAAATTTTGCCAAAAGATGGGCACAATAAAGGACAGAAACTGTAGATATCTGGTAGACACTTAAAAGATCAACAAGAGATGGAAATGATACATAGAAGATCTATACAAAAAAAAATCTCAGTGAACCAGATAACTATGATGGTGTGGTCAGCCACCCAGAGCTAGACATTCTGGAGAGTGAAGTCAAGTGGGCCTTAGGAAGCACTTGTTAGTAAAGCCAACGGATGCAATGGAATTCCAGTAGAACTATTCAAAATCTCAAAGGATGATGCCATCAAAGGTTGCATTCACTATGTCAGCAAATCTGGAAGACCCAGTAGTGGCCACAGGACTGAAAAATCCTCATGCTAATTCCCAAGAAAAGTAGTATTAAAAAATGTGTTAACCATTGAACAAATGCACTCATCTCCCATGCTAGTAAGGTCATGGTTAAAATCTTGCATGCTAGGCCTCTGCATTATGCAAGCCAAGAACTTCCAGATGTTTAAGCTGGGATTAGAAAAGGCAGAGGAAGCAGTGATTAAATTGCCAACATCTGCTGGATCATAGTGAAAGCAAGGGAATTTCAGAAAAGCTACTACCTCAGTTTAATGGATTATGCCAAAGCAATAGAATGTGTGGATCATGGTAAACCATGGAAATTTAAAGAGATGAGAATACCAGACCATCTTATCTGTCTCCTTTGAAACCTATATATGGGTCAAAATGCAACAGTTAGAATCCTGTATGGAAAAACTGATAAACTCAAGATTGAGAAAGGAATACTACAGGGCTGTCTTCTGTCACCCTGTTTGTTTAATCTATATGCTGAGCACATCATGAGAAATGTGGAGTTGGATGAGCTCCACAAGTTGAATTCCACAAGTTGGAATCAAGATAGGCGGGAGAAACATCAACAACCTCAGATATTCGGGGATGATACCACAGGAGGAGAGTGAAACAGTTGGCTTAGAATTAAATATTAAAAAGAAAAAAACAAAACAAAACAAAAAACTAAGATCATGGCATCCAGCCTCATTATTTCATGGGAAATACAGGGGGGAAAGCTGGAAATATTGACAGATTTTCTGTTCTTGTGCACAAAAATCAATGTAGATGGTGACTGCAGCCATAAAATCAGAAGAGATTTGTTTCTTGGCCAGGAAAGCTGTGACAAACCTAAACAGTGTGGTAAAAAGCAGAGACATTACGCTGTAGACAAAAGTCCATATGGTCAAGTCTATGGTCTTCCCTCGGGGAAGGCAATGGCACCCCACCCCAGTACTTTTGCCTGGAGGATCCCATGGACGGACGATCCTAGTAGGCTCCAGTCCATGGGGTCGCTAAGAGTCGGACACGACTGAGCGACTTCACTTTCACTTTTCACTTTCATTCATTGGAGAGGGAAATGGCAACCCACTCCAGTATTCTTGCCTGGAGAATCCCAGGGACGGGGGAGCCTGGTGAGCTTCTGTCTATGGGGTCGCACAGAGTCGGACACGACTGAAGCGACTTAGCAGCAGCAGCAGCAGCATGGTCTTCCCAGTGGTCACCGATGGTTGTGAGAGCTGGACCGTAAAGAAAAGGGACTGTGGAAGAATTGATGCCTTCAAACTGTGGTTCTGGAGAATACTCCTGAGACTTTCTTGGACAACAAGGAGATCAAAGCAATCTTAAGGGAAATCAACCCTCAATATATGTTGGAAGGACTGATACTGAAGCTGAAACTCCAGTGTTTTGGTCATCTGATGTGAAAAGCTGACTCATTGGAAAAGTCCCTGATGTTGGGAAGTTTGAAGGTAGAAGGAAAAGAGGAAATTAGAGGATAGGATGGCTGGATGGCATCACTGATGCTATGGACATGAACCTTGGCAAACTTGGGCTATGAGGGACAGAGAGGCCTACGATGCTGCAGTCCATGGGGTCACAAAGAGTCAGGCATGACTGGGTGACTGAACAACAACAATGAAGTGTTTATTAGCAAAGCATTTTCTCAGATCAATAATGTAAACATCTTTAATAATAAACTAGAAAACATAAGAACAAAATAAAATCAAATAAGCACCAAAAAGTAAATTACAAAAATGAAACAAATTCTTACATATTGAAAAAAGAGTAATAAACTCTTTTCACAAACAAACCCGACTAGTAAGAAAAAAAAAAAATTCTAGTTGTGCTTGCATTTTATATAGTGATTAGTGAAGAATTTACTCTAAAGACATGAGAGAAGTGTACAGAAGATCTGAGAAAACTTTAAGGATTTTCTTTTATCTTGGTAACCATGTGTGCAACTATGTAAGTTTTTGTGTGTGTGGATAAGTTGAATTATCTTTGCACATTTTGTTTACTATTGCATGAAAGAAATCAACAAACCATAAGAAATATTCTTAATAACTAGTTATGGAGTTTCTAATATTTGACTTTTTCACACCTAATTTCTTTATTAGTATTTTTTTTTAAACCACAATCTGTGTTATTTTTGAAGATTATTTAGGGAATGGTGGAAGACAGAATAAAAAGGATCATTTTGTACTTTAGATAAATAGATTTGAGTCTAATTTTTTAGATTAAATAGTGGCATAGCAAAATAATTGCCCATGACTTTAAATAGATAATCAACACACTTTGAGTTGGAGAGATTATTCTGTATGAGTAGGCCCAATATAATCACAAGGTTTCCTATAAGTGAAAGAGGGAGATGGGAGACAAATACTTGGCCCAACTTTGGTGACTTTTTTAAGGAAGAATGAGCCTTGAGCCAAGGCTCTCATGCTGGAAAAATTAAGGACATGCATTCTTCCATGAAACCTTGTGAAGAGGCTGCAGCCCTATAAAGAAGGGTTGCAGTCCTTGTGCTAATCTCAGTTTTACCCCTTTATCAGAC
The DNA here is from genome assembly GCA_935064755.1 of Tragelaphus eurycerus. Classification (NCBI taxonomy): domain Eukaryota; kingdom Metazoa; phylum Chordata; class Mammalia; order Artiodactyla; family Bovidae; genus Tragelaphus; species Tragelaphus eurycerus. The sequence goes on from CAKXYN010000308.1 coordinate 149,567, forward strand.
TCTGACCTCCGTCAGATCAGATCAGTCGCTCAGTCATGTCCGACTCTTTGCAACGCCACGAATCACAGCACGCCAGGACTCCCTGTCCATCACCAACTCCCGGAGGTCACTCAGACTCACATCCATCAAGTCAGTGATGCCATCCAAACATCTCATCCTCTGTCGTCCCCTTCTCCTCCTGCCCCCAATCCCTCCCAGCATCAGAGTCTTTTCCAATGAGTCAGCTGTTCGCATGAGATGGCCAAAGTCCTGGAGTTTCAGCTTTAGCATCATTCCTTCCAAAGAAATCCCAGAGCTGACCTCCTTCAGAATGAACTTGTTGGATCTCCTTGCAGTCCAAAGGACTCTCAAGAGTCTTCTCTAACACCACAGTTCAAATGCATCAATTTTCGGCACTCAGCTTTCTTCACAGTCCAACATTCATACATGACCACTGGAAAAGCCATAGGCTTGACTAGATGGACCTCTGTTGGCAAAGTAATGTCTCTGCTTTTGAATATGCTATCTAGGTTGGTCATAACTTTCCTTCCAAGGAGTAAGCGTCTTTTAATTCCATGGCTTCAGTCACCATCTGCAGTGATTTTGGAGCCCCCAAAATAAAGTCTGACACTGTTTCCACTGTTTTCCCATCTATTTCCCCTGAAGTAATGGGACCGGATGCCATGATCTTCGTTTTCTGAATGTTGAGCTTTAAGTCAACTTTTTCACTCTCCACTTTCACTTTCATCAAGAGGCTTTTTAGTTCCTCTTCACTTTCTGCCATAAGGGTGGTGTCATCTGCATATCTGAGATTATTGATATTTCTCCCGGCAATCTGATCTCCATAAGGTAAGACAATAAAACTGCTCTGTATAAATCATTGTTTGCTGTAACTGGTTATAGCAGCAACAGTAAGTTAATATCTTAATCTTATCACAAGATAGGTGGCTAATTTATCACTGGTGCAAAAACTTCAACTCTTTTGTCTCTTTGGTTGGATATTTGACATTGTAGGCATGCATATGATTTCTATTCATGTGTGTATGGAGGAGTGTAGCCAATTCACACAAAAATAGTGCAGATGAAAGGCATACATTCATTTATACTTAGATTTAATTTAATATTTTAAAAGCAAATACAATTAAAAGATTATTTACTTTGAAGATACCATGAAATGAACAATAATGGCATAAGAACTTACTTTTTAAAATTTATGTTATAGGCGCAATAAGGATGTGATCATGAAAAAGAACAAGAATAAATGAAGGTGAAAATTTAGGGAGGGGGAAAGGCAGCTTAAGCTATAAAACTGTGCATAACTTGTGAGCATTTAGGACATTGATTGATGAACTGTAGAGCTTCTGGCTTAGCAGGAGTATAAAATGAGAGCAGCTGAGCTTTGCAAATTTGTAATCTTCTTGTAGAAAAACAGGGGAAAAGACATCTCAGCATAATAAGAAGACTGATCATTTAAAGACTTGAGACTTGATCCATTTGTCCTTGTAATTTGAAAGCTAATTCAAATACTGATCTGATATATTGTGTTAACAATCATTGCTAATTATCATAGCACACCTAGCATTTTTCTACTAAAATATTCAGTACTTTTTGGACTTTCTCTTTACAAACCAGATAAGGTTTAATTTCAACCTTAGAATAGTTTCCTCTGAGAAAATTCCCCCCCTTATACTTCTGGGAATGTATTTTGTTGAAACCTATATACTGTCATCTCAGAGAATATGTTAAATGTATTTGGCATTGGAATATCAGTGAACAGCTTTAACTCATCAATTTTGCTAAATTTCCTCCCTCTCCAATTATATCTTCTCATACATTGCCCATGAAGGTTATCTTTACCATGAAGGTTAATGCCTTCTGATACTTCTGTACTGTCATCTATGCAATTCAATATTTGGAAAAAAATCAACTCCCATTGACTCCATCATAGATATTCATAGCTGAAATTCATAAATTATAATTATTATGACAATGGGTCCATATTGTTTTCAAAATATGCAGTGATTATCTGTGTACTTGACTGATTGGTTTTATCACTGAATCTCATTATAATTTTTTGTTCCATATAAAGATATATACACTGCTTTTTCATTTTAATTACTCAATTATTGATATCAACAGGAAGATGATAGGATACATAATTTAGAAATATATATGCAACAGTTACAGAATTATGTGCAGAACTAGAAATGAAATGAAAATTTTAGTTTTCAATACTCTATGAACATGGTATATTTCTCTATCTATTTGTGTCATCTTTGATTTACTTCATCAGTGTTTTATATCTTTCTATATATAGGTCTTTTGTTTCCTTAGGTAGATTTATTCTTGAATATATTTTTCTTTTTATTACAATGGTGGATGGAATTGTTTCCTTAATTTCTCTTTCTGTTTTCTCATTGTTAATGTATAGGAATGCAAGGGATTTCTGTATGTTAATTTTATATCCTGCAACTTTACTATATTCATTGATTAGCTCTAGTAATTTTCTAGTGATGTCTTTAGGGTTTTCTACTTAGAGGATCATGTCATCTGCAAACAGTGAGTGTTTTATTTCTTCTGTTCCAATCTGGATTTCTTTTATTCCTTTTTCTTCTCTGATTGCTGTGCCTCAAACTTCCAAAACTATGTTGAATAGTAGTGGTGAGAGTGAGCACCCTTGTCTTGTTCCTAACTTTAGGGGAAATGCTTTCAATTTCACCATTGAGGATAATGTTTGCTTAGGGTTTATAATATATGGCTTTCATTATGTTGTGGTATATTCCTTCTATCCCTGCTTTCTGGAGGATTTTTATCATAAATGATGTTGAATTTTGTTAAAGGCTTTCTCTGCATCTATTGAGATAATCATATGGTTTTTATATTACAATTTGTTAATGTGGTGTATCACATTATTGAAGAATCCTTGCGTCCCTGGGATAAAGCCCACCTGGCCATGATGTATGACCTTCTTAATATGCTGTTGGATTCTGTTTGCTAGAATTTTGTTAAGAATTTTTGCATCTATTATCATTAGAAATATTGGCCTGTAGTTTTCTTTTCTTGTGGCGTCTTTGTCTGGTTTTGGTATTAGGGTGATGGTGGCGTCATAGAATGAATTTGGCAGTTTACTTTTCTCTGTAATTTTCTGGAAGAGTTTGAGTAGGATAGGTGTTAGCTCTTCTCTAAATTTTTGGTAGAATTCAGCTATAAAGCTGTCTGACCCTGGGCTTTTGTTAGTTGGAAGATTTCTGATTACAGTTTCTATTTCCATGCTGGGGATGGGTCTGTTAAGATTTTCTATTTCTGTTTTGTTTGGTGGACATTTATCCTGTTCCTTTACCTGCTGGGTATTCCTCTATCTCTTCAGCTTGTTTATATTCCTGAGTTTGGGATGTCCTTTCCTTGGTTCCGTTATGGAAAGTTATACTTTTCTAAGAATTTTTCCATTTCTTCCAGAGTTGTCCATTTTATGGGCATATAGTTACTGATAGAAGTCACTTATGATCTTTTGTATTTCTGTGTTATCTGTAGTGATTTAACTTATATGCAGAGCACATCATGAGAAACGCTGGACTGGAAGAAACACAAGCTGGAATCAAGATTGCCGGGAAAATATCAATAACCTCAGATGTGCAGATGACACCACCCTTATGGCAGAAAGTGAACAGGAACTAAAAAGCCTCTTGATGAAAGTAAAGTGGAGAGTTAAAAAGTTGGCTTAAAGCTCAACATTCAGAAAATGAAGATCATGGCATCTGGTCCCATTACTTCAGGGGAAATAGATGGGGAAACAGTGGAAACAGTGTCAGACTTTATTTTTGGGGCTCCAAAATCACTGCAGATGGTGACTGCAGCCATGGAATTAAAAGACGCTTACTCCTTGGAAGGAAAGTTATGACCAACCTAGATAGTATATTCAAAAGCATAGAGATTACTTTGCTAACAAAGGTTCATTTAGTCAAGGCTATGGTTTTTCCTGTGGTCATGTATGGATGTGAGAGTTGGACTGTGAAGAAGACTGAGCACTGAAGAATTGATGCTTTTGAACTGTGGTGTTGGAGAAGACTCTTGAGAGTCCCTTGGACTGCAAGGAGATCCAACCGGTCCATTCTGAAGGAGATCAGCCCTGGGATTTCTTTGGAAGGAATGATGCTGAAGCTGAAACTCCAGTACTTTGGCCACCTCATGCAAAGAGCTGATTCCTTGGAGAAGACTCTGATGCTGGGAGGGATTGGGGGCAAGAGGAGAAGGGGACGACAGAGGATGAGATGACTGGATGGCATCACTGTCTCAACGGACATGAGTCTGAGTGAACTCCGGGAGTTGGTGATGGACAGGGAGGCCTAGCATGCTGTGATTCATGGGGTTGCAAAGAGTCGGACACAACTGAGTGACTGATCTGATCTGTGGTGATTTCTCCATTTTATTTCTAATTTTCTTGATTTGATTCTTCTCCCTTTTTTTCCTTGATGAGTCTGACTAATGATTTTTCTATTTTATTTATCTTCCAAATGAACCAGCTTTTGCCTTTGTTGATTTTTGCTATGGTCTTCTCTGTTTGTTTTTCACTTATTTCTGCCTTAAATTTTATGATTTATTTCCTTCTACTAATCCTGGGATTCTTCATTTCTTGTTTTTGTCATTGCTTTAGGTATAGGGTTAGGTTATTTATTTGATTTTTCTCCTATATCTTGAGTTAAGCTTGTATTGCTACTTTTACTGAATTCCATAGGTTTTGGGTTGTTGTGTTTTCATTCATTTCGATGCACATTTTGATTTCTTTTTTGATTTATTCTGTGATTTGTTGGTTATTCATAAGCTTGTTGTTTAGTATATTTAATAGTTTTGTATATTTAATAGTTTGTATATTTAATAGTTTTTTTTTTTTTTCTGTAGTTGACATCTAATCTTACTGCATTGTGATCAAGAAAATAGGCTTAAGATGATTTCAAATTTTTTGAATTTATGAAGGCTAGATTTATGGCCCAGGATGTGATCTATACTGGAGGGAGTCTGTGTGCACTTGAGAAAAATTGAAATTCATTGTTTTGTGGTATAGTGTTCTATAGATATCAACTAGGTGTCACTGGTCCATTGTATCATTTAAAGTTTGTCTTGCCTTGCTAATTTTCTGTTTAGCTGATCTATCCATAGGTGTGAGTGAGGTATTAAAGTCTCCCACTATTACTGTGTTATTGTTAATTTCCCCTTTCATCCTTGTTAACATTTGCCTTACATATTTCAGTGCTCCTATGTTGGATGCATATATATTTTTAATTTTTATATCTTTTTCTTTTATCGGTCCTTTGATCATTATGTAGTGTCCTTCTTTGTCTCTTTTCACAGCCTTTGTTTTAAAATCTATTTTATCTGATATGAGTATTGCTACTCCTACTTTCTTTTGGTCTCCATTTGCATGAAATATCTTTTTCCAGCCTTTCACTTTCAGTCTGTATGTGTCCCTTGTTTTGATGTGGGTCTCTTGTAGACAGCATATATATTGGTCTTGTTTTGATATGCAATCAGCCAGGTTTTGTCTTTTTGTTGGGGCATTCAACCCATTTACATTTAAGGTAATTATTGATAAGTATGAGACCGTTGTCATTTACTTTGTTGTTTGGAGTTCAAGTTTGTACACTTTTTCTGTGTTTCCTGTCTAGAGAAGATCCTTTAGCATTTGTTGGAGAGCTGGTTTGGTGTTGCTGAATTCTCTGAGCTTTTGCTTGTCTGTAAAGCTTTTGATTTCTCCTTCATATTTGAATGAGATCCTTTCTGGGTATAGTAATCTGGATTGCACTTTTTTCTCTTTCATCACTTTAAGTATGCCCTGCCAGTCCCTTCTGGGCTGCAGAGTTTCTGTTAAAAGATCAACTGTTATCCTTATGGGAATCCCCTTACGTGCTTTTGTGGTTTTTCCCTTGTTGCTTTTAGTATTTGGTTTTTGTGTTTAATCTTCATTAATTTGCTTAATATGTGTCTTGGGGTGTTTCACCTTGATTTTATCCTGTTTGGGACCCTCTGGGTTTCTTGGACATGGGTGGCTATTTCCTTCCCCATTTTGGGCAAGTTTTCAACTATGATCTCCTCGAATATTTTCTCATGACATTTCTTTTTATCGTCTTCTTCTAGGACTCCTGTGATTCAAATGTTGGGGCATTTAACATTGTCCCAGAGAACTCTGAGGTTGTCCTCATTTATTTTAATTCTTTTTTTCTTTTTCCTCTCTGCTTTATTTATTCCCACAATTCTGTTTGCCACCTCACTTATCCTATCTTCTGGCTCAGTTATTCTACTGTTGGTTCCCTCCAGAGTGCTTTTGATCTCAGTTATTGCATTATTCATTATTGACTCACTCTTTTTTATTTTTTCTAGGTCCTTGTTAAATATTTCTTGCATCTTCTGAATCCTTGTCCCCAGTCTATTTATCTGTAACTCCATTTTGTTTTCAAGATTTTGGATCATTTTTATTATCATTATTCTGAATTCTTGTTCAGGTAGACTCTCTATCTCCTTCTCTTTGGTTTGGTTTGGTGGGCACTTATCATGTTCCTTTACCTGCTGAATTTTTCTCTGCCTTTTCTTTTTGTTGAGATTGCTGTGTTTTGGGGTAGCCTTTCTTTATGCTGGAGGTTTGTGGTTCCTCTTCATTGTGGAGTTTCCTCCTTGCAGGTGAGGTTATATGAGTGGCCTGTCAAGCTTTCCTGGTTAAGGGGGCTTACCTCAGAGTTCTGACTAGTGGAACTGCATCTCTTTGGAGCACAATGAAGTGTTTAGTAGTGAGTATTGAGGTGTCTGTGGGTTTGGTGTGATTTTTGGCTGCCTGTATTTTAATGCTAAGGGCTATGTCCCTGAGTTGGTGGAGAATTAGCTTGGTATGTCTTGCTTTGAACCTTGTTGGCTCTTGGGTGGAGCTTGGTTTCAGTGTAGGTATGGAGGTTTTCAGATGAGCTCTTGTTGATTAATATTCCCTTGAGTTTTATGGTATTCCCAAGTTTTGGATTTAAGCCTCTTGCCTCTGGCTTGCAGTCTTATTCTTACAGTAGCCTCAAGATTTCTCCATCCATACAGCACAGATGATAAAACATCTAAGTTAATGGTGAAAAGATTATCCACGTGAGGGACGCCTAGAGAGGTTCACAATTACATGGAGAAGAGAGGAGGGAAAAAGGAGATAGAGGTGACCAGCAGGAGAAGAGCAGGAATCAAAAGGGGTGAGAGCAATCTAGCCAGTAATCACTTCCCTACATGTTCTCCACAGCCTGGAACACTCAGAGAGGTTCACAGAGTTACATAGATAAGAGAAGAAGGAGGAGGGAGATAGAGGTGACCAGGAGGAGAAGAGGAAAGGTCCTTGGTCAAAAGGAAGGAGACCCCAATCTAGCCAGTAAACAGTTCCATAAGTGTTCTCCACAGCCCAGAACATCCAAAGAGATTCACAGAGTTAGGCAGAGAAGAGAAGGGGAGGGAGGAGATAGAGGTGATCTGGGGAGATAAATGATAGTCAAAAGAGGAGAGAGAAATCAAGCCAGTAATCGCACTTGTAGGTAAAAATGAGTACTAAAGATTGGATTCTTAAAGGTACAAAATTGATAACAAATACCCAAAATCAAAGATTAAAAATCTAGAGTAGAGCTTAGACTCTCAAAAATATAATATTAAAAAAATACAAATATTATAATAGTATATATATATATGAAATTTTCTTTTAAAATAGGATATTTTTTGCAAGGTAATAGTAGGTTATAAAAATGAAAATTAAAGTAGTAATAAAGAACTTAATTTTTTTTAAATTAAAAAATGATAATAGTAAAATACATCTAGGAATTTCTCTAGAGCTGTTGAGGGTAGTGTGGGTGTCAATTCAGTTTCAGATAGTTCCTTGTTCCAGCTTATACTTCTTCTCAAGGTCTATAGGCCCCTTCCAATATAGTCAATGCTAACTACAGTGTTTTAATCTGTTGCACATGTCATTTCCAAAGTGGTTCCTTCTTTGTTTATTTTCTTTCCTCTGTTTGCAAGTCTCTTCAGTGTCTAATTTTCTCCCTGACTCAAGGAACCAAAGGTGATCACTTATTTAGGCTCACTTGTTCAGTTGTGCTATGGGATGGGAGGAACACTGCAAACAAATATCACTGGCATGCATGGGGCGTGCTCACAGTATCTGGGCCACATTGGGTGCCCTCACTCACGGTCATACTTTCCCAGTGTACAGTGCTCAGGTTCCAGGTTGCTCTGCAGGAGAAATGTCCAATGCAGGCCCTGGGTTCAGTGCACTTCCCAGGTCTAAGCCACGCAGGTTCAGGTTCTCAGGTCTCCACAAAAACACAGACTTGGTTGGGCCTGTGTTTTGTGCTCTTCCCAGGTCCAAGCAGCTCAGGTGACTAGGTCCTTGGCGAGTGCACTGTCCCAGGTGGGAGGTGCGTCTTATCACCTCCCTGGTCCCAGCCATTTGGTTTCCTAGATGTGCAGTGAGAGCACCATCTCAGGTGTGCCATGTGTCTCCTCTGGGGAGCTGATCTCAGGCTGCAACCCTCCTGGCAGATGTCAGCTGTCCAAATTCCCAGGCCGACTTGGTTAGCAACTGAGAGCCTGCTCACAATTTGATGGAGGATGCCTCTTTGGGGCCGAGATTGCCCCTTGCCTTCCGTTTCTGGCTGTCGCCCGCCTGCCTCTCTGCCTCCAGAAAAGGAGGGGCCAGTTCCCAGCCGGCTAGCTCTCCTCTGGTGTTTGCTCAGTCCTTTGTTGTGTGAGCAGGGCAGGCTGTGCTTTCAGTTCAGTCAGTTCAGTCGCTCAGTCGTGTCAGACTCTTTGCAACCCCATGGATTTTAGCACACCAGGACTCCCTGTCCATCACCAAATCCTGGAGTTTACTCAAACTCATATCCATTGAGTCGGTGATGCCATCCCAACCATCTCATCCTTTGTCTTCCCCTTCTTCTCTCGCCTTCAATCTTTCCCAGCATCAAAGTGCAAGTGAAAGTCGCTCAGTCTTGTCCCACTCTTTGCAACCCCATGGGCTGTATCCATGGAATTCTCCAGGCCAGAATACTGGAGTGGGTAGCCTTCCCCTTCTCCAGGTGATCTTCCCAACTCAAGGATCAAACCCAGGTCTCCCACATTGCACGTGGATTCTTTAGCAGCTAAGCCACAAGGGAAGCCCCAAAATACTGGAGTGGGTAGCCTATCCCTTCTCCGGTGGGTCTTCCAAACCCAGGAATCAAACTGGGATCTCCTTCATTGCAGGTGGATTTTTATTTACCAACTGAGCTATAAGGTAAGCCCAGCACCAGGGTCTTTTCAAATCAGCTCTTTGCATCAAGTGGCCAAACTATTGGAGTTTCAGGTTCAACATCAGTACTTCCAAGGTACATTCAGGACTGATTTCCTTTATGATGGACTGTTTGAATCTCCATTAAGTCCAAGGAACTCTCAAAAGTCTTCTCCAGCACCATAGTTCAAAAGCATCACTTCTTCGGTGCTCAGCTTTCTTTATAGTCCAACTCTCACATCCATACATGACCACTGGAAAAACCATAGCCTTGGCTAGACAGACCTTTGTTGGCAAAATAATGTCTCTGCCTTTTAATATGCTGTTTGGGTTGGTCATAACTTTTCTTCTAAGGAGTAAGCATCTTTTTATTTCATGGCTGCAGTCACCATCTGTGGTAATTTTGGAGCCCCCCCCCCCCACCCAAATAAAGTCTGCCACTGTTTCCACTGTTTCTCCAGCTATTTGCCATGAAGTGATGGGACCGGATGCCATAATCTTTATTTTCTGAATGTGGAGCTTAAAGGCAACTTTTTCACACTCTCCTCTTTCACTTTGATCAAGAGGCTCTTTAGTTCTTCACTTTCTGGCTTAAGGGTGGTTTCACACACACACACACTTTTTCCTCCTGGTTATGTTACCCTCTGAGATTCCAAAACTCCCCACAGACCCACTGGTCAGAGGGTTTCCTTCTGTTTGGAAACTTCTCCTCCTTCAGGACTCCATCCCTGGGACAGGTCTCTATCCCTGACTTTTTTGTCTCTCTCTCTCTCTTTTTTAAATAGAGAATGGGCTGCCTTTCTGGGTGTCTGGTGTGCTCAGCCAGAATTCAGACGTTGTTTTGGAGAATTTGCTCAGCATTCAAACGATCCTTTGAAGAATTTGTGGGGGAGAACGTGGTCTCCCCATCCTGTTCCCTTGCCATCTTAGGACTGCCCTCCCATACATTTGCTTTTAAACAACTTCCTTAAATTATTTCTCTTGTTTTCTATAAATTTTTAGGTTGAGCTTGTATTTTCATTTTATACAAATATGACAATATAAATTCCCATACTTATGTCAACTTTAATACTAACACATACACCTTTAGTTTACCATTGAATATTTTAGTTGATATTAATTTCTATTAGCATGATAATAAATTTATTTTATGGTTTCCTTCTGTAAATTAATGTCTTATATGCACTTGTCTGTCTCTAGCTAGATATTTGTTTCTCTTTTATGTACACACTTATATGTAAAATATCATGTGCCTTATAATTTTTAGATTCTTACAACACATGAATACATTTTTAAATGTATTTTTAATTGGATGATGATTATTTACAAGATTGTGCTGATTCTGTCTAACTTTTGAATAAGTATATTTTCATGTATTAGAGATCCATATTTATTTTTAATTTGAACTAATAATATGATTATTTATATAATTTGATTACCCGATTTGTAATCATACTTTTTACTGAAGGTATAAATTTGGTTAATTATGCTATTCTTTTCCATTATTGTTTCAAATATTTTTGGAGGTTACTCTTATTTGGCATTTGTATCAATGTTTATAAGTTATTTATACACTACATATTTACTTTTTCTTCAGTATGTATTGCATTTCATAATTACTGCTATGTTATATTGGTAGAAGAATTAGTAAAAATTTCATTATTTCTCCATTTTGTCACATTGCAAGAAAAAAAAATTTACTTGATTCTTGAAAGTTTCAAAGAAATTTTTCATAAAATCATTTGAATCTATATTTTCCAGTGTATATCTTTATGCTTTGTTGCTTCTATGAATTTCATTCAACTTGGTTATTTTTTTAACTCCATTTATACAATCTTAGATAATATGTACTTTATATCTAACTGTTTTATATCATAACATGGATTTGTATAACTTTACATGAAAATTATAATGCCTACAATTTTTTCTCCTCTGGGTATTGATGTGATTTTTTTTCCCTATTTCAAATAACTAAAGTTTCCACCCCCTTCCCCCTACCCCGGACCACACATTTTCAGTCTTAGCAGTATTAAAATTTAGGAACAAATCATTCTTTGTTGGGGGTCCTGCTGATATTTAGCTTGACCACCACCACCTTCTGAATTTCAGACCCTCTACCCCAGTCTTGACAATTCCAAATATCTCTAGATGTTGCCTAATGTCCCTGGGATAAAATGCCCACCAGAGGAAAACAACAGTTCTTGATATTTGGCAACTGTAGCCTTTATGTTATATAAAATTTTTCTTATATCTAAGCTTTTATTTTGTGTTTACATTCCTAATTTATTGCATCAAGGACAGAGTTTATTTTCTGCTTCATTAGATTTTTACAAGAAACAATTAATATTTTCTGATGAACTAACGCATGGATAATTCTGTCAATTTTACTTGTTTTTAAAGATGTGCATTTTCAAATTTCAGGAGATTTAAATATGCATTTATCTAATTAGACAACATGGCTAACTACAAAATTCTGATACTTTTTTATTCTGATATTTTTTGCCTTTGAGACTCCTCTCTTGCATTTCTTAAAAAACCAATCTTGACATATAACCATCTTCCATTATTGATAATTATATTTTGGTTGCTATATATTTTTTATTTGGAATTCAAAATATTAGTCTAGTAAAGTGACTGCTCGGAGAAGGCGATGGCACCCCACTCCGGTGCTCTTGCCTAGAAAATCCCATGGATGGAGGAGCCTGGTGGGCTATGGTCCATGGGGTCTCACAGAATCAGACACGATTGGGCTACTTCACTTTCACTTTTCACTTTCATGCACTGGAGAAGGAAATGGCAACCCGCTCCAGTGTTCTTGCCTGGAGAATCCCAGGGACGGGGAAGCCTGGTGGGCTGCCGTCTATGGGGTCACACAGAGTCAGAAACGACTGAAGCGACTTAGCAGCAGCAGCAAAGTGACTGCTTATCATTTCACTTAGTATTTTTTTTTTAATTTTACCTATTAACTTTTATGATACTTACATCCAATACTTTGGCCACTTGATGTAAAGAACTGACTCATTGGAAAACACCCTGATGTTGGGAAAGATTGAAGGCAGGAAGAGAAAGGGATTACATAAGATGTGATGGTTGGATGGCATCAGCAGCTTGATGGACATGAGTTTGAGCAAGATCCAGGATTGATGAAGTACAGGGAAGGCTGGTGTGCTGCAGTCTATGAGTCACAAAGAGTCAGACATGACTGAGCAGCTGAACTGAACTGATATTATCCCTATGTACTGAATATTTTATTTTTCTACTGTAAGGATTTTTCAACCCACAGATTTTTTAAGTTCTAGATTATTAAGTAGTTTATTAAATGTTATGATAACATTTAATATGAAATGTTAACATTTTCATGTTATAAATTAATCAATCCTAAGTTCTTATAATGCATATCATATGAAAAGCACTATATGGTGGTGGGCTAATATGATAACTTATGAGAACAAAAATTTAGACCTTTAATTCAGACAATAATGCCAACCCAAATTAAAACTGGGTTTCATAACAAAATGAATTCAGAAAAATACCTTTAAATAAAAACATAAGGGTGTATATAAGTTTTTGCAGTTATAGAACTCTATCAGCATGATTTCAAATGCAGACACCAAAATAGATTGAGAGATATAATTAAATTTAAAAATACATTAATTATAGTGGCATAATTAATTAGCAAGCATATAATAAACATGGATGAGTATAGCAAAATGTTTATTTGTAATATCACTAGTTAATATTCTTATTTTAGTAATTGTTAAGTGGGAAAATCTGGTCTTAAGTACACACCATCTACTACCAGTTTCCACACACAGAGACACAAACAGTTCAACATGGTCCAATAATCATGGGAAGATGCTCAGCTACACTTGAAATCATACAAATTAAAATTGCACCTATGTCTCATCTATAAAAATGAAAATTAAAGGTCATGACACCAAATATTCAGATATTGCAGGTATGATACAAAGAAGGAGATATAGATGACTAGTACTTGTTTAGAATGCAAATCATTGAAACCTTTACAAAGCTATATTTGCAATTTATTTTAAAAGTTTTGAAAAAATATTAAAAACTTTATAAAATTTATCTTCAGGTTATTTTTGCTATGTGTGGGTAGTTTAACAACATTTATATACAGCACCTTACTATGCATTAATGCAATGAATGCATAATTAACTAAGGTAGTACCTATTCTCAATATCTCATCATTTTTTCACAAATCTATTAAATAAGACAAATAACATTTTAACTATTTTTAATTTTGCTGAATAGTATTTTTCAGCAGATGGTTTATTCTAGCAAATTTCATGTTCACACTGTGCTATGCTTTTATGAGTTCCAGCTGCTAACTGATAATATTTCACTGCTGAATCTATCATGTGCCGTATAATTGCTCATTATGTGCCTTCAAACACCAGCAATATAGTTATTTTCTACTTGAAGCAAATTAAAATCTTATCACCATTTTAAAAATCTACAGTTCTCTTCTGTTTAATTATTTTAAGCTTGTATTTTTCTTTGTAAATTTTTTAGAGTTACTCTATCAAGAGCAAGAACTCAAGCTTATTTTATTTATATTTTTCCTCTATGAACTTTGAAGGTGGGTTAATGGTTTCATTTCTGAGGAAACACTTTCATAGCAGTCTTACCAGATTGAGAAACTCTTTTTTTACCTCTTTTTAATATAAATTTATTTATTTTAATTGGAGACTTATTACTTTATAATATTGTATTGGTTTTGCCATACATAAACATGAATCTGCCACAGGTGTACACATGTTCCCCATCCTGAATCCCTCTCCCACCTCCCTCCCCATACCATCCCTCTACATCATCCCAGTGCACCAGCCCCGAGCATCCTGTATCATGCATCGAACCTGGACTGACGATTTATTTCACATATGATATTATACATGTTTAAATGTGCTTCTCCCAAATCATCCCACCCTCACCTTCTCCCACAGAGTCTAAAAGACTGTTCTATACACTTTATGTTTAGATATGAGAGCAGGAGTGGCAAAATCCTCCAACTTCATGTGTGTTGTGAAATAAATGAATATCTGTCTAGGTTGTGTTAGTGGCAACTGTTTGACACTCAATGGATTAGTTTATTGATTGGTTTTTTTTTTTTTTTTTCCTTTCCTGGAATTCCAAATGAGAGAGTTAAGCATTGGACTATTTTATGTACCACATGTGACTGGATGTGTAGAAAAGCATTTCTTTGGGAAACAAAAGAAACAATGCAGAGACTAACTTGAGAGCTTCACTAGTTTCTGCCCTTAGAATGCTATGTTTCTGACTCTGTCTTTGCAGGTCCTAGATAATCTGGATCATTTTTATGTTTTAAGGGGGAAAAAAAATAACCATATAGAAATGTGGTAGTTGTAGCCGTTCATAATTGTCCTACAAAGTTTAGGTGAAAAACTATGGTTTCTTGGTGTTTTTGCTGCCCTCCTTTTTTGTTATTTCTCTTTGTTTTGACTGTTAACTAAGTACCCCCCAACCAAATGTGCATCCCAGAGGCAAGGGTTTTGGTTTAACTATGAGTATTCTTATTAAAAATCAGTTATAATATTTGATTTTATCTATGGGATAAAATCTTTCAGTTTTTTTTTTTTTTTTTTAATTACTATCCTTGAAGCTATCAGAGATAGGCATTTCATTAGGGAGCCATATATTTCTTCAGGATAAGGGTTAGTTCTCTAGGATTAAGAACACTGGCATTTGAGAAAATATATTAATTTTTAAATAGATGTCATTGTATTTTTAATGTCATTGTATTTATAATGTCATTGTACTTTGTCTCCTTACTCAAATATAAGCCATTTGAGAGCAGAGACTCTGAAATACAGAAATACCTCTGTACTTCTAGCTCCTAGAACAGAAATGATACATAACATAGACACAATCAATAGTTGCTAACTGAAAATTTTAAATGCCCAAAATAAAAATAATGCAATATTCCTATTCAATTGGCCCCAGAACGAGATCATGTGTGTGCGTAAGTGCTCGGTCACTTTAGTTATCTCCAATTCTTTAAAACCCTATGGATTGTAGTCTGCCAGGGTTTTCTGACCATGGGATTATCCAGGCAACAATACTGGACTGGGTTGCCATGCCCTCCTCCAGGAGATCTTCCTGACTCAGGGATCTACTTGCAACTCTCCTGCATTGGCAGGCAGATTCGTTACCACTAGGGACACTTGGGAAGCCCCATGATAAAATTAGACGGTGTGTTAAAAAGCAGATACATCACTTTGCTGACAAAAGTCCAAATAGTCAAAGCTATGGTTTTTCCAGTAGTCATGTATGGATGTGAGAGTTGGACCATAAAGAAGGCCGAGCAACAATTCTTTACTGATGAGCCACTGAGGAAGCTCACAAAACTTCACATTAGCAGATAATCCTCTGTCTACTGTTTAAATTGATCACCTCATATTATTCTCTGTTTTAATTCCCTTTTACTTCTCTCATCTGCATATCTGAGGTTATTGATATTTCTCCCAGCAATCTTGATTCCAACTTGTGTTTCTTCCAATCCAGCATTTCTCCTGATGTACTCTGCATATAGGTTAAATAAACATGGTGACAATATACAGCCTTGACGTACTCCTTTTCCTATTTGGAACCAGTCTGTTGTTCCATGACCAGTTCTAACTGTTGCTTCCTGACCTGCATACAGATTTCTCAAGAGGCAGATCAGGTGGTCTGGTATTCCCATCTCTTTCAGAATTTTCCACAGTTTATTGTGATCTACACAGTCAAAGGCTTTGGCATAGTCAATAAAGCAGAAATAGATGTTTTTCTGGAACTCTCTTGCTTTTTCCATGATCCAGCGGATGTTGGCAATTTGATCTCTGGTTCCTCTGCCTTTTCTAAAACCAGCTTGAACATCAGGAAGTTCATGGTTCACATATTGCTGAAGCCTGGCTTGGAGAATTTTGAGCATTACTTTACTAGCATGTGAGATGAGTGCAATTGTGCGGTAGTTTGAGCACTCTTTGGCATTGCCTTTCTTTGGGATTGGGATGAAAACTGACCTTTTCCAATCTTGTGGCCACTGCTGAGTTTTCCAAATTTGCTGGCATATTGCGCACACACTTTCACAGCATCATCTTTCAGGATTTGGAATAGCTCCACTGGAATTCCTTCACCTCCACTAGCTTTGTTCATAGTGATGCTTTCTAAGGCCCACTGGACTTCACATTCCAGGATGTCTGGCTCTAGGTCAGTGATCACACCATCATGATTATCTGGGTCGTGAAGCTCTTTTTTGTACAATTCTTCTGTGTATTCTTGCCACCTCTTCTTAATATCTTCTGCTTCTCTTAGGTCCATACCATTTCTGTCCTTTATCGAGCCCATCTTTGCATGAAATGTTCCTTTGGTATCTCTGATTTTCTTGAAGAGATCCCTAGGCTTTCCCATTCTGTTGTTTTCCTCTATTTCTTTGCATTGATCGCTGAAGAAGGCTTTCTTTTTCTGGGCTCAAAAATCACTGCAGATGGTGACTGCAGCCATGAAATTAAAAGACGCTTACTCCTTGAAAGGAAATCTATGACCAACCTAGATAGCATATTCAAAAGCAGAGACATTACTTTGCCAACAAATGTTCACCTAGTCAAGGCTATGGTCTTTCCTGTGGTCATGTATGGATGTGAGAGCTGGACTGTGAAGAAGGCTGAGGGCCAAAGAATTGATGCTTTTGAACTGTGGTGTTGGAGAAGACTCTTGAGAGTCCCTTGGACTGCAAGGAGATACAATCAGTCCATTCTGAAGGAGATCAGCCCTGGGATTTCTTTGGAAGGAATGATGCTAAAGCTGAAACTCCAGTACTTTGGCCACCTCATGCGAAGAGCTGACTCATTGGAAAAGACTCTGATGCTGGGAGGGATTGGGGGCAGGAGGAGAAGGGGACGACAGAGGATGAGATGGCTGGATGGCATCACTGACTCGATGGATGTGAGTCTGGGTGACCTCCGGGAGCTGGTGATGGACAGGGAGGCCTGGCGGTTCATGGGGTCGCGAAGAGTCGGACACGACTGAGCGACTGATCTGATCTGATACTTCTCTCATTACATTTTAGATGTTTCTTTAAATATGTTTGATTTTCAAGCATATGCATTTCTTACTAACTTATTTTTCTTTCCCACAATATTCTAAACTCTAAGAAAGTGAGACATTAATCACATTATATTCAGTGATTAATATACAGAAAACAAAGGCCCATCTAGTCAGAGCTATGATTTTCCCAGTAGTCATGTATGGATGTGAGAGTTGGACTACAAAGAAAGCTGAACACCTAAGAACTGATAATTTTGAACTGTAGTGTTGGAGAAGACTCTTGTGAATCCTTTGGACTGCAAGGAGATCCAATCAGTCCATTCTAAAGGAAATCAGTCCTGAATACTCATTGGAAGGACTGATGTTGAAGCTGAAACTCCAATACTTTGGCCATCCGAAGTGAAGAACTGACTCATTGGAAAAGACACTGATGCTCATAAAGGTTGAAGGCCGGAGGGGAAGGGGATGACAGAGGATGAGATGGTTGAATAGCATCACTGACTTGATGGGCATGGGTTTGAGCAGGCCCCTGGAGTTGGTGATGATCAGCAAAGCCTGGCATGCCACAGTCCTTGGGGTCACAATGAGTCAGATATGGCTGAGCTATTGGACTGAACTGAATATACAGAAACTCATTATTTTAGGTTCACTGCATTAGTTACTATACAAATCAATCCTATTTTCCACTTTAACCAGTTGCCATGACTCACTATATATTAAAAAATATTATTTCCCACAAAGGAATAGGCAGAGGTGAAACAAGAGGCTGGGACCATTTACTGAAGTGGTTACACCTAGACAAATGTACGCTTGAGGGGGGTAAAAATGAAAAACTATAAGGGACTAAAAATAGTACACTTGCAGGTGGGGCAAATATTGAACAACAGGACACACAAAAAACAAAACCTATCAAAAACAGGATGTCAGGAGCAGAAGTAGAGTACTGTGCATTCACCCTGCAAACAGCACCACCAACAGGTGAGCAAAACACCTAAGCCACTCCTCTGTCCAGACCCTGGACATACTGCTCCCTCCACCCTTACAGGCCTGTCTTTGGTGTCTCAGATGGTAAAGGATCTGCCTGAAGGGAGACCCGGGTTTGATCCCTGGTTTGGGAAGATCCCCTGGAGAAAGGAATGGGAATCCACTTCAGTATTCTTGCCTGAAAAATTCCATGGACAGAGGAGCCTGGCAAGCTGCAGTCCATGCAGAGTTGGACATGACTGAGTAACTAGCACACACCACCCTTATAAGGAACCAGCTTGCCCTCCTCAGGGACTGAGCAAGCAGGGAACTCACTTTATGCCGTTTTCAAAGATAATTGATAATTAGAAAATTTTTGACAAAAATCTAACCAGGACTCAAAAATCAAAGCTAGAGAAAGTACAGATTATTATTATTTTTTTTAATGTTCACTGTATCCTGTCTAGAGATTCTACTCTTTTATGATGAATTAGGAGCTTCGTGAGTGTCACTAAGATAATCCTAAGAGGGAGGCAATACACATCTTACATTACTTACCATACTGAATGACTAATTTTGGAATGCTGAATTTATAAGAATTGAGTTGAAAACTTTAAACCATGTAAAAATTATATTAAACATAAATACCTGGGGAGGAGCAAGATGGGACGAGTAAGACGGGAGAATACTTCTCCTCCACAAATCATAAAAGAACATTGAATACTGAATAAACTCGATAAAACACTCTGAATGCGCAGAGGACATCAGGCACAGAAAGACAGCCATGTCTTCAAAGAGAGCGGCGCGGACCCAGAGTGTTGAGTGGGGGGGAGGAGGAGGGGCTGAGGGAAGGCGCCCGCGACCCCCAGGCGCGGCGGGGGGGGGGGGGAGGAGTGGGGGGGGGAGTGGGGGAGGGGCCGGGGGGAAGGGGAGGAGGGGGGGGGGAGGGGAAGGGGAGAGAGGGGAGAGAGGGGCCAGGCCGGAAAACAAGGAGGCGAAAAGGCCGGCTCCAAAGGAGTGGCCCCCCACGGCCTGAGAGAGCGCTCCTTGGTCGGGGAGGAGTGATGTGATCTCTAATATTTGTGTGAAGACCGATTATGGGACTTTTTTTCTACTTTTGCTAAGATGAACCACCATGATTTTTTAGTTTCTATTAAACAGAAGCCGTTGACATACTCCTCCGTACCTTACTCCCCTCTTTCTTCCCATTCCTCCCACCCTCATTGATCCTTTCCCTTGTCCATTCCCCTGCAAAAAAAAAAAAAAAAAACTGGGAGGAAAAAATAAATAAATAAATAAATACCTGGCATACCAGTAAGCATGCACCTATCTAAGAGATAAAATATTATATATACAATGCTATATATTATAGGTGTATGCATATTTATACATTGTTATTAAATTTAATTGCCAATTCCCACATAAGGAGATTTCAAGAAAATTAAATCCTTGTTGGTAAACAAAAGTCATGAGCCTCTTTTGGAGGAAGACAACACATTTTAAAGCAGACCATTACTCTGTTGGTGGTAGGAAATTTCTAAATTTAGTGTAAAAATATTGCAATTTGTGCAGATTTTTTTTTTTTTTTTTTTATACAGGTGTTCTGTGTATTCTTGCCCCTGCTTCTTAATCTCTCCTGCTTCTGTTAGGTCCTTACCATTTCTGTCCTTTATCATGTCCATCTTTGCATGAAATGTTACCTTGATTTTTACAATTTTCTTGAAGAGATCTCTAGTCTTTCCCATGCTATTATTTTCCTCTACTTCTTTGATTTGTTCATATAAGAAAACTTTCTTATCTCTCCTTGCTATTCTCTGAAACTCTGCATTCAGTTGGGTGCATTTTTCCCTTTCAATTATCTTCTTTTCTTCAGTTCAGTTCAGTTTAGACATCAGTCGTATCCGACTCTTTGCAACCCCATGAATTGCAGCACATCAGACCTCCCTGTCCATCACCAACTCCCGGAGTTCACTCAAACTCACGTCCATCGAGTTGGTGATGCTACCCACCCATCTCATCCTCTGTCATCGCCTTCTCTTCCTGCTCCCAATTCCTCCCAGCATCATAGTCTTTTCCAATGAGTTAACTCTTCGCATGAGGTGGCCAAAGAATTGGAGTTTCAGCTTTAGCATCAATCCTTCCAAAGAACACCCAGGGCTGATCTCCTTTAGAATGGGCTGGTTGGATCTCCTTGCAGTCCAAGGGCCTCTCAAAAGTCTTCTCCAACACCACAGTTCAAAAGCATCCATTCTTTGGCATTCAGCTTTCTTTATAGTCCATCTCTCACATCCATACATGACTACTGGATAAACCATAGCCTTGACTAGATGGATCTTTTTTGGTAAAGTAATGTCTCTGCTTTTGAATATGCTATCTAGGTTGGCCATAACTTTTCTTCTTATGTCCAAGTAATAGTCTATCTCAGTAGGAATTCCCAAGAGTTATTTTAAATTATGTGTATTTTTCAGAGAAGTGTTCAGTAAATGCCAGGTTGGCTGATAGTGCTCAAATTGTCCATACCCTTACTGGTTGCATGTCTAATTTTCTACTCTTAGTTTGGACAAGACTGGTGATATACATCCAAATATAATTGTTAATTTTTCTGCTTTTCTTAAAAGTTTATTTATTATTATTATTTTTCCACTTGGAAACTCAGAATGGCCAGTTCTACTTGAAATCATATCTTTTACTATTAATATATCTCCCTCTTCATTCTTAGTATGATTGGTATTTTTGTTTTATTTTATTTGTATTTTTCCTTTGTATTATTCCTTGATATGAAATCTACTTTTCAAATATTAATGTCACAACAAGCTGTGTGTATATGTGTGATAAGAGAATCAGTCAATTTCTATCCTATTATCTAACCTATTTATTTCTATGTTTATGTGGGTTTACATAGACAGACTATAGTTCTTTCTGCCCTATCCATATGAATAATCTCTGGCTTTTGGTAGGAGTGCTTGGACAACTCACAT
This sequence comes from Tragelaphus eurycerus, assembly GCA_935064755.1. Lineage (NCBI taxonomy): Eukaryota > Metazoa > Chordata > Mammalia > Artiodactyla > Bovidae > Tragelaphus > Tragelaphus eurycerus. The sequence continues at coordinate 170,822 of CAKXYN010000308.1, forward strand.
TTATTGTAATTATTGATATGATCAGAATCACGATTGTCATTTTGATATTTTTCCTGTATTTTTCTGCCACATATTTCTCCAGACTCTTTTTGAATTAGTTGAATTTATATTTAGTATGCCCTTTAACTTTGAATTTTGACTTGGTTATTCATCTTTGCTTTATTTTTAGTAGCTGTTTTAAAGTTCCCAATATTAATGTTACATTTCTCAATCTACCTTCAAATATTATACTGCCTTTCACTAAATCTAAAACTCTAACATAAGGAAATTTCAATTCCTCTTTTTTTGTGTGCTATTGTTACCATACATTTTTCTTATAAATGATATTATTTTTCTTTAAGCTATCAATTATCTTAATTGACAAGAAAAGAAATAAAAATATTTTCCTGATCCCTTCATACTTATCATTTCTTGACTCTTCACTCTATGTGATACCATTCCCCTTCTCATTGAAGAACTGCTTTAACATTTTCTCTTGTACACATTGGGAGAATCTCTAAGCTTTTAGTTCCTGTTGATTGGTTGAAAAAGTCTTTATTTTGGCTTAATTGTTAAATTAATATTCTTTTAGAATAGTTTTAGGTTTATAGGAAAATTGTTGAAAAATACAGTTCCCCACATGCTTCCTCTATCTCCATCCTCCCTGTTATTAACATCTTGCATCAATGTGGTGCATTTGTTATAGATTATGAGCCATTGATATATCTCTATTACATAAAGCCCATACTTTACATTAACTATCATTCTCTGGGTTGTGAATTTCCATGGGTTTTGACAAATGCACCAAGTCCTGGATCCATCATTACAGAGTTATACAAAATAGCTTCACTGTCCTAAAAATCCCCTGTGCCCCCTTTGTTTGCCCACTCCAACTTGGTGGAAACCAGTAATCCTTTCACTGTTTGCCAAGTTTTCCCTTTTCAGAACATCATGTTGTTGTTGTTTAATTGCTAAGTCATGTCTAAAAACATGAAATATCTGAGAATTGTTCAGATTATAGCCTTCTGGTGGCTGTTCTATACTGAGCCTCCTGGAATCTCATCCTATGAGTGTTTGGGCTTAGGATTTAGCCAGTGTCTTCAATGATTTCTTATGATAATCTCTGGTTCATTTTATCTGATGAAATTTCCTACAAATTCCAGTTGATTAAGCTTTGAACTTTGATTTGTTTTCTCAGGTAATGACCCTGCCTTGCTTTCTCTGGGATTCCTCTCCATAAGTACTGGTTCCAATATTGTTCCCATACAGAAACTTAGGGGGAAAGTAGGCCTCGTCTTTCCTTCTCTCAGGGATGACAATCCTATGCTGCTTAATGTTTAGTATCTCAAATTAATTGTTTCATGTATTTTGTTTAGATTTCTTTTCTTTTACTGTGAAAGAGTAAACCCACTCCTAGTTGCTTAATCTCATCCTTTAACAGTTTCATTCCTGGTTTCTTTATCCTACCAATATGTCATGTGATCTTTTCCTTTTCCATTAGATAATCAGATAAAGAACTTTTTAGTTAATGTTTGCCTTGCATGTTTTGTCATGATTTAGTATACATCCAGATATATGTGTATATACATGTAAAATTTAAATTATAGAATCTTTAATGTGTCCCTTCCAAAACATGGTCTCAGAATGCTTTAATTGGTTACTAGTTATACTGTGAATTGTTACAAGTTGATTATTTAGTCTATTTGCTAAAAACAAACAAACAAACACTTCACAATATTTTAATTATTAATTTTATTTATAATTTCCAACTTTTAAATATTTTGAAATCAATTTATCCATTTCTCATACTCTATGTGTTGCTTTTATATATTAGATCTATTTTAAACTTCTTGAAGTGACATTTTGTTATACCATCATTATTCAATTAAATTTTCCCCATAAAATTGTTCCTGCAACCTTTTATTAGCAATCATTATTTTCTGGACTGGACAATAATCTTTAGTGTTTTCTTTGCTATGCAACTATTAGAGACAATTTTTTTTGTTGTTTTTTTGTCTTTGCTTTTGATGGATATTTTCACCTAGTGTAGAAATCTAGATTGTCCTCCATTTCATTTCAGAACTTTAAAGATATCAAATGCTGGCTTTCACTTTTTCATTTGAGAAACATTTAGTTCTCAGTCTTTTTCTCCTTTATTGTTGATCCAAGGTTTTTTTCCACCTATTCTTTACATATTTTCTTCTAATTTTCAGAAGTTTTACTCTGATGTTTCTAAGTGTTTTGTTCTTCACCCTCTGAGTCTATTTTTCTTTGATTTACAGAGCTTCCTGATTTTGTGGCATGATTTTGTTGGTCAATTTTGATAAAATCTCTACAACTCCCAATTAGAACTTACTCTGCTCAGTGCTATTTCCTTTCATGGGATTCTAACTATTAACTGGGCTTCCCTGATGATTCAAACGATAAGAATCTGCATATGATGCTACATTTTTCATGCTCTTTCCTCCACATTTATTTTTTCTATCATGTTAGTTTCATAATTTTCCTTTCGTTCATCATTCTCTACATTAATCTGGATGATTTATTCCTGCTGATATTTACACGTCTTTCTAATATGCTGCCAAATGCACCCACTGTCATGTAATAGCTGATCAATCATATTTTTCAGTTTCAGAAATTTATGTTTTCATAAACAGTATTTCAAACATTGGTTAACATTCTCAATCCTGTCATTTATTTATCAGTTCAATTCAGTTCAGTTGCCTCTGATTCTTTGTGAACCTATGGACTGAAGCACACCAGGCCTACCTGTCCATCACCAACTCCCAAAGTTTCTCAAACTTATGTCCATGGAGTTGGTGATGCCATCCTACCATTTCATACTCTGTCGTCCCTTTCTCCTCCTGCCTCCAATCCCTCCCAGCATCAGGGTCTTTTCAAATCAGTCAGCTCTTCGCATCAGGTAGCCAAACTATTGGAGTTTCAGCTCCACCATCAGTCCTTTCTATGAACATTCAGGACTGATTTCCTTTAGAATGGACTGGTTGGATCTCCTTGCTGTCCAAGGGACTCAAGATTCTCTCCAACACCACAGTTCAAAAGCATCAGTTATTCAGTGCTCAGTTTTCTTTATGGTCCAACTCTCACATCCATACATGACTACTGGAAAAATTATAGCTTTGACTAGATGGACTTTTGTTGGCAAAGTAATGTCTCTGCTTTTTAATATGCTATATAGGTTAGCGTGCTGCAGTTCATGGGGTCGCAAAGAGTCGGACACGACTGAGCGACTGATCTGTTCTGATCTGATAGGTTAGTCATAACTTTTCTTGCAAGGAGCAAGCATCTTTTAATTTCATGGCTCATCTGCAGTAATTTTGGAACTCAAAAAATAAAGTCTGTCACTGTTTCCCCATCTATTTGCCATGAAGTGATGGCACCAGATGCCAAGATCTTAGTTTCCTGAATGCCGAGTTTGAAGCCAACTTTTTCACTCTCCTCTTTCACTTTGGTCAAGAGGCTTAGTTCTTCGCTTTCTGCCATAATGCTGGTGTCATCTACATATCTGATGTTATTGCTATTTCTCCTGGCAATCTTGATTCCAGCTTGTGCTTCATCCAGTCAAGCATTTCTCATGGTGTATATAAGTTAAATAATTTCTGCATACAAGTTAAAAAAGCAGGGTGAGAACATACAGCTTTGATGTACTTCTTTCCCTATTTGGAACCAGTCTGTTATTCCATGTCCAGTTCTAACTGTTGCTTCATGACTTGGATGCAGATTTCTCAGGAGGAAGATAGAAGTTTGGTATTCCCATCTCTTTCAGAATTTTCCAGTTTGTTGTGATCCACACAGTCAAAGGCATTGGCATAGTCAATAAAGCAGAAGTAGATGTTTTTCTAGAAGTCTCCTGCTTTTTTTGATGATCCATTGGATGTTGACAATTTGATCTCTGGTTCCTCTGCCTTTTCTAAATCCAGATTTATTATATGTGACTATAATAAAATTTATTATTTAAAAATCAGTTTTATCAAATTTGGTGTCTTGATCCTACTTGTGTTTGTTTCTGGGTGATTTTCCTTTTTTTTTTTGTTTCTAATCATATCATCTTTTCTTCTCCCTTGCTTGTATATTTGCATGGTGTGCCATATATTTATTGTGAATAATTTTAAGTATAATTTGAGGCCAATGATTCTATCTTATTTCAATTCAAATTTATATTTGCTCTGTAAGGAGGCTAACACTGACCATCATTCTTCCTTTCACATTAATCAAGGACTGAGATATTTTGAGCCAAAAGCTAATTTTTATGTTCCTGCAAAGACTGGCCTATTTACTGATCACTCTTATTTAGAGAGTAGCTAATTTGGTACAGTGTAAAGCTTGAAGCAATTACTGGTGCCACCTCCTCCACTGCAGGCCTTTTAATCCAACCCTCCCTTGTCCACCCTCTTCACTATTTATAAATATGTTTAAAACTCTGCTCAGGTTGCTTGCCATATTAGACCAAGTTTGTCCAATAATTCAGGAAAGAAATTAGCCTTCAATTCTGGTCTCCTCCCTTAAGGCATCCTTCTTCTGATCTGGGATATGGAATTTTTTTCTGCCATTCTCCTCGTAATATCTTCAAATACATACATATATATATATGTATATATATATATATATATATATATTATATGTATTTTTAAGTATCTGCATTTTTTAAGCAAGATGATTATTCAAAATTGTCTAATATGTCATTTCAGATGAAACATTTAAGCAATAGTTTTTTAAATGAAAAGTGCTCACAAGTACTTCACAAAATCATGTATCCAAATGTCCAGTGAAAAAATATTCAATATAATCAGGCATAAGGGAAAATGAAATTAATATTAACATCATCATGAGATATTACTTCTTTTTCATTATAAAAGCTAATATTTTAAAGCCTGATATTAAAACTAAGTGTTGGCAAATTTTTAGATTGACTATATTTTGCAAAAGAAAATGGTTAAAACCACTCTCTATAAATATTTCTGAGTAAGTACCTGAATAGAGTGACAGTGTGGGATAAAAATCACACCTTAAATCACCTTAAATACAAGCTCCTTCTCTTTGGAAATGACCCAGATAGCAATTGTTCTTATTGCAGTCTTAAAAAAAAGGCAAAATTGAACTGCTTAAACAACTACTTTGTTTTAATCTCAAAGTTGTGTGGATGGAGAGTTAATATAGGATCAAATGGTCAATTTTTCTGCTCTATGTGCTGTCAGCTGAGAAACCTGTGAAATATTCAGATGGAGGAGGGGCCATTCTGGAGGTGCCTTCATCCCCATGGTAGTTAGTGGGCATGTCTGAAAGACCTGGGTCAGCTGAGGCTGTTGACCTCTGTGGCTGCCTTGACCTCTACTCATAGAGGTCACATCACAATGTGGTCAGATATCTTCAATTTTAGCTCAGGTCACTCATGGAGAGTGTCTTGAGGGCAGAAAGTCAGTGTCTCTTAACATCTGAGACCAAAAATTGGCCCAGGTTTACACTGTCATATTCTATTAGTCAAAAAGTCATAGAATCCACAAGATTCAAAGAGGAAAAAAACTGACCCCACGTTTCCTTATTTGTAGTGTCAAAAGTATACATACTTCTGTTCTACAAAAGACACTATAAAGAGAATGAAAGGACAGATTGGGAGGAACTATTTGCAAAACACATATATCTGATAGAGAACTGGTGTACCAAATACACTCAGAACTCTTTTTTTTTTTAATTTTATTTTTTAACTTTACAATATTGTATTGGTTTTGCCATATATCAACATGAATCCACCACAGGTATACACATATTCCCCATCCTGAACCCTCCTCCCACCTCCCTCCCTGTACCATCCCTCTGGGTTGTCCCAGTGCACCAGCCCCAAGCATCCAGTATCGTGCATCGAACCTGGACTGGCTTTAAGATTCAACAGAAGAGAACAAACAACTCAGCTAAAGAATTGGTAAAATCTCACCAGAGAAGATATACTAATGTAAAAGATGTATCTGAAAAAATGCTTAGCATCCTATGTAAAAAGGAAATTTCAACTTAAAACAAGGATAGGATACCACTGTGTGTCTTTGAAAATGGTAGGTAAAGATGTGGAGCACAGGACCACATATTCATTGCTGGTATAATGTGAAACAGAACAGTCACTTTTGAAAACAGTTTGTCAATTTTTTACAGATCAGATCAGATCAGTCGCTCAGTCGTGTCCGACTCTTTGCGACCCCATGAACTGCAGCAGGCCAGGCCTCCCTGTCCATCACCAGCTCCCGGAGGTCACTCAGACTCGCATCCATCGAGTCAGTGATGCCATCCAGCCATCTCATCCTCTGTCGTCCCCTTCTCCTCCTGCCCTCAATCCCTCCCAGCATCAGAGTCTTCTCCAATGAGTCAACTCTTCGCATGAGGTGGCCAAAATACTGGAGTTTCAGCTTTAGCATCATTCCTTCCAAAGAAATCCCAGGGCTGATCTCCTTCAGAATGGACTGGTTGGATCTTCTTGCAGTCCAAGGGACTCTCAAGAGTCTTCTCCAACACCACAGTTCAAAAGCATCAATTCTTCGGCGCTCAGCCTTCTTCACAGTCCAGCTCTCACATCCATACATGACCACAGGAAAGACCATAGCCTTGACTAGGCGAACCTTTGTTGGTAAAGTAATGTCTCTGCCCGCGAGCGCCGCACTGAGAGCTCCCGGCCTACCCGCGAGCGCCGCACTGAGAGCCCCTCGCCGGCCAGCGGCGCACTGAGAGCCCCTCGCTGGCCGCGCAGCGCACCGGAGAGCAGCGCGGGCTGAGAGGAGCTACCCATCGACCGAGGTCAGGAAGGGCGGCGGTGAGGAGAGACCCCTCATCCAAGGTAAGGTGTGATGGCTGTGCTTTGCTGGAGCAGCCGGGAAGAGATACCCCACGCCCAAGGTAAGAGAAACCCAAGTAAGACGGTAGGTCTTGCAAGAGGGCATCAGAGGGCAAATACACTGAAACCATACTCACAGAAAACTAGTCAATCTAATCACACCAGGACCACAGCCTTGTCTAACTCAATGAAATTAAGCCATGCCCTTGGGGCAACCCAATATGGGCGGGTCATGGTGGAAAGATCTGACAGGGTGTGGTCCGCTGGAGAAGTGAATGGCAAACCACTTCAGTACTCTTGCCTTGAGAACCCCATGAACAGTATGAAAAGGCAAAATGATAGGATACTGAAAGAGAAACTCCCCAGGTCAGTAGGGGCCCAATATGCTACTGGAGATCAGTGGAGAAATAACTCCAGAAAGAATGAAGGGATGGAACCAAAGCAGAAAGAATACCCAGCTGTAGATGTGTCTGGTGATAGAAGTAAAGTCCGATGCTGTAAAGAGCAATATTGCATAGGAACCTGGAATGTCAGGTCCATGAATCAAGGCAAATTGGAAGGGGTCAAACAAGAGATGGCAAGAGTAAATATTGACATTCTAGGAATTAGCGAACTAAAATGGACTGGAATGGGTGAATTTAACTCAGAGGACCATTATATCTACTACTGTGGGCAGGAATCCCTCAGAAGAAACGGTGTGGCCATCATGGTCAACAAAAGAGTCCAAAATGCAGTACTTGGATGCAATCTCAAAAACGACAGAATGACCTCTGTTCGTTTCCAAGGCAAACCATTCAATGTCACAGTAATCCAAGTCTATGCCCCAACCAGTAACGCTGAAGAAACTGAAGTTGAACGGTTCTATGAAGACCTACAAGACCTTTTAGAACTAACACCAAAAAAAGATGTCCTTTTCATTATAGGGGACTGGAATGCAAAAGTAGGAAGTCAAGAAACACCTGCAGTAACAGGCAAATTTGGCCTTGGAACACGGAATGAAGCAGGGCAAAGACTAACAGAGTTTTGCCAAGAAAATGCACTGGTCATAGCAAATACCTTCTTCCAACAACAAAGAGAAGACTTTATACATGGACATCACCAGATAGTCAACATCGAAATCAGATCGATTACATTCTTTGCAGCCAAAGATGGAGAAGCTCTATCCAATCAGCAAAAACAAGACCAGGAGCTGACTGTGGCTCAGACCATGAACTCCTTATTGCCAAATTCAGACTGAAATTGAAGAAAGTAGGGAAAACTACTAGACCATTCAGGTATGACCTAAATCAAATCCCTTATGATTATACAGTGGAAGTGAGAAATAGATTTAAGGGCCTAGATCTGATAGATAGAGTGCCTGATGAACTATGGAATGAGGTTCGTGACATTGTACAGGAGACAGGGATCAAGACCATCCCCATGGAAAAGAAAGGCAAAAAAGAAAAATGGCTGTCTGGGGAAGCCTTGCAAATAGCTGCAAAAAGAAGAGAAGCGAAGAGCAAAGGAGAAAAGGAAAGATATAAACATCTGAATGCAGAGCTCCAAAGAATAGCAAGAAGAGATAAGAAAGCCTTCTTCAGCGATCAATGCAAAGAAATAGAGGAAAACAACAGAATGGGAAAGGCTAAGGATCTATTCAAGAAAATCAGAGATACCAAAGGAACATTTCATGCAAAGATGGGCTCGATAAAGGACAGAAATGGTGTGGACCTAACGGAAGCAGAAGATATTAAGAAGAGGTGGCAAGAATACACAGAAGAACTGTACAAAAAAGAGCTTCACGACCCAGATAATCATGATGGTGTGATCACTGACCTAGAGCCAGACATCCTGGAATGTGAAGTCAAGTGGGCCTTAGAAAGCATCACTACAAACAAAGCTAGTGGAGGTGATGGAATTCCAGTGGAGCTGTTCCAAATCCTGAAAGATGATGCTGTGAAAGTGCTACACTCAATATGCCAGCAAATTTGGAAAACTCAGCAGTGGCCACAAGATTGGAAAAGGTCAGTTTTCATCCCAATCCCAAAGAAAGGCAATGCCAAAGAGTGCTCAAACTACCGCACAATTGCACTCATCTCACACGCTAGTAAAGTAATGCTCAAAATTCTCCAAGCCAGGCTTCAGCAATATGTGAACTGTGAACTTCCTGATGTTGAAGCTGGATTTAGAAAAGGCAGAGGAACCAGAGATTAAATTGCCAACATCTGCTGGATCATGGAAAAAGCAAGAGAGTTCCAGAAAAACATCTATTTCTGCTTTATTGACTATGCCAAAGCCTTTGACTGTGTGGATCACAATAAACTAAACTGTGGAAAATTCTGAAAGAGATGGGAGTACCAGACCACCTGATCTGCCTCTTGAGAAATCTGTATGCAGGTCAGGAAGCAACAGTTAGAACTGGTCATGGAACAACAGACTGGTTCCAAAAAGGAAAAGGAGGACGTCAAGGCTGCATATTGTCACCATGTTTATTTAACTTCTATGCAGAGTACATCATGAGAAATGCTGGACTGGAGGAAACACAAGCTGGAATCAAGATTGCTGGGAGAAATATCAATAACCTCAGATATGCAGATGATACCACCCTTATGGCAGAAAGTGAAGAGGAACTCAAAAGCCTCTTGATGAGAGTGAAAGTGGAGAGTGAAAAGGTTGGCTTAAAGCTCAACATTCAGAAAACGAAGATCATGGCATCTGGTCCCATCACTTCATGGGAAATAGAGGGAGAAACAGTGGAAACAGTGTCAGACTTTATTTTTCTGGGCTCCAAAATCACTGGGGATGGTGACTGCAGCCATGAAATTAAAAGACGCTTACTCCTTGGAAGGAAGGTTATGACCAACCTAGATAGCATATTCAAAAGCAGAGACATCACTTTGCCCACACAGGTTCGCCTAGTCAAGGCTATGGTCTTTCCTGTGGTCATGTATGGATGTGAGAGCTGGACTGTGAAGAAGGCTGAGCGCCGAAGAATTGATGCTTTTGAACTGTGGTGTTGGAGAAGACTCTTGAGAGTCCCTTGGACTGCAAGGAGATCCAACCTGTCCATTCTGAAGGAGATCAGACCTGGGATTTCTTTGGAAGGAATGATGCTAAAGCTGAAACTCCAGTATTTTGGCCACCTCATGCGAAGAGTTGACTCATTGGAGAAGACTCTGATGCTGGGAGAGATTGAGGGCAGGAGGAGAAGGGGACGACAGAGGATGAGATGGCTGGATGGCATCACTGACTCGATGAATGTGAGTCTGGGTGACCTCCGAGAGCTGGTGATGGATAGGGAGGCCTGGCCTGCTGCAGTTCATGGGGTCGCAAAGAGTCGGACACGACTGAGCGACTGATCCGATCTGATCTGCTTTTGAATATGCTATCTAGGTTGGTCAAAACTTTCCTTCCAAGGAGTAAGCGTCTTTTAATTTCATGGCTGCAGTCACCATCCCCAGTGATTTTGGAGCCCAGAAAAACAAAGTCTGACACTGTTTCCACTGTTTCTCCATCTATTTCCCATGCAGTGATGGGACCAGATGCCATGATCTTCGTTTTCTGAATGTTGAGCTTTAAGCCAACCTTTTCACTCTCCACTTTCACTTTCATCAAGAGGCTTTTTAGCCCCTCTTCACTCTCTGCCATAAGAGTCGTGTCATCTGCATATATGAGGTTATTCATATTTCTCCTGGCAATCTTGATTCCAACTTGTGTTTCTTCCAGTCCAGCATTTCTCATGATGTACTCTGCATATAAGTTAAATAAACATGGTGACAATATGCAGCCTTGACGTACTCCTTTTCCTATTTGGAACCAGTCTGTTGTTCCATGACCCGTTCTAACTGTTGCTTCCTGACCTGCATACAGATTTCTCAAGAGGCAGATCAGGTGGTCTGGTATTCCCATCTCTTTCAGAATTTTCCATAGTTTATTGTGATCCACACAGTCAAAGGCTTTGGCATAGTCAATAAAGCAGAAATAGATAGATGTTTTTACAGATAGACATAGAATTACCAGATCATTCAGCATGAGTTAAAAACTTACATCCATAAAAAACTTGCAAATATTCACTCAAAAATTGACAAAACTGATAAAAATGGACAAAAATGGACAAAACCAAGATGTCCTTCAACTGATGAATGGATAAACAAACCAATACACAAGAAAAATGGAATACAATTCAATAATAAAATGAACTATTGTATCAGACAGCCAGAAGACAAAGAGAAATTTAATGTATATTATTAAGTGTAAGAACTCAATTTAAAAGCAAATGCACACTTTATTCACCAACTATTTTGACATTATCTAGAAACAAAGTTATATAAACAGTATAATGATTAGAATTTCGGAAAGGGGAGGGAGGGTTGGATTCATGGAATGTTGGTCTATTTTAGGTCAGGGCATCTGTTCAATATGAGTCTGTAATAGCAGATATATGACACTCGATATGCCTTTGTCAACACTATAAACTGTCCAACACAAAGAGTGAAATTAATGGAAACCATGCAATTGAATTAATACTTATAATTAATATTAGTGTATTAATTGTAATAAACTGCAGTCATATAACTTGCTAATAATAGGAGAAACTGAGAACAAATTAACAGGTATATGGGAATTCTCTGTGCTTTCTGCTCTAATTTTTCCTATATCTAAAACTTTCCAATAAGTTTATTAATTATAAACAGTATATATGGAGTTATCTTTATTGTGACCATTATCAGAACAGAAAAATAATACAAGCAAAAATAACAGCAATGAAAATAAATTACCAGAAGGAGGCACAGCTTGAAAAAGAATATACATTTAATAAAAATTTGAAGACAAAATATGTACTTTATGATAACAGAGGTAAGTTACTATTGGAAAAGAAGATTAGTGACTGGGAAGGTCTAGACAAGTAATGTTATTCTTTTAGTCAATTTTCCATTTCCATCTGTGATTTGTGGGCAAATTGATGGGCTCAATAATCAAGTTGTGCATATTTGATCAGTGTCCTTTTCTGTATGTTGGATATTTGTAAATAAAATATCTTAAATAATACAAAGCAATAATAGATAAAGCTACAAGGAGAAATAGATAATAATTCTACAGAGAAATCTGAATATAAGTTTTTGAGTGACTAATTGAACAAGCAGAAACAAAATCAGTAGGAATGTGGAATATTAATGATTGAATAGCATAACAGAAGTAACTAGATTATCTAAATTGGCAAATCTATCAATGTGGATAAATAGGTATTTACACAGTTACTTGGTTCAGAATGTGGTATATGAGCACAGTGGGCTCAAACTTGAAACAATCCAATATAAATAAACAACTCAAAATTCCCTTCTGTTAGCTAATTAAGAAATATTCTTGATGTTATAAATTTGATTTGCCTGAGTGGATGCCTAGTTGTAAGGAAAATAACCTTAAATTTGATAGTTCAAATACATATATCCCTATTACATGATTGAAAATATTTCCATTAGTTTTATATACTTTTGTTTGAGCTACTTAATCCATGAATAACCATATTACAAGAGATTACAGCTCTTCTCCTATTAACTTTAAATTGCTAATTTTAAAGATTAATCCAATTTATGAAAAACCTAGAATAACAACAGTTCTTTGAAATTTTTTTTTCCACAAAATAGACTATAGAAAGCATTGTTCTAAATGTGCCCCAAGGGACTTATCTGGTAGTCCTGTGTTTAAGAATCTGCCGTTCAATGCAGGGAGCAGGGGTTAGATCCTTGATCAAGGAATTAAGACTCCACATGCCAAAGGTCAACTAAGCCTGACCCTTAATTGAGCCTGCCCATTCTGTAACCCACACGCCACAACTGGAGAGAATTTCTCTTAGAGAAATTTAAATGGAGGAAATCTTCAGGCTGCAGAAGGAGGAGAGCAGGCCTGACTTACCTTCTTACCTACCTGGACACTGTCCGAATTCTGTGCCTTCATGCAACAACAGCAAGTCAGGCACTGTTCTAGATAAGAAAGGTAGTGGGTTTTGGAATTCTTGAGACCCTGGAGGTTTTGCCAACCAATCAGCTAATGAAATCCTTTGACTCACAAGATAAACAGTATTGTAAAAAGACTAAGGTAAAACCAGAACTGCACTTTTGCATGCAAACTGATGATGATATCAGGCCTCGGAATGTAAGCAGGAGTCCCTGACTACAGTTTGAGATCTCACCCAAGGAGTGGACACACTGCCTGGAACCATTTCCCAGTTGGGACTCCAGATTGTTGTTAATGAGAGACTTCCCAGCCATGTTCAAGTCAGGATATAGGTAGGTCTGTGCTGTTACTCTTTTCTATTGTTTCTTTTAACTTTCTTTTAAAGACTGTATATTGAATTTAAGTCAAGCAATCTTCTATAAAAAATTGAAATTGTTAATTTGTATGTAGTGACTGGTTTCCTTTTCCTGTTAATGAATCCTAATTTTTAGCAAAACAAGCTCATGAGCTTCAACAAAGATCTCGCATCTCACAACTAAAACCCAACACAGCCATAAATAAATAAATATGAACTTGTCACCCAGTTGTGTCTGACTCTGCAACCCCATGCATGTTAGCCGACCAGCCTCCTCTGTCCGTGGAATTCTCCAGGCAAAAATACTGCAGTGGGTAGCTATTTACTTCTCCAGGGGATCTTTCCCACTCAGGGACTTAACCAGGTCTCAGGAATTACAGGCAGATTACTCACCATGTGAGCCGCCAGAGAAGCTAAATTTAAACAAAAATAAATACATAAATATATATGCCCCCAAACACATATTTATGAATATTAAATCAGTGCTTTTTAATGGATAGGTCATGTACGATACTTTGTGATTCCATGACTGCGGCACACCAGGCTTTCCTGTCCTTCATCATCACTCACAGCTTGCTCAGACTCTTATCTAATGAGGCGGTGATGCCATCCAAGCGTCTCATCCTCTATGAACCTTTTTACCTCCCACCCTCAATCTTTCCCAACATCAGGGTCTTTTCCAATGAGTAGGGTCTTTGCATGAAGTAGCCAAAGTACTAGAGTTTCAGCTTCAATAGCAGTCTTTCTGATGAATATTCAGGGTTGATTTCCATCAGAATTGACTCTTTGATCTCCTTGCAGTCCAAGGGACTCTCAAAAATCTTCTCCAGTACCATAATTTGAAAGCATCAATTCTTTGTCACTCAGCCTTCTTTCTGGTCCAGCTCTCACATCCATATATGACTACTGGGAAAACAATAGCTTTGACTATATAGACCTTTGTCAGAAAATGATGTCTCCGCTTTTCATACTCTGTCTAGGTTTGGCAGAGCTTTTCTTCCAAGTAGCAAGTGTCTTTTAATTTTGTCTGCAGTGATTTTGCAGCCCAGGAAAATAAAATCTGTCACTGTTGCCACTTTTTACCCATTTATTTGCCATAAAATGATGGGACCAGATGATATGATCTTTATTTTTTTGAATGTAGAGCTTTAGATCAGATCAGATCAGTCGCTCAGTCGTGTCCGACTCTGCGACCCCCTGAACTGCAGCACGCCAGGCCTCCCTATCCATTACCAGCTCCTCGGAGGTCACTCAGACTCACATTCATCAAGTCAGTGATGCCATCCAGCCATCTCATCCTCTGTCATCCCCTTCTCCTCCTGCCCTCAATCCCTCCCAGCATCAGAGTCTTCTCCAATGAGTCCACTCTTCGCATGAAGTGGCCAAAATACTGGAGTTTCAGCTTTAGCATCATTCCTTCCAAAGAAATCCCAGGGCTGATCTCCTTCAGAATGGACCGGTTGGATCTCCTTGCAGTCCAAGGGACTCTCAAGAGTCTTCTCCAACACCACACTGTTTCCACTGTTTCTCCATCTATTTCCCATGTAGTGATGGAACCAGATGCCATGATCTTCGTTTTCTGAATGTTGAGCTTTAAGCCAACCTTTTCACTCTCCACTTTCACTCTCATCAAGAGGCTTTTTAGTTCCTCTTCACTTTCTGTCATAAGGGTGGTATCATCTGCATATCTGAGGTTATTGATATTTCTCCCAGCAATCTTGATTCCAGCTTGTGTTTCCTCCAGTCCAGCATTTCTCATGATGTACTCTTCATATAAGTTAAATAAACATGGTGACAATATACAGCCTTGACGTACTCCTTTTCCTATTTGGAACCAGTCTGTTGTTCCATGACCAGTTCTAACTGTTGCTTCCTGACCTGCATACAGATTTCTCAAGAGGCAGATCAGGTGGTCTGGTATTCCCATCTCTCTCAGAATTTTCCACAGTTTTAAGTCAGCTTTTTTACTCCTGTCTCCCTAATCAAAAGGTTCTTTAGTTCCTCTTCACTTTATGCCATTAGAATGGTATCATTTACATATTTTACCTCAATGATAATATACAAATACTTTACAAATATTTACATTTACATATTTACATGATAAATATGTAAATATTTATGTAAATATAAATATAAATATTTATATATTTATAAATAAATATGTAAATATATAAAACATAATTTAATTTACATATTTGTATCATTTACATATTTACAACCTCTTCTTGAGGTTGCTGATATTTCTCCTGGCAATCTTGAGTCCAGCTTGTGCTTCATCTAGACTGAAATTTTGCATGATGTACTCTGAACATAAGTTAAATAAGAAGGGTGACAATATAAAGCCTTGTGATACACTCCTTTCCCAATTTTGAGCCAGTCATTTGTTCCATGTCCAGTTCTAACTAACAGTTACTTCTTGAACTGAATGCAGGTTTTTCATGAGACATGTAAAGTTATCTTGTACTCCCATCTTTTAAGAATGTTCCATAGTTTGTTGTGATCCATACAGTGAAAGGCTTTAGCATAGACTATGAAGCATAAATAGATAACTTTTTATGGAAGTCCTTTACTTTTTCTATGATCTAACAGGTGATGGCAATTTGATCTCTTGTTCCTCTGGTTATTCTAAATCATTTTGTCTATCTGGAAGTTCCCAATTCATGTACTGTTGCAGCATAGCTTGAAGGATTTTGAGCATTACCTTGCTAGCATGTGAAATGAGCTCAACTGTACAGTTATTATTGTTGTTTAGTTGTTCTGTCATGTGAAACACTTTGAAACCCCATGGACTGCAGCATGTCAGGCTTCCCTGCACTTAACCATCTTCAAGAGCTTGCTCAAACTTATGTCCACTGAGTTGGTGATGCCATCCAACCATATCATTCTCTGTCTTCCCCTTCTATTCCTGCCTTCAATTTTTCCCAGCACTGGGACCTTTTTCAGTGAGTCAGCTCTTCACATCAGGTGGTCAAAGTATTGGAGCTTCAGCCACAGCATAAGTCTTTGAAATGAATATTCAGGATTGGTTTCCTTTAGGATTGAGTAATTTGATCTCTTTGCAGTCTAAGGGACTTCCAAGAGTCTTCTCCAACACCACAGTTCAAAAGCATCAATTCTTCAGCACTCAGTTTTCTTAATGGTCCAACTCTCACATCCATACATAACTACTGGAAAAACCATAGCTTTCACCATACAGACCTTTGTCAGCAAAGTAGTGTCTCTGTTTTCTAGTATGCTATTTAGGTTTGTCATTGTTTTCTTTCAAGGAGCAAGCCTCTTTTAATTTCATGGTTACAGTTACCATCTGCAGTGATTTTGGAGCCCAAGAAAATAAAGTCTACCACTGTTTCCAATGTTTCCCCATCTATTTGCCATTAAGTGATGGGACTGGAAGTCATCATCTTCATTTTTTGGATGTTGAGCTTTTAGTTAGCTTTTTCACTCTTTTACCTTCATCAAGAGGCTGTTTAGTTCCTCTTCATTTTCTGCCATAAGGGTGCTGTCATCTGCATATGACAGATGACATATGAGCTTATTGAGCTTATTGATATTTCTCCCAGCAGTCTTGATTCCAGCTTGGTATTTCACATAGTGTACTCTGCACAAATTAAATAAGCAGGGTGACAATGTACATTCTTGACGTTATCCTTTCCCAATTTTGAGCCCATCCATTGTTCTATGTTCAGCTCTAACTGTTGCTTCTTGACCTGAATACAGATTTCTCAGGAGGCAGGTAAGGTGGTCTAGTATTTCCATGTCTTTAAGCATTTTCCACAGTTTGTTGTGATTGTACAGTAGTTTGACATTCTTTGGCATTGCCTTTCTTTGGGATTGGGATGAAAACTGACCTTTTCCAGTCCTGTGGCCACTGACTTTTCAAAATTTGATGGCATATTGAGTATAGCATTTTAGCATCATCATCTCTTAGTATTTTAATAGTTTAACTGGAATTCCATCACTTCCACTAGCCTTGTTCATAGTAATTCTTCCTAAGCCCTACTTGACTTCACACTCCAGGATTTCAGGCTCTAGGTGAGTGTTCATACCATCATGGTTATCTAAGTCATTAATACTTTTTATAGATTATTTCTTTATATTTTTCTGCCTCTTCTTAATCTCTTCTGCTTCTGTTACTTCCTTATCACTTCTGTCCTTTATTGTGCCCATCTTTGCATGAAATATTCCCTTGTATTTCCAATTTTCTTGTAGAAATCTCTAGTCTTTCCCATCTTATTGTTTTTCCTCTATTCTGTTGCATTGTCCACATAAGAAGGCTTTCTTATCTCTCCTTGCTATTCTCTTAAACACTTCATTCACTTGAGTATATCTTTCCCTTTCTCTTTTGTCTTTTGCTTCTTTTCTCATCTATTCATAAGGCCTCTTCAGACAACCACTTTTCCTTGTTGTGTTTCTTTTTCTTAGGGTTGGTTTTGAAAGAAATAATTTAATTTTCAAGCATAAATATGTAAAGAAGGGTGTGTGTAGATGACAGTGGAGTGAAAGGGGCTCTTAGAAAATGACATTGACATTCTTTTATTCAGACTAGAACCCTGGAACAGGAAGAAGCAGGTGCACTGCTGCCCAGCTCTTGGCATCCTGTGGAAAAATATGTTTAATCAGATGTGGGGCTAAATATGCTTATTTCTGCATTCCTGTTTTACATGGTGAGCAGAGAGTAACCTTGTTGCTACAGGGAGTGGGTTTCAAAACCATGTTTCATTTAGGGTATCATTATTTGGGAAACCCCAGCATTTGGAAACCTCAGGGACAAGCCTGGCATGGAGATGCTGATGTGGAAAAAAGAGCCTTTGAAATGCATAGCCTCTAATAACTGAGTCTAGGCAAACTCTGAGTTCCAGCCAAGTTTTTATCACCCACTCCTGGGTGAATTTCTATGCTTATTTGCTGGACAATTTGTACTGTTTTTCTTCATGTGGACAGATCAGATCAGATCAGTCACTCAGTCGTGTCCGACTCTTTGCGACCCCATGAATCGCAGCACGCCAGGCCTCCCTGTCCATCACCAACTCCCGGAGTTCGCTGAGAATCAGGTCCATCGAATCAGTGATGCCATCCAGCCATCTCATCCTCTGTCATCCCCTTCTCCTCTTGCCCCCAATCCCTCCCAACATCAGAGTCTTCTCCAATGAGTCAACTCTTCGCATGAGGTGGCCAAAGTACTGGAGTTTCAGCTTTAGCATCATTCCTTCCAAAGAAATCCCAGGGCTGATCTCCTTCAGAATGGACAGGTTGGATCTCCTTGCAGTCCAAGGGACTCTCAAGAGTCTTCTCCAACACCACAGTTCAAAAGCATCAATTCTTCATGTGGACAAGGTGTGGACTATAGGGAACTTTTTTGATGCTTTAGATATTTATCATCAAAATTCCTTCCTATTTAGAAGGAATATCCCCTTCCTGAGTCTGTTGAGATGCTGGTAGTCACTCTCGTGTTACTTTTGCATCATTTCATAAATATGGATCTAAATATTGCAATTAAAGGCATTCACCTTGTCTTTGCAATAGTGTTGGGAGCAGAGAAAGAGAGGCTCTTTTCCCTGCTGGTGGATGAAGGTGATTGTGAGATTACTTGTCCTGTGATTGTCATTAAAACAGTGTTGGAGGCAGAATGGAGGGATCAGTACATTGTGAGAAGCTTTTTCTGCAGAAAAATTTCATTCCATTAATTGGGGCACATGTTTCTGGCTGTTGCTTCTACATTGCATTGACTAGTTTCCTTGTTATTTTTTTCTTTCAATTACTATCTCTTTAAAAGATGCAAACACCATACATATTGCTTACATCTGTGAGTGACAATGCTCTGCCAGGTATCATTCAAATTGTTTATTAAATATTCTGAATTTTTAAAAAATTATGATCATTTTTCTAAAACAATGAAGATTCTATATTTATTATTCACTGCTTTGTATATTCTTTGAGCATTACTTTTATGCCCCTAATATCTAATTAGATCTTCAAAGTTTTACAAATGACATCTATGTTCTTGATTTATATGGAGCTAAAAATAATAATATAATTACCAGTACTTCACTGGTATATAACAAACTTTTATTTGAAACATGTAAGCAGTGCATATAGAAAAAATAATATTTAAAATTACTTTCTGACATCACAAAATACAACATGATAGAACTAGAACTTGGGCTATAAATTCCAAGCTCCTAATTTTTATATATGTCATCAGCATTCTATTTTGATGGTAATAACATTATTATGATTAAAATCCTACTTTTTTCCTGATGTTCAGTTAATTTCCAGAGCAATATAGATAGAGTTCCTAATGCATTTCAATCTCTTAGAAATAAAGTATCTATAATTATCCATGCAGAAATTTGGTGACTGAATATATATTGTGATCATTTTATTTTGTGCAAGACAAATAAAGTCAGACATTACAATGAGCTTTGGATATTACAGGGTGTGTGTGAGTGTGTGTGTATTCACAAAAGCATGCAAGCCTATTGAAAGTTGCATATTACTATGTCTTCTAAAAGAGAGAATGTCAACTTTTGAACCTAATTAGAAAACAGCTATTGCTTTTTCACATCTTTATTAAAGCAAAGACAATCTAATTAAAAATAATTCAACTTACTGTAGAAATTCTGTAAATCGCTGTATAGTGAGTTGCTGGCCATAGCCGGTCAAAGAATATATGTTGTACAAATCTTAGATGAAAATCAGTGCTTACCATCTTATACCACATTAGAAATAAGAAGCTTATATTTATAAAAGAATTGATGCTTTTGAACTGTGATATTGGAGAAGACTCGAGAGTCCCTTGGACTGCAAGGAGATCCAACCAGTCCATTCTGAAGGAGATCAGCCCTGGGATTTCTTTGGAAGGCATGATGCTAAAGCTGAAACTCCAGTACTTTGGCCACCTCATGAGAAGAGTTGACTCATTGGAGAAGACTCTGATGCTGGGAGGGATTGGGGGCAGGAGGAGAAGGGGACGACAGAGGATGAGATGGCTGGATGGTATCACTGACTCGATGGATGTGAGTCTGAGTGACCTCCGGGAGTTGGTGATGGACAGGGAGGCCTGGCGTGCTGCGATTCATGGGGTCGCAAAGAGTCGGACATGACTGAGCGACTGATCTGATCTGATATTTATAAAATATTTCAGTGTCATGGAAAGAGAAAATATACTCAACAGAGAACTAACTGGCTTCCAACCATCTCTTTCCCATTTACTTATTATGACATCTAAATTAAGCCCCATAATCTGCAAATCTCTCCATGGTGTGAGTGCTGTATTTTAAGAATCACATAGCACCACCAATTACCAAACTCTTTTCACAGTCATTTTAAGGATATGAATTGCAGAAAATAACAAAACATAAACTAGGGAGATGTACTTCTTCACAGTATACATTTTGGCTGAGTGGGATATCCCAAGGACTACATTGCATAACATGTTGCTGTTTTATAAACTGGCTTTGAAAAGAACAAGGCGGATTTACATTCTTAACTGTTATAAATATTAGCCCATGTAGCCTGAAATCACATTTTATTTTCATTTTGTCTGTCATATCATAATTCATGACATGTTGCAATTAATCTTAACTAATTTCAGTTAACACCCAGACCTTTTATCATTACTGACAGAGTCACAGTTCTCTCCTGAAATTTGCAGTGATTTTTGTAATTTGAGAAATTTTATGTTATTACAAAGAATTCAGTTTCACTAAATTTAACTTATGCTTTGTTTATTAAGATACTGTTAATGAGATAATGATTTGCCTCTCCCTTTCATTTAGAGTAGAGGCCAAAATTCCTACTGTAGACCATAACCCTCTATAATCTTAACTTCCCAAGTTCTTCCTTCCTGGCTCCACCCTAGATCTTTCTGCTGGTTCTAGTCTCCTTGCAGCTCCTTGCACATGGGCACAATCCCTTGGATCTTATATTCTAGCTCATTTCTCATCTTGGAATGACACCCATTGACCTAACCCTCCTCAAGTCTCTTCTTAAATCTCCCGTTCCCATTTAGACCTATTCTGTACTTATTATACGGCATTTCAAACTATCTACTCTTTTGCAGCACTCCACTGCCTCTGATCCTGCTCTGCATTTCCTTTCTATTTTAACAGCTTCACTGAGATGTATTCACATACCATATAACTCATACATTTGAAGTGTATGTCTATGGCTTTTAGCATAGTCACACATGAGTGCAACAATCAGTTGCAATTTGGGAATAATTTTCAGTGAATTTTGGAATATTTCCATTACCTTAACAAAGAAAAGAAAACATACTCCTGGGTTATCAAGACTTTATGTACACATTCCCAATGCATTCCTAAACAATGACAAATCCATTTTCTATATCTATAGATTTCCTTATTTTAGACATTTGTATGGACATGAAATGATGTAATATGAGGTATCTCTTGTGTGGTCTCTTTCAATTAACCTAATGTTTTCAAGGTTTATTCATCTATAATGCATTCATCAAAGATGATGTTTCAAAGTTGTACCTGAAATATTCCTTTAATGGCTGGATAATATTCGATTGTGTGGATATAACACATTTGTTAATCCACTCACCTCTTGATTGACATTTTAGTTGTGTCCATCTGCTGGCTATTGTGAATATTATTGCATTTTCAACACTTTTGTGTGTATACTTACCAGTGGATTACTGGATCACATGGCAATTCTCCACAGTTCTTGATTTTAGCCATCATAGTAGATATTTTGGTTTTGATTTTCAGTTCCCTGAAAACTAATAATGCTGATTATCTCTTCATGGGCTTATTGATTATTTTTATATCTTCTTGAGCTAAATGTCTGTTCAGATCCTTTGCCTAATTTTAACTGGGATTTGTCTTTTTGTTAATGAGTTACAATTCCTTTTTATGTTTAAGATGTCTATATGCAAATAAACAATGTGAATATTTTGTTCTCCCATTCTTTGAGATATCATTTCATTTGCTGGATGGTTTCCTTTGAAGCACAGATGTCTTTAATTGTTGAAAAATAGGAAATATTCACTCTTAATTCTGTTGTTCATATCGACAAATCTGATGTCATGAAAACCTGGACCTGATATTTCCATTGTTGAAAATTTATTTGATTGATAACTTGATATTTTTACCTGAAACATTGTTTTTTATATTGTCCATATTGTTGAATCTGCTTTAGTAGTTCTTGCCTTTCTAGACTTCATCCCTATCATTTCAATTATCTAATTATTGGCATGTAATTGCTAATCGATTTTTAAAAAATTTTTGTATGGTCGAGTACTTTTTCTCATTTAAATTCTGATTCTGCTAACTTGAGTTCTCTCTCTTTGATCAGTTTAAAGTTTTGTCAGTTCTGATGATCTTTTCACGAAAACTATCTTTTATTAACTCTGATATTCTGTAACAGACATATAATTAACATTTCATTAACTTCTGCTATAACGTTTATTTCTTCCTTCTGCTTATTTTAGGTTTAGTTTGTTTTTGTTTTTCTACTATCTTAATGCCAATGGTAATTTTCTCCCAGTTGTTGGCTTTCTCTTTTCATTCCCTTCACAGTGCTTTTCACAGAACAAAATATATATGCTTTTATTCTAATATAGACACTTAGAACAATATGTTTCCCTCCAGGGCTTTCCTTACTTGCAACTTTTGTCATATTGTATCTTCTTTTTCGGTAATCTCAAATTATTTTCTTTCTAATTTCCATTTTTATTTCTTCTTTGGTCTATTGTTTTGAGGAGTGTGTTGTTTAATTGGTAAATTTCCCAAATGATATATTTTCTTATTGATTCTTACTTGTTTCCATCATTTGTATTTTAGAAAACTTCCTACATCATTATGTTGCTGAAGCTCCCTGAATGATACCTGAAATCTCAGTGGACAGCTGTGGAGTATCTTCTATTTTGTTATTCAAATACCGTAGTTTCTTAACTTTTAAATTATAAAATACTTGTAGATTCACTTGAAGTTATTAAAAAATATAGATATATGCCATATATTCTATGTCAGTTTTACCACAATACTAACACTTGTGCAAATGTAACATATCATAAGTTGGAAATAGATATTGATGCAATCCATCAATTTTTAAATTTAGTCATAAATGCAACCATTTTTATGTGTGTTTAGCTCTATGCCATTTGATCACTTCTAGATCTTTAAAAAATGTTGTGCAGTATGTATATTTTATTTTTTGAAGTTTTGCTATTGTACATTATTATATGTTACAGAAATTGCAAAGTAAAGAGATTCTCAATTTTATCCTTTCCATAATTTTTTAACTGAAGTACAGCTGATTTACAATGTTCTGTTCTGTATTTCTCTTATTTTTAAACTACCTATATTGTTGTAGTAGGACAGCAAGGAGATCAAACCACTCATTCTTTATGGAAATCCACCCTGAATACTCATTAGAAGGACTGATGCTGAAGCTGAAGCTCCAGTCACTTGATGCAAACAGCCAACTCATTGGAAAAGTACTTAATGCTGGAAAGATTGTGGGCAGAAGGAGAAGAGCGCATCAGAGGATGTGATGGCTGTATGACTTCATGTCCATTGCATTGGTAATGGACATGAAGTTCAGCAAACTTTGGGAGATGGTTAGGGACATGGAGGCCTGGTGTGCTGCAATCCAGTTATGATGAAATTGACACGACTGGGTGACTGAACTTCGTTTTCTGAATGTTGAGCTTTAAGCCAACCTTTTCACTCTCCACTTTCACTTTCATCAAGAGGCTTTTTAGCCCCTCTTCACTTTCTGCCATAAGAGTGGTGTCATCTGCATATCTGAGGTTATTGATATTTCTCCCGGCAATCTTGATTCCAACTTGTGTTTCCTCCAGTCCAGCATTTCTCATGATGTACTCTGCATATAAGTTAAATAAACATGGTGACAATATGCAGCCTTGACGTACTCCTTTTCCTATTTGGAACCAGTCTGTTGTTCCATGTCCAGTTCTAACTGTTGCTTCCTGACCTGCATACAGATTTCTTAAGAGGCAGATCAGGCGGTCTGGTATTCCCATCTCTTTCAGAATTTTCCATAGTTTATTGTGATCCACACAGTCAAAGGCTTTGGCATAGTCAATAAAGCAGAAATAGATGTTTTTCTGGAACTCTCTTGCTTTTTCCATGATCCAGCGGATGTTGGCAATTTGATCTCTGGTTCCTCTGCCTTTTCTAAAACCAGCTTGAACATCAGGAAGTTCACGGTTCACATATTGCTGAAGCCTGGCTTGGAGAATTTTGAGCATTACTTTACTAGCGTGTGAGATGAGTGCAATTGTGTGGTAGTTTGAGTACTCCTTGGCATTGCCTTTCTTTGGGATTGGGATGAAAACTGACCTTTTCCAATCTTGTGGCCACTGCTGAGTTTTCCAAATTTGCTGGCATATTGAGTGTAGCACTTTCACAGCATCATCATTCAGGACTTGGAATAGCTCCACTGGAATTCCATCACCTCCACTAGCTTTGTCCGTAGTGATGCTTTCTAAGGCCCATTTGACTTCACATTCCAAGATGTCTGGCTCTAGGTCAGTGATCACATCATCATGATTATCTAGGTCTTGAAGCTCTTTTTTGTACAGTTCTTCTGTGTATTCTTGCCACCTCTTCTTAATATCTTCTGCTTCTGTTAGGTCCACACCATCTCTGTCCTTTATCGTGCCCATCTTTGCATGAAATGTTCCTTTGGTATCTCTGATTTTCTTGAAGAGATCCCTAGCCTTTCCCATTCTGTTGTTTTCCTCTATTTCTTTGCATTGATCACTGAAGAAGGCTTTCTTATCTCTTCTTGCTATTCTTTGGAACTCTGCATTTAGATGTTTATATCTTTCCTTTTCTCCTTTGCTTTTCGCTTCTCTTCTTTTCACAGCTATTTGTAAGGCCTCCTCAGACAGCCATTTTGCTTTTTTGCATTTCTTTTCCATGGGGATTATCTTGATCCCTGTCTCCTGTACAATGTCACGAACCTCATTCCATAGTTCATCAGGCACTCTATCTATCAGATCTAGGCCCTTAAATCTATTTCTCACTTCCACTGTATAATCATAAGGGATTTGATTTAGGTCATACCTGAATGATCTAGTAGTTTTCTCTACTTTCTTCAATTTCAGTCTGAATTTGGCAATAAGGAGTTCATGGTCCGAGCCACAGTCAGCTCCTGGTCTTGTTTTTGCTGATTGTATAGAGCATCTGGTCCCATCACTGCATGGGAAATAGATGGGGAAACAGTGGAAACAGTGTCAGACTTTGTTTTTCTGGGCTCCAAAATCACTGCAGATGGTGACTGTAGCCATGAAATTAAAAGACGCTTACTCCTTGGAAGGAAAGTTATGACCAATCTAGATAGCATATTCAAAAGCAGAGACATTACTTTACCAACAAAGGTTCGCCTAGTCAAGGCTATGGTCTTTCCTGTGGTCATGTATGGATGTGAGAGCTGGACTGTGAAGAAGGCTGAGCGCCGAAGAATTGATGCTTTTGAACTATGGTGTTGGAGAAGACTCTTGAGAGTCCCTTGGACTGCAAGAAGATCCAACCAGTCCATTCTGAAGGAGATCAATCCTGGAATTTCTTTAGAAGGAATGATGCTAGAGCTGAAACTCCAGTATTTTGGCCACCTCATGCGAAGAGTTGACTCATTGGAGAAGACTCTGATGCTGGGAGGGATTGAGGGCAGGAGGAGAAGGGGACGACAGAGGATGAGATGGCTGGATGGCATCACTGACTCGATGGATGCAAGTCTGGGTGACCTCCGGGAGCTGGTGATGGACAGGGAGGCCTGGTGTGCTGCGGTTCATGGGGTCGCAAAGAGTCGGACACGACTGAGCTACTGATCTGATCTGATCTGGGTGACTGAAAAACAACAGCAACATATTGTAATTTGAAGTGTTAAGATAGCACATTGATGAGTCATGCTACATTTTTCCATGCTATCAATATTTGCCTTTTAATTGGGGTATTTGAATTACATGTGTTATTTGAAGCAGCTGTGAATATGTTAGGTCTTTCTTAATTCTTTAATTAATTTATTTATTTCTGTTTACTCCCTCGGTATCTTGATTTAACAATTTTTCTGGTTCTCCTGTTACCTAAATATTTTGAAAATATTTCATCTTGATTTATTTTTATTTCTTAGTGTTATTCAGCATATCAGTTTGAATATTTTCTTTGGGGTCACTTTCTCTCTCTCTTATAGATAGATAGATAAACATATATGACAGAAAAAGAGACAGAGTGATACATCTATATCCATTCACAGTATAATTACATTATTGTTTTATCCTTTCAAGTAACGTGTATAAACTTATTTCTATTCAAGTCCTCTTAATGTGCCCACTTTTAAAATATATTTACTTTTATACATATATTGAGCATTACATTAGATTGTATAATTTTTGTTTCAACCATACATGGCAATTTAAGAAACTCATGAGGATAAAAGACTTTAATATTTTTATCCATCTTGCCTTTTCATGTATTCTTTTTATTTCCCTGGAGTTTTAAGCTTTCTATTTTCATTTCCATTTTGTGTAAAAAATTTCCAGGGACTTCACTGGTTATCCAATGGTTAAGACTCCAAACTCTCATTGCAGGGGAGCAGAGATTCGATCCCTGGTCAGGGTCACTGATCACACATGCCTTGTGGAGTGGCCAAAAATAAATTTAGAAAAAAGAAAGAAAAAAAGAATTTCCACTAGTTATTAAGAGTAAATATGTTGCTGACAAATGCTCTGAATGTCCATTTGTCTGTGAAAGTATTTTTCTCCCTTATTCCTGAATGATATAGAATGTTTAATTGACACTGATTTTGGGTTGTTTGTTTTCCTAGTACTTAAAGCAATGATGTGCTAACTCCTCTGTCTTTCATGCGTTCAGGTGAGAAATCTAGTGTCATTTGAATTGGTATCTCTTTATATAGTTATCTGCCATTTCTCACTATCTTCTTTCAAAATATGTTTTTTGTTTGTTTTTAGAAATCTAGTTAAGATGTATTCTGGTATATATTTATTATTGTTCTTGGTGTCTGCTCACCTTCTGAATTCTGTAAGTCCTTTATCACATTAGGCATGTTTTCACTATTATTTCTTTGAATACTCTCTTTAGTTCCACTGCCTCTCTGCTGGCTCTGGGACTCCAGTCTACAAATGTTGGATGATTTGTTATTGCCCCGTACTCCTTGAACTCAATTCATTTGTTGCTTTTGCTCTATTTTCTCTGCTGTTCCATTTGATTAAATTTATTTATCCCCCAAATCACTGACAGCTTCTTCTGTATTCTTCACACTGCTAATTAACCTAACAATTAATGTTTTATTTTGGTTATTGTAAGTTCTATAATATCCTTTTGATTCCTTTTCATAACTCCCTCTTCATTTCTAGCCTATGTCTGTTTTTTTGTTGTTTTCTTGCTGTTTTTTTGCTTTAATAGTATTCTTTATTTTTCTTTGAAGCATGTTTATGATGGCTTCTTGAAAATCTTTGTCAGATCTAACATCTGATTCATCTTTTTAACATTAATCTATTTTATTTTCTTTATTCATCTTTTTTATTTTCCTGGTTCTTGGAATAGTAAGTGATATTTTACTGGATAATGGACATTTGGATACTATATTCTAAGAGATTTCCTCCCTAACAAAGCTCAGAAGGAAAAGCATCTTCCATTCTAGTTGAATGACACTGGCAAGAAGATTGGAGCATGGTAATTTGATTCCTTGGGGAACTTAGCAGAGTGAAAGACCAGCTCTGTTCTCTTCTCTGCTGAAACCATGAGGAATACTTGCCATATTTTTTTAAAAGAGTTCCTTGATTTGTAGAAATAGCTCATGCAATAAATAATTTGGCTTTCCCTAAAAAGAGGTCTAATCTTCATCTCCAGCTTCTGGGATTTAATTTCTAAATCCTTAGCACTTTTCAAGCTAAAACAGTATGTCTGCTATTCATAGTGGATTCCTTGAACGACATCTGATCTATTACTCTAACATGGTAATTTTTGGTATCACCTAATGTACTACTCTAACATGGTGAGTCTGACCTTTAAGGGTTGGAGGTGGAGATTGAATTCAACTATAAGGCAATGCATCAATCAATCATGCCTATATAATCAACCTCCCACAAAATCTATAAAGCTTTAATGAACTTCCAAGGTTGGTAATAATCCACATATCTTTCCACACATCATTGTTGCGAGTCATCTCCTTGAAGACAAAGGAAGCTGGAACTCTCCTAGACTTGGTCCTAGGTGTTTCTTCCTTTAGCTGGATGTATTTTGTATCCTGTCCCTGTAATAAACTCTGTCAAGGAGTTCTGTGAATATTTAGAGTGAATTATGGAAACAGAAGTTGTCTTGGGACATGCTTGAACTTACATTTGATTTCAAAAGAGAGATTGGCCTTAAATGAACTGTCAGAATTTTAACAACAACAACAATAAATGTTAAAGTATACATTAGTAGTATTTTTAAAGCTTAGTGTAAAAACAATGTATTTCCTTTTATATTTTAAATATGAACATAATATATATTTTGAAAATTAAAGTGCTAATTGCTCATTCCTATCTGACTCTATGTGACCCTATGGTGTGTAACCCACCAGGCTCCTCTGTCCATGTAATTCTTTAGGCAAAAATACTGGAGCAAATTGCCATTCCTTTCTCTAGGGAATCTTCCCAACCCAGGGATCGAACCTGGGTCTCCTCAACTGCAAGCAGTTTT
Organism: Tragelaphus eurycerus; assembly: GCA_935064755.1. Lineage (NCBI taxonomy): Eukaryota > Metazoa > Chordata > Mammalia > Artiodactyla > Bovidae > Tragelaphus > Tragelaphus eurycerus. The sequence continues at coordinate 199,626 of CAKXYN010000308.1, forward strand.
CTTACCATCTAAGCCACTGAGGAAGCCCCAAAATATATTTTATGTGTTCACTAACATATCAACTTGATGACTCATACTGTAATGTCAGTTAAAATCAATTAGTAAATTTATATCCATACATATACAAATTCATGTATGTATCTGTGTGCACAAGTATATATAGGTAAAATAGGATTTTGTGCATATTAACCTTTGCTTTTGCCTACAAGATTGTAGGATTTCATTTAATATATTTAGATGATTTATATATAAAGTATTTATCTAATTAATACATGATAGTATAAAATATCAAGGTGTTATTACATTCATTTTATATGTATATTTTTTTCTCAAACTTTGAATATTTCTTGAAAAATCTGCAATAGTGCCTGCTGCTGCTGCTGCTAAGTCACTTCAGTCGTGTCCGACTCTGTGCGACCCCATAGACGGCAGCCCACCAGGCTGCCCTGTCCCTGGGATTCTCCAGGCAAGAACACTGGAGTGGGTTGCCATTTCCTTCTCCAGTGTATGAAAGTGAAAAGTGAAAGTGAAGCCGCCCAGTCATGTCTGACTCTTAGCGACCCCATGGACTGCAGCCTACCAGGCTCCTCCATCCATGGGATTTTCCAGGCAAAAGTACTGGGGTGGGGTGCCATTGCCTACATAAAAATTAATCTAAGAAACATTTTCTCAATCCCTAATCTTTAATTAGGGTTCTGAAAACCTTACAAGTTGTGAGAATTTTGACTAGAACATTTCTGAAGATATTGACTCTTATTAATGTTATCCAACAATTACTGACTTTTTAAAAAATAAAATACCAGATACATTCTGAATCACAAGGGTGCTTTGAATTCTGATTTAATCAAACTCCTCACTACTAATACTTTAATAATTGAAAGGTCACTTTGTGTGAGAAAGATCTAGCAGATCACTGTGCCTCACACCTCACCCCCTGCATAAAATGTACTAGTGATTACTCCATAGAATAGGCTTATGCTGACAGTAGGGACAATAAGAAAAATGAGTGAAAGACCATAGTAAAATAGAGATGGGAAAAGACTATAAATTTATACAAGTAAGATCATCTATCTTGATAATAGGGTTAAGTCTTTACATGTTGGCTCGGTTTATAGCCCTACTTTATGAAGATGAACACATTAATAATTTATCAAGTCAGACCATCCAAGTGAAATAGAAGACATAAGATAATAAAACAGAAATAAAAAAACAATACTTTCTAAATAGTTTTCTTCTTCAGCTCTTTAATATTTATTCTTAATATTCATCCAAATTAAAATATACAGTATCTTAATAAATTACTATGTGTGTGTGTGTGTGTGTGTGTGTGTGTGTGTGTGTGTGTGTGTGTGGTGTTAGTCATTTGGTCATGTCCAACTTTCTGTGACCCACGAACTGTAGCCAGGCTCCTCTGTCCATGGAATTCTGCAGGCAAGAATACTGAAGTAGATAGCCATTCCTTTCTCCAGGGATCTTCCCAATCTAGGGATAGAACCTGGGTCTTGAGCACTGCAGGGAGACTCTTTACCATCTGAGCCACCAGGGAAGCCCTAATAAATGACTATAAGAAGTTAACTAATTTATAGTGTTTGTAATAGATTTTAGAATGCTTAATTATAATCTATCACTGTATATGTTAATATATGTAAGTATCCATAAATATTTTACATTCAAAATATCATAAACTATCTGAAAGTTTGGATATAATTTTAGATACAATTAAATGAAACTGAAAGTTGCTCAGTCATGTCCAACTATTTGCGACCCCATGGACTATACAGTCCATGGAATTCTCCAGATGAAAATACTGGAGTGGGTAGCCTTTCCCTTCTCCCAGGGATCTTCCCAACGCAGGGACTGAACCCAGGACTCCCACATTGCAGGCAGATTCTTTACCAGCTGTGACACAAGGAAAGCCCTTAGATAAAATTAATGAGTACATTATTTATTTTCAATATAAATGATGCATGTGGTTATTTTTTGTTGACAAAACTTATGTTGATTGCTAATAAAATGAAAATAGTTTGAAGACATAACAGGCACATAAAATATCATTAAATACTCACTAATTTGTAATGTTTTATAAAACAAGGGCACACTTAAGGGAAGATTGCTTTTAGATTATATTCAAAAGGAGATTAAAAAATATCTAGTTTTATAATCTTTAATTAAATACATGAACTATTTGAGTTCCAAAGGTACTCAAATTTATTTCAAAGTTCTGTAAAATATTTATATAATACTAGTATATAATCATTACTGTTTATAGAATTGTTATATATTTGTTAATATAGGTAACATCTCAAGTTTTTCAACTCAAAAACTTTGATTACTCATTAACTTTGCTATTGTACTCAAGCAGAATACACCAATTTCAGAAAAATTTAGCTTTATTAAGTTCTGAATTCTAATTACTTTAATGAGGAAAGCTATGCCCCTTATTTTGAAGGAGTATGAAAAAAAAAAGGGAGTAGAAGCAGCTAATATGAAATTCTATTCCTACAGCCAAGATAGTCTTGGTTCTGAACTTTTGCTATTTTACATAGAAATATAATAATAATAGCAAAAGATGGTAGAAGAAATGTAGAATCTATTTTAATACAATATTGTCTGTAAATTTTCAATGTCCTAAGCCAAAGATAAATTTTAAAATCTATTTATTAGACTTAGTTAACTCCAAAAACTAGGCTTTGGGAGAATAACTGGTGTTCCCTACCTAACAGCCTTACTGATGCTGACAAGAACAAACATTAGGCATCACCTTTCTTCTCTGTAGATGATCTAGGATCTGACTTCAGACTATGTTACAAATCTACAGTCACCAAGATAGTATGGTATTGGCACAAATACAGAAATATAGATAAGTTGAACAAAATAGAAAGTTTGGAGAGAAATTCACACACTTATGGAAACCTTATCTTTGACAAAGGTGTCAAAAATATACAATAGAGAAAAGACAGTAACTTCAACAAGTGGTGCTGGGAAATTGGTCAACTACATGTAAAAGAATGAAACTAGAACACTTTCTAACATAATACTCAAAAATAAACTCAAAATGAATTAAAGACATCAATGTAAAACAGAGACTATAAAACTCCTAGAGGAGAACATAGGCAGAACACTCTGACATAAATCACAGCAAGATCCTCTATCACCCACCTCTCAGAGTAATGGAAATAAAAACAAAAGTAAACAAATGGGACATAATTAAAACTTAAAAGTTTTTGCACAACAAAGGAAACTATAGGCAGGCAAAAATGGGAATGGGAGAAAATAATAGCAAATGAAAGAAATGACAAAGGATTAATCTCCAAAATCTACTACCAGCTCATGAAGCTCAATACCATAAAAAAAGAATAACCCAATAAAAAAGTGGGCAAAAGATCTAAATAGACATTTCTCCAAAGAATACATACAGATACTAACAAACACATGAAAAAATACTCAGCATCATTCATTATTTGAGAAATGCATAACAAAACCGCAATGAGTTATCATCTCACATCAGTCAGAATGACCATCATCAAAAGGTCTACAAACAATAAATGCTGGAGAGGATGTGGGGAAAATGGAACCCTCTTACACTGTTGGTGGGAATGCAAACACTGGTAGTGTAGGAGATTTCTTTAAAAACTGGGAATAAAACTGCCACATGACACAGCAATCTCACTGCTGGGCATATGCCCCAAGCAAATCAGAACTGAAACAGACACAAGTACACAAATGCTCTATTTACAATATTTTCAATAGCTAGGACATGGAAACAACCTAGATGTCCATCAATGGATGAATGGATAAGAAAACAGTGGTACATATGCACAAGGTGATATTACTCAGGTATAAAAAGAAAGATGTTTGAGTCAGTTCTAATGAGGTGGATGAACCTGGAGCCTATTATACAGATAGAAGAAAGTCAGAAATAGAACACCAATATTGTATATTGATTCATATATATGGAATTTAAAAGGATGGTACCAACAATCTTACATGCAGGGCAACAAAAGATACACAGAGGTGAAAAAGACTTTTAGACTTAGTGGGAGAAGGCAAGAGTGGGATGACTTGAGAAAATAGCACTGAAACATATGTAAAACAGATGACCAGTGTGAGTTTGATGCATGAAACAGGACGCACAAAGCTGGTAGTGTGGTACAACCTAAAGGCATACAGTGGGGTGGGAAGTGGGTGGGGGTTCAGGATGAAGGGAGACACATGTATACCTATAGCTGATTCATGTTGGTGTATGGTGAAAACCATCATGATTTTCTAAAGTAATTATCCTCCAATTAAAATAAATTAATTAAAAATAAATTGGAAGTGTGTTTTCAAAACTGAGGTGACACCTGAGAATGGCATAATTTACTCTCTCTCTTCTAAACCCAATTTTTTCAATATGTGTTCTTTTAATTTACAGGAGGAAGTGAAGGTGATCCTTAAAACAAATCTCTAACACGATGGCAGAGTCACATACAGAAAAAGATGGTAGAAACATTGCTATCCTTTCCAGAAGTCACTTTTGCTTTTTCCAGCTTCTGTTCTTCCTGGTGAAATCACCACTGCTTAAAACATGTCTTTGCTATATTCTCTATGCCAACAATTTCCAAAACAGTTTTTTTCAAATTGATAAAATTAAAAAAAAAAAAAAAGTTTGCTTGTCGTTTTATTCAGCATCTCTACGTCTTCTAAATTCTAAAATACAATGTGAATCACAACAAAGAGGTTAAAGATATAAATGAGTTTGTCGCAGATGTTCTAATGGCTGACCCTGTATCTGCTCAACTGCAGTTGCTCTGGAGAAAAGTATTTCTTACAACCTGGCAGTGTCAACTCCAGTATGTGCACCTCCATTTCTATCCATAGAAGCAGAGCTTTCTATTGAATGTAGGAAGGGAAGAATGGGTCAGCTGACTCCTTAAGGGCACCTCATAACTAAAGAGGTTATCCTCATCCCAGCTCTGTGCTTTGTTGGTACAGTTCCAATTGAGTTGAGTCCAGGTCTCTACCACAGAAACTTGCTAACATATGTGTTATTGGCACTTGTACATTCCCTTTTAAGAATGTTGTTGTTTTTCTCTCTTCCTTGTGCTGCTTTCACTATGCCCTCTCTGCTTTGGAGATCTCATTCCAAACAAACAGGTTCATATTTTTTTTGAAATCCCAGTACAATGTGTGCTAAGTTTCTTCAGTTGTGTCCAACTCTTTGTGACCCCATGGACTATACCCTGCTAGGCTCTTCTGTCCATGGGGTTCTCCAGGCAAGAATACTGGAGTGGGTTGCCCTGCTCCAGAGGAACTTCCTGACCCAGAGATCGAACGCACATCTCCTGGGGCTCCTGCATTGCAGGCAGGTTCAGTACCGCTGAGCCATTAGGGAAGACACCCTCAGTAAAATGCCACACATGAAATTATAATTTTCTACCACAATTATAAATATCTTGGATGTTATAATACAGTAAGAAGGTAAATTCATGATGTCAAATTAAATAAGTTAAATATATATATTAATATTTAAGAAATTTAAAAAAATAAAACCAATGTTTGACATTTTTCAGTTCAAATGAGCTCTTGAATGTCCATGATTATATCAATAAAGCTTTTCCTCTAGGAAAAATTGTGACATACTGAATAAATTATTAATCCAGTTAGCCTTAGAAAATACAGTATATTTAAAGATTCTTACACATATATCACTGCATTTAAAAACTTATCGTGTACTCATTTTGTAAGCATCTTATTATGTAACATTGTTTTATTTATAAAGAAAACTGAAAGGTTGAAGAGTAAGCTAACTGTTTAATTTAAAGGATAAATAGTAATTTTTTCACAAGGAACATGTGTAAAAATCGACATAATATATGCAGATATTTTTAATCTATATATTTTTGAACCAGTTGAAATTTTTAAAAAATCTCCCTATATTTTTTTACACTTGTCAAAATATGTTCAGGCTAGAAATGAGACTGCAAACAATTTTGGAATTTATTATGCCTTTGAAAAGGATCAAAATAATTATGGTGTGGTAAAATATTCTGATTGACACAGTTTGGAGCAGGAATAATTCTCCAGAGTTCAGCTCCTGCCATGATAGTTTATCATGACTTGGAGACTTTTGAATGTAAAAAATTCATATAAAAAATCACTAAGAAGGAATACTGTCCTTAACGTTTTAATTAAGAAATGTATTACAAGTAACTGTCTAAAATAGTTAGATCGGTATTTTGTAAACCTAATTTTTATTTCATTTATGTATCTTATTCTTAGGTAATTTTTTTCTTTAGTCTATAAAAGCTTGTTATTTTTACAATAGATACTGTATGTGCTAAAGGGAAATTAGAATATAGAAAATGAACAAAATACCAGCTTTGTCAACCAAAGACAATAATCATGTGACATATTAGTGCATAAACTGTATCTTATTTACACATCATACTTAATATTTATTCTTAACAGGGCAAGAAAGTGACTACAAGGAAATTAAACTGAGACAAGAAAAATTGGAAACTTCTGCAATATATTAGCATTATAGAAAAATTTGGAACTGAGTTAGCTTGGAAAATAAAAGAAGGTAAAAATAATAGTACTAAGAAGATGTAGAAAATTGAATCTGCACCCTGATGGGTGACAAGCATGTAATTCATTAGTCATTGCTTGTGCTTCTGCACAGACAATGATAAGGTTGGTTGAGACTAGGAATACAGCAAAAGTGGGGTGACAAAGTTTTAAATTGGGGACATGTGAGTTCTATATATAGAAGTTCACAAAACTGTATTAACATCGAAGTTTGAAATGTGAGAGTGTACAAAATTCCTTATGTGTGTCTGTTGGAGAAGAATAAGCAAACACAAACCAGAGGGGCAGAAGTAGCCAAAAAGCACAAAGAAATTTTAGTTATATGAAAAACAAATTGCAGTAAGGAAATATAGAATTTTGTAACTCTTATGTTTCTAATTCTGATAATATAATTGACCCTAAAGCTGAAAAAAAAGAACACATTAAAAAAAAAAAAAAAAACCTGATATTCTCACAAAAATTTGACCAAAACTATGTAACTGCAGAGACCCAGAGAAAAATGTGTTACACTGTAACTAGTTTTGCTGTGAGAACTAAATATACTTAAATACATAGGCTTGGATTTGCCTAGCCTCATGCAGCACAGTTTTTTGCATTTCTTTTCCATGGGGATGGTCTTGATCCCTGTCTCCTGTACAATGTCACGAACCTCATTCCATAGTTCATCAGGCACTCTATCTATCAGATCTAGGCCCTTAAATCTATTTCTCACTTCCACTGTATCATCATAAGGGATTTGATTTAGGTCATACCTGAATGGTCTAGTGGTTTTCCCTACTTTCTTCAATTTAAGTCTGAATTTGGCAATAAGGAGTTCATGGTCCGAGCCACAGTCAGCTCCTGGTCTTGTTTTTGCTGATTGTATAGAGCTTCTCCATCTTTGGCTGCAAAGAATATAATCGATCTGATTTCGGTGTTGACCATCTGGTGATGTCCATGTATGGAGTCTTCTCTTGTGTTGTTGGAAGAGGGCATTTGCTATGACCAGTGCATTTTCTTGGCAAAACTCTGTTAGTCTTTGCCCTGCTTCATTCTGTATTCCAAGGCCAAATTTGCCTGTTACTCCAGGTGTTTCTTGACTTCCTACTTTTGCATTCCAGTCCCCTATAATGAAAAGGACATCTTTTTTGGGTGTTAGTTCTAAAAGGTCTTGTAGGTCTTCATAGAACCGTTCAACTTCAGCTTCTTCAGCGTTACTGGTTGGGGCATAGACTTGGATTACTGTGACATTGAATGGGTTGCCTTGGAAATGAACAGAAATCATTCTGTCATTTTTGAGATTGCATCCAAGTACTGCATTTCGGACTCTTTTGTTGACCATGATGGCCACTCCATTTCTTCTGAGGGATTCCTGCCTGCAGTAGTAGATATAATGGTCCTCTGAGTTAAACTCACCCCTTCCAGTCCATTTTAGTTCGCTAATTCCTAGAATGTCAACATTCAGTCCTGCCATCTCTTGTTTGACCACTTCCAATTTGCCTTGTTTCATGGACCTGACATTCCAGGTTCCTATGCAATATTGCTCTTTACAGCATCGGACTTTGCTTCTATCACCAGACACATCTACAGCTGGGTATTCTTTCTGCTTTTTTGTTCCATCCCTTCATTCTTTCTGGAGTTATTTCTCCACTGATCTCCAGTAGCATATTGGGCCCCTACTGCCCTGGGGAGTTTCTCTTTCAATATCCTATCATTTTGCCTTTTCATACTGTTCATGTGGTTCTCAAGGCAAGAATACTGAAGTAGTTTGCCATTCCCTTCTCCAGCGGACCACACCCCGTCAGATCTCTCCACCATGACCCGCCCATATTGGGTTGCCCCACGGGCATGGCTTAATTTCATTGAGTTAGACAAGGCTGTGGTCCTGGTGTGATTAGATTGACTAGTTTTCTGTGAGTATGGTTTCAGTGTATTTGCCCTCTGATGCCCTCTTGCAAGACCTACCTTCTTACTTGGGTTTCTCTTATCTTGGGCGTGGGGTAACTCTTCCCGGCTGCTCCAGCAAAGCACAGCCATCACACCTTAGCTTGGATGAGGGGTCTCTCCTCACCGCCGCCCTTCCTGACCTTGGGGGAGGGGTATCTCCTCACTGCCGCCCTTCCTGACCTCGGTCATGGGGTAGCTCTTCTCGGACATGCTTAGTGCACCAGTCCTCAATGCCCTTCTTCCTCGGTCGTTGGGTAGCTCCTCTCCTGCCCGCTCTCAGTGCGTCGAGCAGCTGGCGAGGCGCTCTCAGTGCGCCGTGCAGCCATGAAAAGAAGAGAAGCAAAAAGCAAAGGAGAAAAGGAAAAATATAAACATCTGAATGCAGAGTTACAAAGAATAGCAAGAAGAGACAAGAAAGCCTTCTTCAGCGATCAATGCAAAGAAATAGAGGAAAACAACAGAATGGGAAAGACTAAGGATCTATTCAAGAAAATCAGAGATACCAAAGGAACATTTCATGCAAAAATGGGCTCGATAAAGGACAGAAATGTTATTGACCTAACGGAAGCAGAAGATATTAAGAAGGGGTGGCAAAATACACAGAAGAACTGTACAAAAAAGAGCTTCACGATCCAGATAATCATGATGGCGTGATCACTGACCTAGAGCCAGACATCCTGGAATGTGAAGTCAAGTGGGCCTTATAAAGCATCACTACGAACAAAGCTAGTGGAGGTGAAGGAATTCCAGTGGAGCTATTGCAAATCCTGAAAGATGATGCTGTGAAAGTGCTGTACTCAATATGCCAGCAAATTTGGAAAACTCAGCAGTGGCCACAAGATTGGAAAAGGTCAGTTTTCATCCCAATCCCAAGGAAAGGCAATGGCAAAGAGTGCTCAAACTACCGCACAATTGCACTCATCTCACATGCTAGTAAAGTAATGCTCAAAATTCTCCAAGCCAGGCTTCAGCAATATGTGAACCGTGAACTTCCTGAAGTTCAAGCTGGATTTAGAACAGGCAGAGGAACCAGAGATCAAATTGCCAACATCCGCTGGATCATCAAAAAAGCAAGAGAGTTCCAGAAAAAACATCTATTTCTGCTTTATTGACTATGCCAAAGCCTTTGACTGTGTAGATCACAATAAACTGTGGAAAATTCTGAAAGAGATGGGAATACCAGACCACCTGATCTGCCTCTTGAGAAATCTGTATGCAGGTCAGGAAGCAACAGTTAGAACTGGTCATGGAACAACAGACTGGTTCCAAATAGGAAAAGGAGTACGTCAAAGCTGTATATTGTCACCATGTTTATTTAACTTATATGCAGAGTACATCATGAGAAATGCTGGACTGGAAGAAACACAAGCTGGAATCAAGATTGCCAGGAGAAATATCAATAACCTCAGATATGCAGATGATACCACCCTTATGGCAGAAAGTGAAGAGGAACTAAAAAGCCTCTTGATGAGAGTGAAAGTGGAGAGTGAAAAGGTTGGCTTAAAGCTCAACATTCAGAAAACGAAGATCATGGCATCTGGTCCCATCACTACATGGGAAATAGATGGAGAAACAGTGGAAACAGTGTCAGACTTTGTTTTTCTGGGCTCCAAAATCACTGCAGATGGTGACTGCAGCCATGAAATTAAAAGACGCTTACTCATTGGAAGGAAAGTTATGACCAACCTAGATAGCATCTTCAAAAGCAGAGACATCACTTTGCCAACAAAGGTTCGCCTAGTCAAGGCTATGGTCTTTCCTGCGGTCATGTATGGATGTGAGAGCTGGACTGTGAAGAAGGCTGAGCACCGAAGAATTGATGCTTTTGAACTGTGGTGTTGGAGAAGACTCTTGAGAGTCCCTTGGACTGCAAGGAGATCCAACCAGTCCATTCTGAAGGAGATCAGCCCTGGGATTTCTTTGGAAGGAATGATGCTAAAGCTGAAACTCCAGTATTTTGGCCACCTCATGCGAAGAGTTGACTCATTGGAGAAGACTCTGATGCTGGGAGGGATTGAGGGCTAGGAGGAGAAGGGGACGACAGAGGATGAGATGGCTGGATGGCATCACTGACTCTATGGATGTTAGTCTGGGTGACCTCTGGGAGTTGGTGATGGACAGGGAGGCCTGGCGTGCTGCAGTTCATGGGGTCGCAAAGAGTCGGACACGACTGATTGACTGATCTGATCTGATCTGATCTGATGCAGCACATGGGATTGTAAACTAGTACCAGGGCTTTCACAAGATAAGGGTCACAGAAAATTTCTTGCACCATAAGCTGACACTCTGATGGTTAAAATAAATCAGAGTAAATTAATTCCATCCCGTACCACCAGAAACTGTGAATAAAATGATTTGATTTGAGATTGAGCAGATTAAAAGAAAAAACAATGATTCAGAATTAAGAACAGCAATTTTTCGGTTGTTTAAACTCATAACAGCAACCTATACTACTAGTAAGTCCAAAACACACATAGGCAAATAATAAAATGTGTCTGATTGCCAGCTCCTTTAGGATAATTTCAGAAGCAAATTTTAATCTTTTTGGTAGTTGCCTTCATACTAATCCATAAAATGCACACAAATGATTTTCTAAAGAAATGAACATTTTCCATTCAAAAATATCTAACTCCACAAGCAAATAAAGTTTCACCATTAAGGAAAAAGGCAAACTAAAAAGCATAAAAAGATCCACAAGACTTCAGTTACTAAAAATAGAATTGCTAGATTATAAATTTCTTTTTAAAAATAAAACATCAAAATATCTTTGGGGTATTAAAAAATGATCTAGCAAGTTTGCAAAATTTGGGCTCAAAAAAGATCTGTCTTGCCAGTTTTTCCCAGAGCACAGAGTGCCTCATTTCTGATCTCCACCATGAATCCTTTAGGGGGTATTGAAGGTCAGCAGCAGCGCATGATTTAATCCTTGTTGGGGTGTATGGCAAGTGCCGATTTTTGTCAACACAACATATATGAAGATAAACCTACATATAAATGTTTCATAGGGGAATTTTAAGTGACCAGAGGCAAGAAGTCTTCTTATTAGGGCTAGCAAAAAAAAAAAAATCAAATCACCCTTAATATATTGAAACTTGACTTTATAACTTAAAAATTTGAAGGTAAAACACACATATGCCAGTCTAGAATTCCTAAGTAAAATGTGCATCAACCTAAGACTAAGTAAAAACATTTTTAGACAAATCAAATGACACCAGGAGAAGCCCACTAAAGGAACTCTAAAACATATACATCAAAGAGGGAGAGGTTCTGATATAAAAGAATGGATAAAAATCAAAATATGTTAAAAAATACATGGACAAATCTTAATAAAAATTAGTTTGGTGTTAAACCTAAAACATATTTAAAATAGATAAGATCATATGATGTAAGGTGGGAGGAGAATTAACAGAACTAAATGTTTAAAGATTCCTGCATTGAGAAGATAACCTATATATGATCTTGAAACTTGACAAGTTATTCACACATTCTATATTGTTCTACTGCATCTATGAAAAATGTAGAAAGAAAATCAAGTAATTTAAAAAACAAGAAGAAAGGAAAAATAAATACAAACAGGATAAAATGAGACATAGTAGATGCAAGAAATAGAGAAAAGAAAATAAAAAATACTTTAAAACTACATTTTAGTTCCAGTGCTTCAGGTTAAGCTTGACTGGCAGGTTATGTTCAAAGGTAATTCAGAATGCAATATTTTATCAGAGATCAATACCTGTGAAAAGAAATAAGGAGAAAGGATTAAGAAGAGAATGAGGAAGAAATGAGATATGAACCCACAAATCTCAGAAAACAGAGTATGATGGTGTTGTGTGAATGTGGCTTATCAAATTTGTCCTGATGCCAGATTTTTTTAACCTGCCTTGCATTTGAAGACTCTGCATTAGCTTAAGAAAGCTACAACAGAAATCACCTACTGACCACGTGTGCAGAGTGTTTCCTTCAAGGAGAATTGGATGGTGCAACTCTGTGTATAATGTAGGTGAATGTGAACTCTTTGATTCATGCTTTTCTTCTCACAGATCTTAAAATATTCCACTTTATTTATTTTGTATATCATCAATATTTAATATTATAAATCTTTTTAGTTTTAGATCTTCTAGTCTATTCAGTAATATTTGTTGTATGCTTTTATTTTTCCCCCCAATGACCAATTATGTTAAGAATTTTTTTCTTGGAAATACTGATCATTAGTACATCTTTGTAAGGAGTTTATTCAAAACTATTCCTATTTATGTTTGTGTTGTTTATAATTTTAAGTTTTTTGACATATAAGAAGTCTTCATATATTCTAGACATGAATCTTTTATCAAATATATGTTTTACCATATTTTACTTCATTTTGTGTGTCTTATTCATTTTATTGACAATTTCATTTAAAGATTCAAATTTTTTAGGTATATGAAAAGGTGCTCAATATCATTATTTATTAAGGAAATGTAAATCAAAACTACAGGGTCATATCACCTCATTGCCTTTAGGATTTTTTTTTTTTTTAATTAAAATAACAAATGCTGGTGAGGGTCTGGAGAAAAAGCAGCCCTTGGAATGGAAACTATCAAGTATGGCACAGTAGCGGAAAACAGTATGACAGTTCCACTACCAAATTAAAAAACACACCATTATATGATCCCAATAATCCCACTTCTGGGTATATGCATCCAAAGGAAATGAAATCACTGTCTCAAAGAGATATCTGCATTCTTGTGTTCATTACAGCATTGTTTACAATGGTCATTATAGAATACATCCTAAAATCTAATCAGTGGTGGAATAAGTTAGAAAGATAGAGAAGGAAATGGCAAACCACTCCAGTATTCTTACCTGGAGAATCCCATGCACAGAGGAGTCTGGTGGGCTGTAGTTCATGATGTTGCAAAGAGTCGGGCATGACTGAGTGATCAACAAAGACAAGGAAGTTAGAAAAATATATTTGTTATATACTTGTAATATTTTTTTCTCCATTTGGGTAGTTTAAAATTAATAACAAGAAAATTAGAAAATGAATAGCTAGATTCAAGTCCATATATATCTGGGCCCTGTATCAATAACATTTTTTTCCTCTATATGGTTAGTAAAACAATGTTTTCATGATTCCTTTAGTTTTCTAAGATTTTTTTTTTTTTTTAGAAAACATAATGATGTTTTCTAAAAAACATAAATAAGTAACAAGGGTGCACATCACACACACACACACACACACACACACACACACACACTAACTTTTCAAAATACATTAGGATATTTCAAACAATTTATTTTCCAAACCTTAACAATGAGTTAGTAGCCTTAACTATTTATCAAACTTTATAGAAAAAAATACTTTTAATATAAAATATATCATAGGAAATCAGCATAAATGTTATCACTATAAATTCTAAATACTTGAAAAATTTCTATACAAATCCTCAGTAATCCCCTATGTTTGAAAATGGTTAAAATTTAATTCAACATCAATTATTAAGCACCCACTAAATCAAGGCACTGCAATGGAATAGAACCTTGCTAGCTATTTTATGCGGAAAAGGCAATGGCATCCCACTCCAGTATTCTTGCCTGGAAAATCCCATGGATGGAGGAGCCTGGTGGGCTGCAGTCCATGGGGTCGCTAAGAGTCGGACACGACTGAGCAACTCACTTTCACTTTTCACTTCATGCATTGGAGAAGGAAATGGCAACCCACTCCAGCGTTCTTGCCTGGAGAATCCCAGGGACTTGGGAGCCCCGTGGGCTGCAGTCTATGGGGTCGCACAGAGTCGGACACGACTGAAGTGACTTAGCAGCAGCTATTCTATGAGAGCTGCTGTTATTATAAGCCTATGCTTCCAGAAAAGTCTATCATATTACTTAAAACCAGCCCTTTATAGTCTATTCCTACTTTATTGTTTAGAGTAAAACATTTTGAAACACATGAATTCATGAAGAGTTTTTTTTTTTTTTTTTAAATGTCAATGAAATGCGATTTTCTCATGCTTGAACAACTCAAAATTGGCTGAAATTATTCTCTTCAAACTTTCTGAGACATTTTAATCTAAATTCTAAGAACAATTGATAGGTTTCCATTGTAAGTGTGAGAATATCATAAATGTCAAGGTGGATAAATTTTCAAAATTGATTTTATAGCCAGGTTTTTCACTATAATGAAATTATGCTAAATTTTAGAAAGTAAATTTTATTGTGGGCTTTATTTTAGTCAAAGTTCTGTTGAATTGCACTTTTAAAGCCTGCAATTTACTTTTGCATGCAATGATATACAAATACTAGCTTACAAAATTTATATATACACCAATTTGCCAAACATGTGAGAACCTGGTTATATCAAAGCCACTTTATTACATAAAATGCTGCTTTTATGCATTTATGATGAAAATAATTGAAAAATAATTGTGCTTGGTTCTACTTTCTTTTACTGTAAGGATTTACATGCACTTGATATTTTTACATTCATGTATTTAGGTAAGTTTTCTCTCATATGATCACAAGTCCAAAATAAGAAAATCTTATTTATGAATAGAAATATAAAATCCTTATATGGTGATGAAAATCATCTTTTAATAGCACAAATGACAATTAAAATAAAAATACACAATAATGCCCTGTTCTCAGCAGTATAAATAGGGTGCTAAAACATCAAAGCATGTGGTTTTGTGCATTTTTATATTGCAAGATGCAACAAACCCTACCTCTCTTCTCTGCTCTTTCTAGAGGATACACTTATTCATGAATCTAAGAGTAGGAAGTTCTATTATTTGCATACAACTGCTCTTTTCTTTAGCTCTTGAGGTAACTAAGGCAAAATGTAATTCAAGCACAGAATATCAAATTATAGTGCAAAGTGGCCTGTTTTCATCATTTTGTTTGTCCCAGCTTTATAAAATAGAAAAAATAAACTGTGTTGTGATATTTGATAATATTTTTTCAACATATCTTTGTGCTCAGTTGTGTCTGACTGTGATCGCATGGACTATAGTCCCTTAGGCTCCACTATACTTGGCATTTTCCAGGCAAGTTTACTGTAGCAGGTTGTCATTTCCTACTCTAGGGGATCTTCCTAACCTAGGGATAGAACCCACATCTCATGCATATCCTGCATTGGTAAGCAGATTCTTTACCACTGAATCATCAGGGAAGCCAAACAGTGTCACAAAATTATTTAAATTCCAACAAATTTAAATTCTTCTACATTTTGATGCACTTACCAAGGATAGAATGTTTGGTGTTTTTTTTTTTCCTTATAGGAATGGAAATAGCATCTAAATCCATTGAATAGTAATTTATTTCTGGAAATAAATCTTACAGAAACATTATCAGAAATATGCCTAGGAAAAAACACAAACATATTCAATGCACTCATGTTGTTATTTCCAGAAAACAGAAACAGCTACAGATTTGATCATGATAATGCTATGTAGTTAATACAGTAAATGATAAGGATTATTACATGGACTGAAAATGGGAGAAATGTCTATTCAGACTCTCTCCCCACTTTTGAGTCAGATATTTTGGAAATGGAGTTGTTTGATTTATTCATATAATTTTGGTATTACTCCTTTATCATATATATCATTTCAAATATTTTCTTCCATTGTGTAGGCTGCCTTTTTGTTGCACTGATGACTTCTTTACTGTGTAAAAGCTTCTTAATTTTGTACAGTCCCATTTGATTATTTTTTATTTTGTTGCCCTTGACTAAGGAGACAGTTCCAAAAATTTTGCTAGTGCAATGTCAAAGAACACACCCTCAAAGTTTCTTCCAGGAATTTTATGGTTTGAGGTCTCATATTTAAGTCTTTAATGCATTTTGAGTTTATATTTGTATATGGTGTAAGAACAGGCTCTAGTTTTATTTATTTTTGCATGTAGTTATCCAGTTTTCCCTACACTATTAAAGAGCCTGTCTTTCCCCACTGTTTATTTTGTTTCCTTTGTGATAGATTAGTTGACCATACAAAAGTGGATTTATTTCTGAGTGTTCTATTCTGTTTCACTGATCTTTGTGTCTGTTTTTATGTCAGTTCAGTTCAATTGCTCAGTCGTGCCTGACTGTTCTCGAGCACAGGGACCACAGCACTCCAGGCCTCCCTGTCCATCACCAACTCCCAGAGTTTACTCAAACTCATCTTCATTGAGTCGGTGATGCCTTCAATCTTTCCCAGAATCAGGATCTTTTCAAATGAGTCAGCTCTTCACATCAGGTGGCCAAAGTATTGGACTTTCAGCTTCAGCATCAGTCCTTCCAATGAACACCCAGGACTAATCTCCTTTAGGATGGACTAGTTGGATCTACTTGCTGTCCAAGGGATTCTAAAGAGTCTTCTCCAACAACACAGTTCAAAAACATCAATTAAATCCCCAGCTTTATTTATAGTACAACTCTTCTCATATCCATACATACTTACAGGAAAAAAAATAGCCTTGACAAGACAGACCTTTGTTGGCAAAGTAATGTCTCTGCTTTTCAATATGCTGTCTAGGCTGGTCATAACTTTCCTTCCAAGGAGTAAGCGTCTTTTAATTTCATGGCTGCAATCACCATCTGCAGTGATTTTGGAGCCCATTAAAAATAAAGTCAGCCACTGTTTCTACTGTTTCCTCATGTGTTTGCCATGAAGTGATGGGGCCAGATGCCATGATTGTAATTTTCTGAATGTTGAGCTTTAAGCCAACTTTTTCACTCTCCTCTTTCATTTTCATCAAGAGGCTCTTTAGTTCTTCTTCACTTTCTGCCATAACGGTGGTATCATTTGTGTATCTGAGGTCATTGATATTTCTCCTGGAAATCTTGATTCCAGCCTGTGCTTCCTCCAGCCCAGGGTTTCTCATGATGTACTCTGTATATAAGTTAAATAAGCAGGGTGACAATATGCAGCCTGATGTGCTTGCTCCTTTTCCTATTTGGAACCAGTCTATTGTTCCATGTCCAGTTCTAACTGTTGCTTCTTGATCTGCATATAGGTTTCTCAAGAGGCACCTCAGGTGGTCTGGTATTCCCATCTCTTTCAGAATGTTCCACAGTTTATTGTGATCCACACAGTCAAAGGCTTTGTCATAGTCAATAAAGCAGAAATAGATGTTTTTCTGTAACTCTCTTGCTTTTTCCATGATCCAGCAGATGTTGGCAATTTGATCTCTGGTTCCTCTGCCTTTTCTATAACCAGCTTGAACATCAGGAAGTTCATGGTTCACATATTGCAGAAGCCTGGCTTGAAGAACTTTGAGAATTACTTTACTAGCGTGTGAGATGAATGCAAGTGTGCAGTAGTTTGAGTATTCTTTGTCATTGCCTTTCTTAGGGACTGGAATGAAAACTGAAATTTTCTAGTCCTGTGACCACTGCTGAGTTCTCCAGATTTGCTGGTATATTGAGTGCAGCATTTCCACAGCATCATTTTTTAGGATCTGAAATAGCTCAACTGGAATTCTATCACCTCCACTAGCTTTGTTTGTAGTGATGCTTCCCTAAGGCCTACATGACTTCACATTCCAGAACGTTTGTTTTTATGTCAGTACCATACTAAGTTTCTTAATGTTTCTTTGTACTATAGTTTAAAATTAGTGTGGTTCCTATATTTTTGTTCTTCCTTCTCAAAATTATTTTGGTTTTCTGGAATTCTTTGTGTTAATACACCAATTTTAGAGCTATTTGTTTTACTTCAATGGAAAATATCATTTGTATTTTAGTAGTGCTTGCACTGAATCTGTAGACAGCTTTGCATAGTAAGGGCATCTTACCGATATTATTTTTTCCAATCCATGAGCACAGTCTTTTCATTTATTTGTATCACTTTCAAATTCTCTCATTAATGTCTTAAAGTTTTCATAGTTCATGTGTTTTACCTCCTTGGTTAGATATATTTCTAGCTTTTTTTTTTTTTATGAATTAAAACTAAGATTGTTTTCTTAATCCTCTTCTGAAATATTGCTATTACAGTATAAAATACTACAGATATTTTTATATTAATTTTTTATCCTGCAGCTTTACCAAATTAGTTCTTAGCTGTAATAGTGTTTTTTTTTTTTTTTTGGTTGAGACTATATGTTTTCTCTGTATGTTGTCATATCATTCCCAGACAGTGACAGTTTTAATTATTCTGTTCTAATTTGGATAGCTTTTATTTATCTTTCTTGCCTTATTGTTGTGGTTAGGATTCCCAAACTTATGTTGAACAAAAGTAGTGAGAAATGTCATCTGTTTTGCTCCCCATTAAGAGAAAATTTTTAAACTCTTCATCATTGAATATGGTTTTAGTTGTGGATTTTTCATACATGGCTTTTATTAGGTCATGTATGGCTTTTATTACAATTCCACTGTATCCATTTTGTTGAAATATTTTTTGATAATGGATGTCAAGCTTTGTCAAATACTTTTTGTGTATCTATTGAGATGATTATATGATTTTTCTATTTTATCTTGTTAATTTGGTATATCCCACTGATTGATTTGCAAATACTGAATTATCCTAGCATCTCTAAGATAAATCCCACTTGATCATAGTGTATGTAATATATTGTTGAGTTTGACCAATGTTGTATTGAGGAATTTTGCACCTATGTTCACTAGGTATGTAGGCCTCTAATTTTTCTTTTTGTTAGTTTGCTTTTGATATCAGGGTAACATTGGCCTTATAGTAGAATGATTCTGCAAGTGTTCCTTCCTCTTAAAGTTTTTAAATTATTTGGGAAATATATATGTCTGGTTTTTTACAAATGTTTGAGAGAATTATACTTCACATGATAACAAATTTATGCTCAAAATCCTTTAAGCTATGATTCAGCAGTATGTGAACTGAAAAATTTTAGGTGTACAACTTGGGATTCAAAGAGACAGAGGAGCCAGAGATCAAAATGCCAACATCCGTTGGATCATGAAGAAAGCAAGGGAGTTCCAAAAACATCTACTTCTGTTTCACTGACTATGCTAAAGCCTTTGACTGCATGGATCACAGCAAGCTGTAGAAAAATCTTAAAGAGATGGGAGTACTATACCACCTTATCTGTCTCCTGAGAAACCTGTATATGTGTCAAGAAGCAATAGCTAGAACCAGACATGGAACAACTGACTGATTCAAAACTGGGAAAAGAGTATGACAGGGCTGTATAATGTCACCCTGCTTGTTAGGTTCTAAGCAGAGTACATCATTCAAAATGCAGGGTTGAATAAGTCACAAGCTGGAATCAAATTGCTGGGAGAAATAGCAACAACCTCAGATATGAAGATGATACCACTCTAATGGCAGAAAGTGAAGAGGAACTAAAGAGCTTGTTGATGAGGGTGAAAGAGGAGAGTGAAAAGCTAGCTTGAAAATCAACATTAAACAAACAAACAAACAAACAAAAATAGGATCATGGCATCCAGTCACATCACTTCACAGCAAATAGATGGGAAAACAGCGACATATTTTATTTTCTTTGGCTCCAAAAATCACTATGTATAGTGACTGCAGCTGTGAAATTTGAAAAAAAAAAAAAAAGCTTGCTCCTTGGAAGGAAAACTATGATACACCTAGACAGTATATGAAAAAGCAAAGACATATCTTTGCAAACAAATGTCCATGTAGTCAAAACTATAGTTTTTCCAGTAGTCATGTATGGATGTGAATGTTGTATCAAAAAGAAGGGTGAATGATGAAGAAGTGATGCTTTCAAATTGTGCTGGAGAAGTCTCTTGAGAGTCCTTTGGATTGCAAAGAGATTGAACCAGTGTATCCTAAAGGAAATCGACCCTGAATATTCACTGGAAGGCTTGATGATGAAGCTGAAGCTCCAATACTTTGACTACCTGATGTGAAGGACAAACTTCATGGAAAATACCCTGGTGCTGGGAAAGATTGAAGGCAAAATAAGAAGGGAGCAACACAAGATGAGATGGCTAGGTAGCATCATTGACTCAATGGACACGAGTTTGAGCAAACTCCAGGAGATAGTGGAGGAGAGAGGAGACTGGTCTGCTACAGTCTATAGGATCTCAAATAATCAGACATGACCTTGTGACTGACAACAAGAAAAAGAATTCATCTATTTATTGGGAGTCTTTTGATTACTATTCAGCATCACTATTATTAATTCATCTGTTAGACTTTCTATCTTCCTGAATCAATCTTGCAAGATTATGTAAGACCCAGTTACAACTTTAGTGAGTACTCTGGTATGCAGGGCTGGCTCCAGTTTGAGAACTTTTTTTGCTCATACTGGTGCTAGCTGATGGTGTCCACCAGGTCTATTGGTTTGGGGTGCACTGCTTTCGAGGATCTCTGCTGCTGGCTGAGTGTGGCTCCCTGGTGTGGCTGAAGGGGTCAGTAATCTGGCTGTTGAAAGTGACCAGAATCCTGTGGAACTCCTGTGCAGAAAAAAAATGTTCTGTGTCCCCCATTTCTTGATACAGGAAACAGGCTTCATCAGCCTCCATAACCTTTTCCGAGTTTATCTAGCAGGGAAGGCATTTATATAGCAGGGAAGGCATTTATCTAGCAGGGAAGGCAGAGGATGAGGAGACAAGACAGGAGCCATCAATAAATAATAGTGCAGCCTTGGGGCAGGATCCTAGTTCAACCTGAAAAGATGCTATAACAGTATCCTTGATCCTTTTTGCAAATGCTGAAACCCCTACCAAGTGTGAGAGGTTAACTGTATGCTGTCCACAAGTATGTAAACCCTAGATCAGTTGTAATGAGAAGGTTGATTATGCTGACTTCCACTTATCTCATTATTAACCTTTCAGAAGAAAGTCCGCAGGACAATCACACCCTCTTTGACTGATTACTATAAAACTCCTCACTACCCACTCCAGGTGGGAACAAGAAGTTTTGAGGGCATTAGCCTGGTAGCCCCTTTGCCTGTGAAAGCAGTAAAGCTATTCTTTCCTACTTTACCCAAAACTCTGTCTCTGAGCTTTAATTCAGCCTCAGGGTAAAAAGGCTGGGTTCAGCATCTTTGTGTCAGCTCCACAAGTGAACCCAAGGTAAGGAAAGCAGTACTAATAGTTTAGATAGGAAGAGTCACAGATGTTGCTGCCAGGGCTGGACCCTCTGGATAGAATGTGAGCCACAAATATCCACTAGCTCATCCATGTGATGATGTAATAGATCCCTGACCCTTAGGCATGCACTATAAAATTAGTCAATGAATCTCCTTCACATATGACAGAGGGGCTGTTTATGCCACTGCTTATCTGCTGGGACTTGGATCAAGGAAGTTTCCATTCTACTGTTTAACAGCGGAAGCTTGATTTCCTATAGTCCTTTGGCCCTCTTGGACATAAGCCACACTGGTTTTCAAAGCCAGATGTTCTGGTTGCTTGTCGTCCCCATGTGGGATCCCCAGATTGGGAAGTGTGATGTGAGGTTTAGAACCCTTTGCCCTCGGGGTTCCCTCCTTATATGGATCAACTGCAGGGGATGGATGTGGAAGCCAGACTGTGTCTCCTTCCTCCTACTAATCTCAATGTGGTTTTCCTTTTTATCTTTAGTTGTTAAAAGTTTTCTCTTTTAGTCCTCAGGTTATTATCAGAAATAGTTTTTCTACATGTAGTTGCAATTTTGGTATACCCATGGGAGGAAGTGAGCCCTCATCTTTCTACTCTTTCCCCCCATGTGGATTTTACTACCCCCAACATCCTTGTCTTTCCCTGAAGATGGTATTTAAGATGAGAGCTTCAGCCATTTGAGGAGTTACTCAGTTTTCCTGGGTCCCTCTTATGTATAGCGAGTGAAATCGTTCAGTCGTGTCCAGACACTTTGCAACCCCATGGACTTTAGCCTACCAGGCTCCTCCGTCCATGAAATTTTCCAGGCAAGAGTACTGGAGTGGGTTGCCATTTCCTTCTCCAAGGGATCTTTCTGACCCAGTGATTGAACCTGGGTCTCCTGTATTTTAGGCAGACGCTTTACCATCTGAGCCACCAGGGAAGTCCTATGCATATATGTTATTAAACTTTTGTTTGATTTTCTCCTGTTAATCTGTCTCATGTCAATTAAATTCTTAGACCAACCAGAGCAACATAGAAGGGTATGAAGAGCCCAGAACAGACTTTTGCTTGTTTGAAATGCTGAAATAAATATTTTAATTACCTTCCACTTTCTATTAAATATTACCCAAATTTGCAGTCTAATGAAGTCATTCAGCTCCCTAATGTTGGTTCTGGAGACCAGAGATACAAATTGCCTATAAGGTCATTTTTTTGTTAATAGGCTTAGATGCTTTCCAATTTTGCTAAGAAATAGGTCTATGGTCTTTGAGTTCCTGTGAAGGAAATGTCTCTGATAAAATGAAACCTTCGCAGGGTTATGCAGGGACTGCTCAGAAAGCTTTTAGTTCTGAGATAAAATGCACCATTTGGTTGCTATCTACATCTGAGACAGCTGATGTATTAACTAACACATTAATAATTGTCTCACTGAAAGGTCGAGAGTTATTTTAACAGTAGAGGAATGGATTAAAACCCCATTTCTATTATAATATATGACTGAGTGCTGCCATTCTACTAGATACGGCAATCAAGTTTGTCCAGAGTTGTTAAATTTATTGTGGTATCTGTTTTGTTTTACATGTATATTAATAAGAATCTTGGAAAGACTGAGGGAATTTCCTAAACTGATTCTTATAGTAACAAAATAACTCTCCTTTAAGCACAAGAATTTTGACCTAAAGATTCATTTTTCTTCACTGTTGCTGTCTCAATAGGATTACATCTCTCATGTGACAACTGAACTGTTTTTCTGGAAGTTGAGTTTTTCTTTTGATGATCCTGGATCATAAACTCTGTTCTGATTAGCTTGGTGCAGGTGGTAGATACCAGCCACTGAAGAACCATGACTCTGTTTATAAACCCCTCAGAGTCTCTATGTTCAAGAAATTATATACAAAAAGTTTCTATTGTGAATCTGTGTTTTGTAGCAAGCCATACATAACTCCCTAAAGGCTTTATATTGGCAAATTCCATGAAAAATGAACCTGAGAATATGCATCATAATCAACTGGAGGGCATTTTAAGTATAGAAATATGAGATCTAAATCTCAGCATAATGATTCAGTATCTCTGGAAATGAGGTTTAGAATCTGTTAAATAACAAGAGACCATTTTGATGAAAATTAATTAAAGTACCACAGATACAGTGGGCTTTGGGCAATAAAATACTATATTAAGCACCTGAAATAAAGTTTTTGATTTAGTTAGAATTCATGCACTAACCAACCCAAATTTCCACTCATACTAGAGACTTTTCTAATATGGAACTGGGGAAAGCTCTGGAAAAAACACTGCCTGGCAACTCAGGAGACATGTGTTCAATCCCTAGGTCAGAAAGATCCCCTGGAGAAGGAAATGACAACCCACTCCAGTATTCTTGTCGAGGAAATCCCATGGACAGAGGAGACTTGTGGGCTACAGTGCATGAGGTCACAAAAGTGTCAGATACAGTTTAGCAACTAAACAACTCAATATGAAGTTCATTGTCCAAATATGTATTGTGAGGTGCTAACATGCAGGATACTATAATCAACATGATAATCTGTAGCATATAGATTCAATACTAGAAGAACAATAAAGGTCATCAGAGAAAGAGATATAAAACCAAATAAAAGAAATTTAACAAAAACTAGATTATTCTCCAATCAAATAATAAATAAATGTAAGTTTCAGAAAATGTGCTTTAATAATAATGTGTGAAAAAGTAACGATTTTAATTAGCAAAATATAAGCCCAGATATAGATTGTCAACAAAAGATAAAATGCTAATGCAACTCCAGTCCCCAGATGTCCCTTCAGATAAAAGTAACCAGTATGAGGACAAAGAGATTCCATAATTTAATAAAGGAAATTGATTGAGAGCACAAATACCAATGCACAGTACATCAGGCTCTTCTGTTGTATATTCATATAATACTCATATACATTTATTCATATAAATAAATGTTTTCAGTTAAGTATTTATATTAATATATATATATTCAAATTTTGACAAAGATGCAAAAGCAATTCAATGGGAAAAGGGTAGAACTTCAGGTGAAGTGAGAGTAACTGTATATATATAGGCAAAAATATGCTGATGCCTTTGATTGTATGGATCACAACAAACTGTGGAAAATTCTTCAAGAGATGAGATTACCAGACCACCTTACCTGTCTTCTGAGACATCTGTATGTGGGTCAAGAAGCACCAGTTAGAACTGGACATTGAACAACTAACTGGTTCAAATTTGGGAAAAGACCATGATAAGGCTATTTATTGTCACCCTGCTTATTTAACTTATATATAAGAATACATCATGTGAAATGCCAGGCTGAAATCAAGATTGCCAGAAGAAATATCAACAACACAGATATGCAGATGATACCACTGTAATGGCAAAAAGTGAAGAGGAACTAAACCTCTTGATGAAGATGAAAGAGGAGGATGAAAAATCTGGCCTAAAACTCAACACTAAAAAAAAAAAAAAAAATAGAGAAACTAAGATTGTGGCATCTGGTCCCATCATTTCATGACAAATAGAAGGAGAAAAAGTTGAATCAGAGACAAATCTTCTTGGACTCAAAAATCACAATGGATGGTGACTGCAGCCATGAAATTAAAAGATGCTTACTCCTTAAAAGGAGTACTATGACAAAACTAGACAACATACTAAAAAGCAGAGACATCACTTTGCCAAGTTCCATATAGTCAGAGTTATGCTTTAACCAGTAGTCATGTACAGATATGAGAGTTAGACCATAAAGAAGGCTGAGTACTCAAGAACTGATGCTTTAAAATTATGGTGCTGGAGAAGATTCTTTAAGTCCCTTGGACAGCAAGGAGATCAAAGCAGTAAATCCTAAAGGAAATCAACCCTGAATATCCTTTAGAAAGAGTGATACTGATGTTGAAGCTCCAATACTTTGGCCACCTGATGGGAAGAGCCA
This sequence comes from Tragelaphus eurycerus, assembly GCA_935064755.1. Lineage (NCBI taxonomy): Eukaryota > Metazoa > Chordata > Mammalia > Artiodactyla > Bovidae > Tragelaphus > Tragelaphus eurycerus. The sequence goes on from CAKXYN010000308.1 coordinate 225,030, forward strand.
ACTCATTGGAAGAGACCCTGATGCCGAGAAAGATTGAAGGCAAAAAAAGAAGTGGGCAGCAGAAGATAAGATGGCTAGATAGCATCGCTGACTCGATGGACATGAATTTGAGCAAACTCTGAGAGATTCTGGAGGACAGAGAAGCACAGCATTCTGCAATGCATGGGGTTGCAAAGAATCAGACACAATTTAGGGACTTAACAACAATAGCAGCAGACAATAATAACCACGAGAAGAACAAACAAAATCCTTGATTAAAACTCATGTTCTATAAAAATTAACTCATATTAAATCATGGGCCTAAATGTAAAATAAAAACTGTAAAACTTAAAAGTCAGAAGAAGTTGAAATGTAAGACTAGCCAGAGAAATGTTAGAATTGATACCAAGAGTATCATCTATTTAAAGGAAAATTAATAAATCAGACCTTATAATTATTAAACAGTTTTGTTCTGTGAATCACCATATTGAGAGAATGAGAATAATCTATAGACTGATAAAATATTTTTGACTACATTTTAACAAAGGAGTAAGATATATAACTAATACATATACATTATAATATACAATATATACTAATATTCTGTCTAATAAAATATATCCTAGTATATGTAATATGAACTGGGATTATATACTAGTATTTTCTCCTTATTTATAGTTTGTCTCATTCTCTTAGTTTTATCATCCCAAGATTGCCAATGATAAAGCTCAGTTTCCAGAATAACTTCCAGATTAATTTATTTTCCTTAAGATTCTTTTGATGTGGATCATCTTTTTTCAGTATTTATTGAATTTGCTACAACACAGTTTCTGCTTTACTTATTTACTTTTTTAGCTATGAGGCATGTGAGATCTTAACTTTTTGACAAGGGATCAAACCCACAAGGGTTGCACTGTAAGGCAAAATCTTAACAATTGGACCACCAGGCAAGTCCCCCAGATTAATTTCTTAATCTGGATTTTATTTTCAGATATATAACTAGAAACTCAACAGAAAAACAAAAATAAAAGTAGATAATTCACTGAAGAATGTACACAGATATCAGTAAACATATGAAAAGATATCCAGCTATATTACCCATACTGCTGCTGCTGCTAAGTCGCTTCAGTCATGTCCAACTCTGTGCGATCCCATAGACGGCAGCCCACCAGGCTCCTCTGTCCCCGGATTCTCCAGGCAAGAATACTGGAGTGGGTTGCCATTTCCTTCTCCAATGCATGAAAGTGAAAAGTGAAAGTGAAGTCGCTCAGTCGTGTCCGACTCTTAGCGATCCCATGGACTGGAGCCTACCAGGCTCCTCCGTCCATGGGATTAAGGGATATGCAAATTAAAACCACATTAAGACTTTTGGAATGACTGCTGCTGCTGCTAAGTTGCATCAGTCGTGTCCAACTCTGTGTGACCCCATAGACAGTAGCCCACCAGGCTCCACCGTCCCTGGGATTCTCCAGGCAAGAACGCTGGAGTGGATTGCCATTTCCTCCTCCAATGCATGAAAGTAAAACGTGAACGTGAAGTCGCTCAGTCTGACACTTTGCGACCCCATGGATTGCAGCCTACCAGGCTCCTCCGTCCATGGGATTTTCCAGGCAAGAGTACTGGAGTGGGGTGCCTTTGCCTTCTCCTGGAATGACTGAAGTAGTAATAATAATAAATAGTGACAACACAAAAGTCTTATGAGAACACAGAGGAAATGAATAAATTATACATTACTGATCACACTGTGAAAAGCATGTAGACTGCTTCTTTAAGAAAAATCATAGAACAGCCATAAATCTAGTAGTTCCTCTGCTGGATATTTATCTCAGCGGATTAAAAAAAAAATTATGCTCATTCAAAAACTTGTGTGTTAATGATCAGAAAAAACCTTATTTGTAATAGTCAAAAATTGAAAACCATACAAATATCATTCAATGAATGTTTATACTCTGGTAATCCATATCATAGAAAACTATTCAACAATAAAGGAGACTGGACTATTGACACATGTAACAACTTGGAATCTCCACACAATCATGTTTAGTGAAAAGGTCAAAGGTTACATACTATAGGGTTCCATTTACATAATATATGCTGTTAAAAATGACAAAATTGTAGAAATTGAGAACAGCTTAGTGATTAGCATGTTCAAAGCTTGAGGGAGAGAAATGAAGAAGAAAGGGAGATGGGTGTGGCTATCGAGAGCACATGAGGAATCCCTGTGGTGCTTGGACTGGGACCGTGTCAGTGCTGATGTCTAGGTGTGATATGGTACTTGTAGTTTTGAAAGATGCTACCATTAGCATCTACATGGAACCTCTTTGGATTATTTCTCAAAACTGTATATAAATCTCAATTATCTCCAAATTTCAATTTTATAAAAAATACTTTATCAAAAAATTCAATAATTTATATTCATCCTACAAAATACACACTAATATTATCAGAAATCATATAGACAAATTATTAGATAAAATATAAACATAGTTATCTCTCCTAATAAGTGGGGGACCAGTTCCAGGATCTTCCCTGGATGCTAAAGTCCCATTGTCAGCACTAGGAGCCCATGGTTCCATATTGGCAGATTCCACAAACCACAGATAGTGTAGTACTCTGTGTATTTACTGGGAAAAAAAAAATCTATACGTTAGTGGACCCATGCAGTTCAAACATGTGTTGTTAAAGTGTCAAGTGCATAAAGTAATATTATAAAGATTTAAATATTTTAAGTGAATTAAGTTGAATCTTGGAAAAAAATCATAACAAAAATGGGCAGCTTTGGAAAAAAGGGACAACAAAATGTCTAGAAATGAATGTGTGTGGTTTTTTGTTTGTGCAATGCATACCTGGAATATGGTTGATATCATACATTTGTGAACTCGGTGTAATCATTACTAACAGATTAAGCATAGTTTGAGACAATTAGTGAAATAGAAGACAATTTATTAGAAGTTAGACACAAAGCTACATAGGAAAATAGGAAGTAAAAATAATGAAAGTAACATTAATAGGAATGAAAATTAGAAATAAAAATTCCAGAATATTGGGAACTGAACTGTCAAAAATACTAGATAAATTATTGGAAAGGGAAATAGCATAGAACCAGGAGAATTCTAGGCTGTGAATTCTAGAATTGATTTCAGATATTCATTAAGATTCAAAAACAAAATGGAATAGAATTATACATTAAAAAAAAAGAAACTCCATTGGCTGTCCAGTGGTTAAAACTCCACACTTCTGCAAGGGACCCAGTCTGGATCCCTGGGTGGGGAACTGAGATATCCACAAGCTGTGGGGGTTGGTCAAAAAATAAATAAATAAGTTTTAAAGGAAAGAATGTGAAGGCACATATTCAAACCTGAATGCCATCCATTCTGTTCATCATAGTCTTCCCATGAGATTTATTACAGCTTTATCTTTGTAGAGTTTCCAGCCAGAATTTTTGCTTTTTTTTTTCTTCTTCTTTTTTATTCAAACCCTACAGTGAAGTTAAAGTCACTCAGTCGTGTCCGACTCTTTGCAACCCCATACAGTCCATGGAATTCTCCAGGCCAGAATACTTAAGTGGTAGCCTATCCCTTTTCCAGCGGATCTTCCTAACCCAAGAATCAAACCCACGTCTCCTGCATTGCAGGCGGATTCTTTACCAACTGAGCTATCAGGGAAGTCCCATTATCAAATCTTTTGTTTATGATAACATAACTCTTTTTTAAGTATCTATACAAATTACCTAATGTGCTGTTTTGCCATACTGAAAACTGTCAGAGAGAGTATGGCTCATCAGCTTTGTTCACTAATATATCTCCAGTACCCAGCATATGGTAGACAGTCAATAAATTTGGGGGGAATTAAGCCCACATGGACTTTAATTGATGATAAGTAAATTGAAATAGTGTTTATCTATTAGCAATAAGATTATAATGAAGCACAATATGGAAAAGTGGAATAACTGTTTAAAATAGAGTTTAAAGAACATTCCCTTTGTAACATAGTGCTTTACTGTGAACATCTCATTTAGTTATTGATTCCTTATAATCTGCACATAAGATAAATAAAGGTAAGTGTGAAAAGTGCTAGTTGGATCACAAAGCAAAGAGCAAGCATCAAGGCAGATTAAGTATAAGATATATTTTTTAATAGAAATTTATTTATTTTAATTGGAGGCTAATTACTTTACAATATTGTATTGGTTTTGCCATACATCAACATGAATTCACCACGGGTGTACATGTGTTCCCCATCCTGAACTTCCCTCCCACCTCAGAAACAGAGTCACAGACTTAGAGAACAAACTATTGGTTACCAGCGGGAAGGGTGGGAGAAGATTTGGGATTGACATGTACAGACTACTATATTTAAAATAGATCACCAACTGGGAAAATAATCTGAAAAAGAATAGATATATGTTTTATATGTATAATTGAATCACTTTGCTGTATTTCTGAAAGTAACACAACACTGTTAATCAACTATACTTTAATAAAAAATAATTTTTTTAGAAATAAAAAAGATTAGTCTGCATATCCATTCATTCATTCATGAAGTGATTATTTAGAATTTACCATGAGCAACACATTAGAAAAATAAGATAAACATATCAATTAATTCCTTTTTGACATGGACTCTATATTCCAATAGAGGTAGATACACATATTGATGAGTGCTAAGAAGTTCACTAGAGAAAAATTATTAAGAATGGCAAAGTGGGGTTAGGATGCCTAGTAAGTCTCCTTGAGAATGACATTTGGAAGTAAAGTATTGACAGTGCTGTGAGAGGACATCTAGAGAGCTGAATGATGTGTGTCCCAGACTCATGGAAGAGTGAATGGAAGGGCAACCAGGACAGACCTTCGCAAATATAATTAAAGAATAGCAAATGAGAGCATCCCTGGAGGGAGAGGTGGAGAGAAAGCTGGATCAGAGACAGATTGCAAAGGGCCCATACATGGACACAGGTCACAGAACATAGCCATAGGAAGGATCACTTTTAAGAATCAAAGGACTAGTGATTTTGACCAGAAACCAAGCGTGAATCTGGTTGTTCCAAGTAAAGTGGGATTTACATTCATCCTAGTTGCACATCAGTCTAGGAGTTTTGAGACTTAAACTGAGTGAAATGAAAGCAATTGGAGAGGGTTGCTAGATAACCATCTGACATATGATGGTTGCTAGATAACCATCTGACATATGATAACCATATGATCTGACATCCATGATAAAGACTCACTGATTGTAGGTCAAGAACAAAATCAAGAGTTGAGAAAGAAACAGGAGCAGCAGGTAGAGAAAAGCTGCTATAAGAGCCCAGGCAAGGATGGGTTAGACCAGGGTAGGGGAGATGCAGTGCAATGGGGAAAGCAATTGGAATATATATCTATACATTTCTAGCTCTATCATCTTTCTATCTACCTACCTAATATATGTATCTGGTGGCTCAGCTGGTAAAGAGTCTTCATTAAATGCAGGACATCTGAGTTTAATCCCTGGGTTGGGAAGATCCCCTGGAGGAGAGGATGGCAACCCACTTCAGTATTCTTGCCTGGAGAATCCCCATGGACAGAGGAATCTGGCAGGATATAGTTCATAGGGTTGCAAAGAGTTGGACATGACTGAGCAACTAAGCACAAGCACATCTATTATCTATCTGTCTCTCTATGTCTATCTATCTGTCTATGTCAGTTAGGGATATGATGTTCAATCACTCAGTCATGTCTGACTCTTTGCAACCCCATGGGCTGCAGCATGCCAAGTCTGCCTCTCACCATCTCCTGGAGTTTGCCCAAGGACTGATGCTTAAACTGAAACTCCAATACTTTGGACACCTGATTCAAAGAGTTGACTCATTTGAAAAGGCCCTGATGCCAGGAAAGATTGAAGGCAGGAGGAAAAGGGGACAGCAGAAGATGAGATGGTTGGATGGCATCACCTACTCAATGGACATGAGTTTGAACAAGCTCTGGAAGATGATGAAGGACAGGGAAACCTGGCATGCTGCAGCCTATGGGGTCACAGAGTCAAACATGACTGAGCAACTGAACAACACCAAAAATGTCAATTGTGTTTTTTGCTACATTTACTGTAGGTTGCACAAGAACTTTTCTCTCTTGTAATTGTGCCTCAGACTTCTTGAAAGTCCATCTTCTAAATTGCCCAATGATCTTCTAGATTCAACATGTTATTATTGGTTATAAATTTAGCTAATAGTAGTTTACAGACAAATGATTGTGATTTTATTTGGTTTAAGCTGTATTCATATATTTCACACATAAATTATGCTGTAGACAAATGTAAATAAAAGCATCAAGTGATGTTTGTTAGAAATAAAGTAGAATTTTTAAGCTCTGAATTAAAAAAAAAAAAATGGCTTTGGTGATACCATCTAGCCAACTCATCCTCTGATTCCCTCTTTACCTCCTGCCCTCAGAGTTTCCCAGCATCAGGAACTTTTCCAATGAGTCAGCTGTTGGCATCAGGCAGCCAAAGAAATTGAGCTTCAGTTTCCGGATCACATTTTCCAATGAGTATTCAGGGCTGATTTTCTACAAGATTGACTGGTTTGATCTCTGTGCTGTCCAAGAGACTCTCAAGAGTATTCTCCAGAACCACAGTTTGAAGGCATCAATTCTTTGGTGCTCTGCCTTAATTACAGGCCAGCTTTCACAACTATTTGTGACCACTGGGAAGACCACAGACTTGACTATATGAACTTTTGTTGGCAGAGTGATGTCGCTGCTTTTCAACACATTGTCTAAGTTTGTCATAGCTTTCCTGCTAAGAAGCAATTCTCTTGTTGTTTCATGAATGCAGTCATCATCCTCAGTGATTTTAGAGCTCAAGAAGAGAAAATCTGTCACCACAGCTTCCACATTTTCCCCTTCTATTTGCCATGAAGTAATGGGGCCAGATGCCATGATCTTAGTTTTTTAAATATTTACTTTTATGCCAGCTTTTTCACTCTTCTCCTTCACTTGCATTAAGAGGTTCTTTAGTACGTCTTCACTAACTGTCCTTAGAGTGGTATCATCTGCTTATCTCAGGTTTTGGTGTTTCTCCCATCTATCTTGGTTCTAGCTTGTAACTTATCCAGCATGGCATAACTCATGATGTACTCATGGCAGAAGGAAATGGAAAAGGAAATGGCAACCCACTCCATTATTCTGGCCTGGAGAATCCCAGGGACAGAGGAACCTGGTGGGCTGCATCTATAGGGTCGCAGAGAGTCAGACACGACTGAAATGACCTAGCAGCAGCAGCTCATGGTATAAGTTAAATAAACAGGATGACAACTGACAGCCCTATCCTACTCCTTTCTCAATGCTGAACCAATCATTTGTTCTGTGCAGACTTCTAACTGCTGCTTATTGATCTACATACTGATTTCTCAGGAGACAGGTAAAATGTCTCATATTCCCATCTTTTTAATAGCTGTCCACAGTTTGCTATGATCCACACAGTCAAAAGATTTAGCGAATCAATGAAACAGAAGTAGATGTTTTACTGGAATTTCCTTGCTTTCTCTATGATTCAGCAAATGCTATCAATTTGATCTCTTGTTCCTCTGCCTTTTCTAAACCCAGGTTGGACATCTGGAAGTTCTTTGTTCATGTAATGCTGAAGCCTAGCATGCAAGATTTTAAGCATGACCTTTTTGCCAACTGGGCTTCCCTGATAGCTCAGTTGGTAAAGAATTCACCTGTGATGCAGGAGACCACGGCTGGTTTCCTGGGCTGGAAAGATTCACTGGAGAAGGGATAGGCTACACACTCCAGTATTCTTGCGCTTCTCTGGTGGCTCAGCTGGTAAAGAATCTGCCTGCAATGCAGGAGACCTGGGTTCAGTCCCTCGGTTGGAAAGATCCCCTGGAGAATGGAAAGGCTATCCACTCCAGAATTCTGGCCTGGAGAAGTCCATGGATTGTATAGGAGCTGGACATGACATAGCGACTTTCACTTTCACTTTACTACCATGGGACATGGGATTGATATCTACTCTTTTGTAGCACCACCTCTACTGAACCTGGGGAGATTTCTTTTCCTCTGTATCAACTTCAAAGGAGATTTTTTAAAAAGTTATACTATGCTGACAGTATTATATTATATTTTGGTCTGTTTCTTACTTTTTGAGAAAATAGTCATCAAAGTGAAAGTTTCTACTTAATTGTAGCATTCAATTATTTGCCTATCAATAATTCATCATCTTGAAGTTAGTGCCTGTGTGTCATAAATTTAAAAGCCAAGTATGTTTTCATTTATCAGAGAAACATAGGGATATTGTAAATACAGGTCATATAAATAAAATATTTAACCAAGATTGATATTTCCAGAAATTAAATTTTGGATGCAGGGTTAATGGCAAGATGGTGCAATATAATTTATAAGCTTCCTTGAATGTGTTCAAAACATTAGACAGTTCAAAGTAAAAGCAGTGACAAAGTGGACAAGTGATTTTACACTTACTGTGTAACTTTTCCTCATGATTGGTGACTCATTTCACTCACAGCTCCAGAGCACAGGTATGGGAGATACAGAAATACAACCCTGCTGCACGAATTCTTCCTGCAGGTTCATGGTGCTTGTGGAAGTTTACATGATTGGCTGGAGGTAAGTCTCTGCAAGGGAATTGTTTGTAATACGATGGAGTCCTTGCAGTTGTCCTTCTGTTTTACCCAAGTCTCTCAACATCTTTATTTTACATTTTTTAAATTATTTCAAAGTTAATAAAGCTAGTTGCCTATTCACATTATGTTCCTATTAAAAATGGGTTTGAAAGAATTCCCTATGTTTAAATATCATAATTATGTAAGAGGAGTTCAAGACATGGATAAATTAGATTGTCACTGTTATAGGGGCATTTTAGGAAGAGATAGTGTTAAATGATTTTAGACTCAGGGTTTCATATTATTTGGTCTGTCCTAATATTTATGGTTTATCTGAATGACAAACAGATTGAGAGATTAATGCTGATAAGTATTTGGTTGCCACTGTTGATCTATTTAATTTAAATGTTAAATTATGTGGCAATATGTTAAAATACTGTATTGTTTTGGTATGCCACAAGTTTTAGACAGTATTTTGGGCTTGTCAGAAGCAGATGTAGGTTTTCAATTGTTTTGGAATCTTGTGAACAGATTATTTACATTTTGGGGTTTTCAAGAAAAGGCATCATAATCTTTTTTTTTTTTTTTTTTTGCTTATAAAGTATATTATTGTGGTTTAGTGATTTTGACAGAGATGATCAAACACATGAGTCTGTGTTCATACAAGTACCCTTCAACACAGAAATGTTAGGATATGAAAATTATAGAAGTATAGATAAAATGAACCAGTAAATAAAATAAGCTTTAAATTTTCTGTACAATATGTTTTGAACAGTATAGAGGGAAATTTAAAAAGAAAGCTATCCACTTAGTTCTCTTCAGCTAGTTGCATTAATTTTTAACTTCACACTAATCCACATGTATATATAAATATGTGTGTGTGTGTGTGTGTGTGTGTGTGTGTGTGTGGCAGCTACTGCTGCTCAGTCACTAAGCGTTCTTCCCCTCTTGTCAGGGCAGAGAATAGGTGCCAGAGGTCAGCCTGCAAACAGAGATGAGGCCAAGCCAAAGTTGAGCACCAGTGACTGTGTGACCAAAGAAGAGGAAGGGAATTCACATCTGTAAGCACAGGTACAGCTGATTAAATCCCTGCAGTTAGCCTGGGACTGTGAGCTTTGGGGTCAGTTGTGTATTTAGGAAGCACATATAACCTGGAGTAAGGCAAAACCTGACTCTAAGCTGACCACACAGTGCCCACAGCAGGTTCAGAGATCTTCCTAGAAGTAATGGAGGACTTCCAGAATAGGCAGATTGGCTGGTGAGGACAACTGATGTCATAGGAAAATAGTTTTCCTGCAGAAACTCTATATATTTTATTGCCTTTTTCTTTCTTGTTTTATTCTGTTGTTGTTTCTTTATTATGAAGACTTACACTTTATTATCTACTTTTTTTTTCCTTAATACTTTTTTTTTTTCTATTTCTAAAATTTGTTGTTGTTTAGTCCTTAAGTCTTGTCCAACTCTTTGCAGCCCCATGGACTGTATCCCACCAGGCTTCTCTGTCCATGTGGTTACCCAGGCAAGAATACTGGAGTGGGGTGCCATTTCACTTTTAGGGACTCTTCCTGACCCAGGGATTGAACCCACAACACCTGCACTGACAGGTGGATTCTTTACCACTGAGCCAGAAGGGAAGCCCATATATGCATATATATGTGTATGTGTGTGCGTGTGTATATATATACATATATTCTTTTTACTTTTTTATTTTCTTGTTTTTGAAAACTATCAGTGCTATCTAAATATTACAAATAGTTTCAGAAGAATCTATATAATTCAAAAAAGAGTGGAGAGATTGGACATTTAAGAGCTATTAATAAACCAAACTTTTCTATTCATTATTATCTAATATTTATGTCTTAAAATTCATAACTGACTGCTATCATGAATAATTTAGGAGGGGGATTCTCAAGATGATAAAGGAGTAAAATGTGCAGATCATCCTCCTTCTCACAAATAAAGGTATATCTGGAAAAACTCATACAGAAAACATACTGAACACTGGCAGAAGACCTCAAATTTGCAAAAAGGCAAGCTGATAGCCACATAAAGCAGTAGGAAAGTAAGAAAAAAAAAAAAAACGGAGACAAAGGAAACAGGATGGGTCCTGTACCTAAGGGAGGAAGCTGTGAAGGAGGGGAAATTTCTGCACATTTGGAATCACCTTCACAGGCAAGGACAACAGCGAGGAGCTTCAGAATCTAAGAAAAGAGTGTAGAATGTACATAGAAAGCAAACTGGGGAGAATTCAGCACACAGATCAGTGCTAACCACCACTTACCAGCCAGAGAAGCTGTTTGTATACCTGTCGAAGTGAGTAGGGGCTAGATGCTGAGGTTCAGGCTTCAGGGATTGGAACCCAGAAAGAGGACTGGGGCTGACTGCTCTGAAGATATTCTGAGGGTGTACATACAAAACAGCTCAGGAAGTCTAGAGAAAAGCCTTGGCCTGCCAGAGAGACAAGAGACTTTTGTCATGGGAACCCTCTAACTCCATGTACTTGCAGACTGCATGACCCTACTTTTGTGAGTGCCATAGGTGGGATGAGCAGTGACTTCAGCAAGTGCCAGAGGCAGGGAGTGAGACAAGGTTGTGGTTTAAGACCTCAGAGGTGGGCATGATGGCCCTAATATAAGCCATCAAGTTATGAGCAGGCACAGATCACTGCCCATAACTTCCTGGGAGCCTATGCAGCTTGGCTTTGCTGAGGGACCCATGACCCTGGAACAGTTCCCCTGGGATAGTACACAACCTGCCTCAGACTGTAGCAACTTCCCATAGGTGTCTACCCCCACAGGCACTCCTGCATATCCCACCTGTAGCTGTCATAGCCCTCCTTTCCTCAGCCCAACCGAGCAAGTGAGCCTTAATAATCTGTGGCCTTCTTCCCTTCTTGTTGGGGTGGGGAACAGATGCTGGAGGGCAGCCTACAAACAGAGATTGGGCGAAATGAAAGGAAGGGAATGCACTTCTGCAAGTGCAGGTGAAACAGATTAAATCCCCACAATTAGCTTGTGACTGTGGACTTTGAGGACAAATGGCAACACACTGCAGTACCCTTGCCTGGAAAATCCCATGCACGGAGAAGCCTGGTAGGCTACAGTCCATGGGGTTGCAAAGAGTCAGACACAACTGAGCAATTTCACTAGGTTTAGGAAGAAGGTACAAGCTGGAGTAAGGCCAGATATGAGTCTGAGCTGACTCCACAAAGCCAACAGCAGATCTAGAAACCTTCCTAGCAATGTTGAAGGACTTCAAGATTAGGCAGCCTGGCAGTGGAGGACAGCTGATATCATAGAAAAATATTCTTATTGCAATTCTATTTTTTTTGCCTTTTTGTTTTCTTCTATTGTTTTCCTTTATTGTTGATCTTTTCCTTTTAATTTTTACTTACTTTGTCCTTTTTTTAATGAATTTATTTTTTCCTATTTCTAAACTTTTCTTTTCTTTAGTTGCTAAGTCATGTCTAACTCATTGTGACCTCATTGACTATAGCCTGTCAGGATCCTATGTCCATGAGATTATCCAGGCAAGAATGAGTAAGTTCGAGTGAGTTATAATTTCTTTCTCCAGGATATCTTCCCAACCCAGGGATCAAACCCATGCCTCCTACATTGGCAGCAGATTCTTTACCACTGAGCCACCGTGGAAGCCCTATTTCTATAATACCTTTTCATTATATTGCAGTTTTCTTGTGTTTTTGGTTCTATAGTTTTACTATTCTAGTTTTTAGTGTTTGTTTTCATTTATGCACTTGTTTATTGATTTGATTGTTATTTTTTGATTCCTCTTTTTCTTCTTTTTTTTCTTTTGTGTGAGTGTGAATGTGTAAGTGTGTGTGTGTGTGTGTGTGTGTGTGTGTGTGTGTGTGTTCCTATCTGATTAATATTGTTTTTACCATTTTTCTTGGGATTTTTTCTGTCCATTATATATTTTTTTTTTTGTCTGTATGTTTACTTGATTTTTTAAAATTTCTTTATCTTTCTCTTCTGTGTTGTGTGGCTTATAGAGACTTGGTGCTCCAGTAAGGGGTTAAGGCCTGAACTCCTAAGGACTTGGGAGATCCATGTCCTTGACAATTTACCATCAGAAAAATCCTGACCCCATGGAATATTAATTGGTGAGGGCTCTCCCAGAGGACTTTGTCTCAACACCAAGACATGGACTCACACAAAGGCCAACAAGATCAGGTGCCAGATGCCTCATGCCAAATAACTTTCAAAACTGGAACACAATCCTGCCATTAGCAGCCAGGCTGTTCAGTCATAGCAAGCTTATAGACTGCCCACCCCCACCCCATAACACACCACTGGATGCAACACTTCCCTTTAGAGAGTTCCAGCTCCACTGACCAGAACACAGATGCCAGGCTCCCCCCATGAAAAATCCTCACAAGGCACTGTACAATTTCCCCCAATGAGGACAGACTCCACAAGTAAGAATTATGACCTTGCAGCCTGCAAAAAGCAGATCCGATGCATGGTAAATTAAACAAAATGGAAAGACAGACAAACATGCAATGGAGAAGAAGCATGGTAAAAACTCACAAGACCCAAACAAATGAAGAGAAAATAGGCAGTTTGCCTGAAAAATATTTCAGTGTAATGATTGTAAAGATGATTCAAAACTTTGAAAGAAACTGGAAGCACAGATAAGTAGAATGAAGGCACAGATTTGAAAGATATCAGAAATCTTTAGCATGAACTTAGAAGAAAAATAGAACATAATGAACAATACAAAAACTGAAATAAAAAAAATATGCTAGAGGGAATCAATAGCAAAATAACGGAGGCAAAAGAACAAAGGATGGATACATGAGCTGGAGGATAGAATGGTGTAGAATATCTCAAAAAGAAAATCTCAAAAATGACAGAATCATCTCTGTTTGTTTCCAAGGCAAACCATTAAATATCACAGTAATCCAAGTATATGACCAGATTAGTATTACTGAAGAAGCTGAAGTTGATCGGTTCTATGAAGACATACAAGAACTTTTAGAACTAACACCCCAAAACTATGTCCTTTTCATTATAGGGGACTGGAATACAAAAGTATGAAGTTAAGAAACACCTGGAATAACATAGAAATTTGGCCTTAGAGTACAGAATGAAGCAGGGTAAAGGCTAATAGAGTTTTGCCAAGAGAATGCACTGGTCATCACAAACACTCTCTTCTGAAAACACAAGAGAAGATTCTACACATGGACATATCTGTATGCCCAATACAGAAATCAGATTGATGATATACTTTGCAGCCAAAGATGGAGAAGCTCTATACAGTTAGCAAAAACAACCAGGACCTGACTGTGGCTCAGATCATGACCTCCTTATTGCCAAATTCAGACTTAAACTGAAGAAAGTATGGAAAATATTAGACCATTCAGGTATGACCTAAATCAAATCTCTTATGATTATGCAGTGGAAGTGAGAAATAGATTTAAGGCCTAGATAAGATAGACAGAGTGCCTGGTGAACTATGGACTGAGGTTCATGACATTGTACAGGAGACAGGAATCAAGACCACAAGAAAAGAAATGAAAAAAAAAAAAAAAAAGCAAAATGGCTGTGTGAGGAGGCCTTACTAATAGCTATGAAAAGAGAAGGATAAGCAAAGGAGAAAAGGAAAGATATACCCATTTAAATGCAGAGTTCCAAAGAATAATGAGAGATAAGAAAGTCTTCCTCAGTGATCAGTGCAAAGAAATAGAGGGAAACAATAGAAGAGAAAAGACTAGAGATCTCTTCCAGAAAATTAGAGATACCAAGGGAACATTTCATGCAAAGATGGACTCAATGAAGGACAGAAATGGTATGGACCTAACAGAAGCAGAAGATATTAAGAAGTAGTGGTAAGAATACTCAGAAGAACTATATAAACAACATCTTCATGACCCAGATAACCACTATGGTGTGATCACTCACTTAAATGCAGACATCCTGGAAGGTGAAGTCAAGTGGGCTTTAGGAAGCATCACTACAAACAAAGCTAGGGGAGGTGATGGAATTCCAGTTGAGCTATTTCAAATCCTAAAAAATGATACTGTGAAAGTGCTGCACTTAATATGCCAGCAAATTTGGAAAACTCAGCAGTGGCCACAGGACTGGAAAAAGTCAGTTTTCATTCCAAGCCCTAAGAAAGGCAATGACAAAGAATGCTCAAACTACAGCAAAGTTGCACTTATCTTACACGCTAGTAAAGTAATGTTCAAAATTCTCCAAGCCAGACTTCAGCAATACATGAACTATGAACTTCCTGATGTTCAAGCTGGTTTTAGAAAAGGCAGAGGAACCAGAGATCAAATTGGCAACATCCGCTGGATCATGGAAAAAGCAAGAGAGTTCCAGAAAAGCATCTATGCCTGTTTTATTGACTATGCCAAAGCCTTTTACTGTGTGAATCACAATAAACTGTGGGAAATTCTGAAAGAGATGGGAATACCAGACCACCTGACCTGTCTCTTGAGAAATCTGTATGCAGGTCAGGAAGCAACAGTTAGGACTGAACATGAAACAATGGACTGGTTGCAAATAGGAAAAGGAGCACATCAAGGCTGCATATTGTCACCCTGCTTATTTCACTTATATGCAGAGTACATCATTAGAAATGCTGGGCTGGAAGAAGCACAAGCTGGAATCAAGATTGCCAGGAGAAATATGAAAAAAAGTTCAGATATGCAGATGACAACACCCTTAAGGCAGAAAGTGAAGAAGAACTAAAGATCCTCTTGATGTAAGTGAAAGAGGAGAGTGAAAAAGTTGGCTTAAAGCTCAACTTGCAGAAAACTAAGATCATGGTACCTGGTCCCACCACTTCAAGGAAAATAGATGGGGAAACAGTGGAAAAAGTGGCTGACTTTATTTTTTTGGACTCCAAAATCACTTCAGATATTGACTGCAGCTATGAAATTAAAAGACGCTTACTCCTTGAAAGGAAAGTTATGACCAGCCTAGACAGCATGTTAAAATTAGAGATATTACTTTGCCAACAAATGTTAGTTGGCAAAAAAAAAAGGCTATTATTTTTTTCCAGCAGCCATGTATTGATGTGAGAGTTGGACTACAAAAAAGTTGAGTTCCGAAGAATTGATGCTTTTGAACTGCGGATTTGGAGAAGACTCTTGAGAGTCCCTTGGACTGCAAAGAGATCCAACCAGTCCATCCTAAAAGAAATCAGTCCTGAATATTCATTGGAAGAACTGATGTTGAATCTGAAACACCTGATGTGAAGAGCTGAATTTTTTGAGAACTCCCTGATGCTGGGAAGGATTGAGGATGGGAGGAAAAGGGGATCATGGAGGGTGGGATGGTTGGTTTTCATCACCAGCTCAATGGACATGAGTTTGCCTAGACTCCAAGAGTTGGTGATGGATGGGTCAGCCTGGCACGCTGTAGTCCATGGCATTGCAAAGAGTCAGACACGACTGAGCGACTGAACTGAATTCAGGTGAAAGTAGAATGAAAAAAAAAAAAAAAGAATGAAAAGCAATTAGGACTGTCTCAGAGACGTCTGAGACAACATTAAGCACATATACATTCTAATCACAAGATCCCAGAAGAAGAAAAGAGATAGAAAGAATATGAGATAATTTTTGAGAGATTATAGTCAAAATGTCTCTAATGCAGGAAATGAAATAACCACCCAACTCCAGGAAGCCCAGAGAGTCGCATGCAGGATAAATCCAAAGAGAAACATGTCAAGACACATTTTAATAAAACAAAAAAAAATTAAGCACAAGGAAAAAACGTTAAAAGCAGCAAGGGAAAAGCAACAAATAACTTACAAGGGAACCCTCAAAAGGTTAATAGTTGATCTGTCAGCAGAAACTTTGCAGGCCAGAATTTATGGAAGGATATACCAAATTGCCAACATCTGCTGGGTCATGGAAAAAGGAAGAAAGTTCCAGAAAAACATCTATTTCTGCTTTATTGACTATGCCAAAGCCTTTGACTGTGTGGATCACAATTAACTGTGGAAAATTCTGAAAGAGATGGGAATACCAGACCACCTGACCTGCCTCTTGAGAAATTTGTATGCAGGTCAGGAAGCAACAGTTAGAACTGAACATGGAACAACAGACTGGTTCCAAATAGGAAAAGGAGTACGTCAAGGCTGTATATTGTCACCCTGTTTATTTAACTTATATGCAGAGTACATCATGAGAAACGCTGGACTGGAAGAAACACAAGCTGGAATCAAGATTGCCGGGAGAAATATCAATAACCTCAGATATGCAGATGACACGACCCTTATGGTAGAAAGTGAAGAGGAACTCAAAAGCCTCTTGATGAAAGTGAAAGTGGAGAGTGAAAAAGTTGGCTTAAAGCTCAACATTCAGAAAACGAAGATCATGACATTCGTTCCCATCACTTCATGGGAAATAGATGGGGAAACAGTGGAAATGGTGTCAGACTTTATTTTTCTGGGCTCCAGAATCACTACAGTTAGTGACTACAGTCATGAAATTAAAAGACGCTTACTCTTTGGAAGGAAAGTTATGATCAATCTAGATGGCATATTCAAAAGCAGAGATGTTACTTTGCCAACAAATGTTCGTCTAGTCAAGGCTATGGTTTTTCCTGTGGTCATGTATGGATGTGAGAGTTGGACTGTGAAGAAGGCTGAGTGCCAAAGAAATGATGCTTTTGAAGTGTGGTGTTGGAGAAGACTGGGCTTGGACTGCAAGGAGATCCAACCTGTCCATTCTGAAGATCAGCCCTGGGATTTCTTTGGAAGGAATGATGCTAAAGCTGAAACTCCAGTACTTTGGCCACCTCATGCGAAGAGTTGACTCATTGGAAAAGACTCTGATGCCGGGAGGGATTGGGTTCAGGAGGAGAAGGGGATGACAGAGGATGAGATGGCTGGATGGCATCACTGACTTGATGGACGTGAGTCAGAGTGAACTCCTGGTGTTGGTGATGGACAGGGAGGCCTGGTGTGCTGGGATTCATGGGGTCCCAAAGAGTTGGAGACAACTGAGTGACTGAACTGAACTGAACACTCTGATACCTCTAAACTGGCATCAATGGTTAGCAGAGTCCTCTGATAGCGCATTTCTTAGAATAGCTGTGCATATGCAAATGGTTTAACTCAGTGTTTAACATTAGCAACGGGTTGAAAATTTATGTCCACTCCCAAAATCTGGGTGTTGAAACCTATGGCCCTCTTTGAATGGTGTTAAAAGACAGATACTTTGGGAGCTGCCGCCTGGAAAACCCCATGGACAGAGGAGCCTGGTAGGCTGAAGTCCATGGGGTCGCTGAGTCGGATTCGACTGATTGACTTCACTTTCACTTTTCACTTTCATGCATTGGAGAAGGAAATGGCAACCCACTCCAGTGTTCTTGCCTGGAGAATCCCAGGGACGGGGGATCCTGGTGGGCTGCCATCTATGAGGTCGCACAGAGTCGGACATGACTGAAGGGACTTAGCAGCAGCAGCAGGTCAATGAGGGTGGAAGTTTTGCCAATAGGATCATAAAAGAGACCCTTCAGAGTTCCCTCGCCTCTTCCACCATATGAGTTTACAGAGAAAAAGTTTATAGAAAAAGACTCTATAAACCAGAAAGCTCTCACCAGACACTGACTCTGCTGGCACCTTGGTCTTGGACCTCTCAGCCTCCAGAACTATGAGAAATAAATTTCAGTTGTTCATAAACCACTTCATCTACGGTATTGTCTTATACCAGACTCTACAGACTGAGACAGAAATCAATGTTTCTGACTTGAAAACAAGTGTGTGATGAATCAGGTTTCACTTTTTATATTGTTTACATCATTGCTTACTTCAAACCTTTGTTTCAGTTTTTCTTTAAAATCTAGTATTTGTAAGTATTACTTGAACCTATGCAGTGAGTTTTGAGTGTATATAAAATGAGTCTTGATTTTTTAATATAAATTTATTTAATTTAATTGGAGGCTAATTACTTTACAATATTTTATTGGTTTTGCCATACATCAACATGAATCTGCCATGGGTATACACGCATTCCCAATCCCTGAACCCCGCCTCCCACTTCTCTCCCCCTCCTCATACAACCCCTCTGGGTCATTCTAGTGCACCATCCCCAAGCATCCTGTATCATGCATCAAACTTGGACTGGCAATTCATTGCGTATATGATATTATACATGTTTCAATGCCATTCTCCCAAATCATCCCACCCTCTCCCTCTCCCACAGAGTCCAAAGACTGTTCTATACATCTGTTTCTCTTTTGCTGTCTCACCTACAGGGTTATCATTACCATCTTTCTAAATTCCATATATATTCGTTAGTATACTGTATTGGTGTTTTTCTTTCTGGCTTACTTCACTCTGTATAATAGGATCCAGTTTAAGGTGAATTAATAATATATTTTGGGTCCCTTATTATTGGAAAAATATAGTCTACCATATTTATACATAAATAGCTTTTGACTAATTACAGATTTTTCCAGCATGTCTTCTTTCTTGACAAAATTCTATAAATATTGCTCCACAAATTACAGGCAAGCAGCATCACAAAGGAAACAGTGTCTGCATTTAAAAAATGTATTCTTTAGCCTATGCTATGCTAAGTCACTTCAGTCATGTCCGACTCTGTGTGACCCCATAGACGGCAGCCCACCAGGCCTCCCCGTCCCTGGGATTCTCCAGGCAAGAACACTGGAGTGGGTTGCCATTTCCTGCTCCAATGCATGAAAGTGAAAAGAGAAAGTGAAGTTGCTCAGTCATGTCAGACTCTTAGTGACCCCATGGACTGCAGCCTACCAGGCTCCTCTGTTCGTGGAATTTTCCAGGCAAGAGTAGTGGAGTGGGGTGCCATTGCCTTCTCGGAGATTCTTTAGCCTAGGGAAGAAAAACAAAAAAACAAAAACACTTAGAATTTGTTCCTGCCCATCACAACCACCATTAATTTTTTTTTTTTTTTTTTTTTTCTGTTTTAGTAAGCTCTGTATTTTGTTGTTTTTCAGTCAAAACTGAGATAGTTTCCTTTCTAGCACATTCGCATATGTGCTTCCCTAGTGGCTCAGTGGTAAAGAATCTGGTTGCCAAGCAGGAAATGTGGGTTCAATCCTGGACTGGGAAGATCCACTAGAGGATGGTATGGCAACCCACTCCAGTATTCTTGCCTGTGAAATCCCATGGACAGAGAAGTCTGGTGGGCTACAATCCATGAGGTTTCAAGGAGTTGGACATGACTTAGTGATGACAATAACAACAACAATATCTTTATTACATTTGATTCTTATTTTTAGTATTTATAGAATATATCAGATCAGATCAGTCGCTCAGTCGTGTCCGACTCTTTGCGACCCCATGAACTGCAGCACACCAGGCCTCCCTGTCCATCACCAACTCCCGGAGGTCACTCAGACTCACATCCATTGAGTCAGTGATGCCATCCAGCCATCTCATCTTCTATCGTCCCCTTCTCCTCCTGCCCCCAATCCCTCCCAGCATCAGAGTCTTCTCCAATGAGTCAACTCTTCACATGAGGTGGCCAAAATACTGGAGTTTCAGCTTTAGCATTATTCCTTCCAAAGAAATCCCAGGGTTGATCTCCTTCAGAATGGACTGGCTGGATCTCCTTGCAGTCCAAGGGACTCTCAAGAGTCTTCTCCAACACCACAGTTCAAAAGCATCAATTCTTCGGCGCTCAGCCTTCTTCACAGTCCAGCTCTCACATCCATACATGACCACAGGAAAGACCATAGCCTTGACTAGACGAACCTTTGTTGGCAAAGTGATGTCTCTGCTTTTGAATATGCTATCTAGGTTGGTCATAGCTTTCCTTCCAAGGAGTAAGCGTCTTTTAATTTCATGGCTGCAGTCACAATCTGCAGTGATTTTGGAGCCCAGAAAAATAAAGTCTGACACTGTTTCTCCATCTATTTCCTAATCCAGACATTTTTGAAAAGAGATATACTGTCTATAGGAAAGATTTTTTACAGACATTTGAGTCAAAGAAAAATTAAAATGCTTTTGACCCAAGATATTTTAAGCTTATAAACAAAGTATAAGGAAGCACCTATCTGTGCCATCTACACAAATGAGGAGACAGCAGAGCTATAGGATCACAGACTGCCTTTCTTGTTTTCCTAAATTCTTCTTAGGATGGACAACAGTTCATGCCCAGAAGCAAGCACAGGATGGCTCTGTCCTTTTTTCAATATTTTTTTTCTTCCTTCTTCCACTTTTCTGTTTTTTCTTCCAATGTGAAAGATAAGTCAACTGATTTTATTCAATTTTCAATATTATTTTGTATTGAAGAATATTCTATTTATAATATTCATTACTTTCAGTGTACAACATAGTGACTCAGTATTTTTATAATTATATTCCATTTAAATGAAAACATACAGTATTTGCCTTTGTCTGACTTGTTTCAATAAATATAATTCACCTTAGTCCATTCACATTATTACAAATGACAGAATTTCATTTAATTTAGTATCTGAGTCATATTCCATTGTATATAACCAAAATCTCTTTATCCATTCATCTGTAGATGGGCAGGTATGTTGCTTCCAAATACTGGCTATTGTAAACAGCAATGCATAACATGAACACTGGGTCGAATGTATCTTTTCAAATTAGTGTTTTCATTTCTGGAAGGCATATATCCAGTAGTAGAATTTCTGGATCATATGGATGTTCTATTTTTTTAAAGATTTTTGAGGAAACTGCACACTCTTTTCTGTAGTACCTTCATCAATTTGCATTCCCATCAACAGTGCACAAATGTTGCCTTTTCTTCACATTTTCTCTGATTTATGTTATTTGTCAACGTTTGATGATAATCATCCTGACAGGTGTTAGATGATGACACACCATGGTTTTGATTTGCATTTCCCTGGTGATTAGCCATGCTGAGCACTTTTTTATGTGTTTGTTTGGCATTTGTTTTTCTTATTTGGAATAATGAAATTCTATTTCTTCTGCTCATTTTTAATAGGGTTTTTAAGTTTAATTAGGTCTCATTTATTTTTGTTTTTATTTCTTTTGCCTTGGAAGACAGATATTCTGCTGTGATTTATGTCAATGAGTGTTCTACCTATGTTCTTTTCTAGGAGTTTTATGGTTTCAGGCCCTCCATTTCGATATTTTATCCATTTTGGATATGGTGTGAGAAAATGTAGCTCTCCGATTTTCCTAGTACAACTTATTGAAGAGACTGCCTGTTTCTCATTGCATAGTCTTGCCTCCTTTGTCAAATATTAATTGTGTGAGTTCCTGTCTGGGACCTCTATTCTGTTCCACTGATTTTTATGTCTGCTTTTATATGAGTACCATGCTGTTTTGATTATTGTTGCTTTGTGATATAGTCTGAAGTTAGAGAGTATGGATACTTCCAGTTTTGTTTTTCTTCCTAAGATTTCTTTGGCTATTCAGGTATTTGGGGGATTTCATATAAATTTTAGTATTATTTTTTCTAGTTCTTGGAAAAATTGATATTTTGATAGGGATTGCATTAAATTTGTAAATTGATTTGGGAGAATATGATCATTTTAACAGTATTAAACACTTCCAGCTGAAGAACACAGGACATCTTTTCATTTCTTTGTTTTATTTTCAAACTCCTTCATCAATGTATTATAGTTTTTAGACTTTCACTTCCTTGGTTAAGTTTATTTCTAGGTATATTATTCTTTTCAGTGTAATAGTAAATGGGATTATTTAATTTCTGTTTCTGATAGTTTATTAGTATTATATTTCTGCATATAATTTCTGGATCCTGCAACTTTATTTAATTCATTTATTACTTCTAGTAGTGTTTTGTTTGTTTGATTTGTTAGTTTTACCAGCCTTCCAAACAGCTAAGGGAGTTTGTTTTCCCAATGTAGGACCTAAGATTACAGTGCTCAATGTGCTCCTCTAAACATTCACATCTCAGGGAAGATTTCTGCCCTTGTAATCTTCTTTTCCCTCTGAATTCCCTCCTAGTGTCACAGATCCTTACCTGATCACCTCTCTTCCCTTCCTACTCAATTCTCCATATAGCTTTCTTACAGTCTTGGTTGTACAAGGGTCTTTCTGCTACATTCCCATTAGTTTTCAGTGAGACTTGTTCTACATATACTTGAATTTTGATATATTCATGTGGTGGATGAGTTCTGCATCCTCCAATTCCACTTTCTTTATTTGAGTCTGGTGCCTCCACTTTTGTACCAGAGCTCTTCGATCTGAAAGTTTTTGTTACATGTCTGTGCACAAATCAGGGGCATTTAAATTGTACCAAACATCATTTCCAGAACATTTATTTCATGACTGGGTAAATCAAACCCCTCTGCATAGTGTGGCCCATTCCATCAATGTTACACATCATCTGAGGGCTAAACATACATGTCAATGCTCTGTTCATTAGTTACAGGATTGTAGATCCCTCTTTATAGGCTTTCCTCATTTGCTTTGTTTATACCTTTTTAATGAGGAAAATAAATCAATAAAGACAGTACTTGCCAAAAAGAAAATTGCATCTTCTTCTTTTGGTCATGCTCTTTACACATTTGGTACTAAAAACTCACTCTCTTATTTACGGCTGGTGGGCAGGTTGAATATGTACATCTCCTAACCTGGTTAGCTGTCTCTAGAAGTCATTCAACCTAGGAATCTCAGCTGGCTCCAGAGAGCCATTTAACACTGTAAATATAGGAGAAAATAAGTAGATCTAGGGGATACTCCTGTATTCCCTTCCACTTTACTTAAATTTATATATATTTAGGCTATGCTTGGAAAAAAAAAAAATTCTCCATCAACACTAGAAATTGTAAAAAAATCATGCCGAATCTCTTAGTAACACTTTGAAGAAGGCAATGCAAATAGTGCTAGCTGTGAAAATGGCATACAGGAAGCACTGAAACTCACCTGTTCAAAAAAAACAATTAATAGCCAGAATATACACATACATCTTATAAGTCATAGAAATGCAGATGAAGATCACAATTATATATGCAGTTCTAAGGGTCTACAATCTAAGTGTTGACATATATGTGGAATAAGTGTGTTTTTAAATGCTTCTGATAAGCATAAAAAAGTCATAAATTATTTCAGAAATATTTTGACATTATTGTGTAAAGCCTACCTTTTGAAAATCCAAAATCTTACACTTTATTCTTGGGTTTAAAGATTTGTACACATATGATTATAATTTTTTATGAGCAAAATCTGGAAAGAATTAATTTTTTCTATTAACACCCCATAATAGTATACTAATAGCAGCATATTGAAAGAGAAATCCAATTGATAAATCATTTACAGACTGATTAAAAAATGAGAAAGCACTAATTGGAAATAATAATAGAGAAAAAAAAAATGTGATCCCTACAGATCCTTAGGGCATCCAAAAGTCATGCAGAGTAGGGAGTTCCAGTTTTACATTCAACATTTGAAGAGTTTGAAAGTCATCCCTCAGATCCTCACAACAAGAAAAGATAAAACTGATTCAACTGAAAAGTAAATATATTCTCTTCAGATCAGATCAGTCACTCAGTCATGTCCAACTCTTTGCGACCCGATGAATCGCAGCACGCCAGGCCTCCCTGTCCATCAACAACTCCCGGAGTTTGCTCAGACTCACATACATCAAGTCAGTGATTCCATCCAGCCATCTCATCCTCTGTCGTCCCCTTCTCCTCTTGGCCCCTATCCCTCGCAGCATCAGAGTCTTCTCCAATGAGTCAACTCTTCGCATGAGGTGGCCAAAGTACTGGAGTTTCAGCTTTAGCATCATTCCTTCCAAAGAAATCCCAGGACTGATCCCCTTCAGAATGGACTGGTTGGATCTCCTTGCAGTCCAAGGGACTCTCAAGAGTCTTCTTCAACACCACAGTTCAAAAGCATCAATTCTTCAGCGCTCAGCCTTCTTCACAGTCCAGTTCTCACATCAATACATGACCACAGGAAAAACCATAGCCTTGACTAGAAGAACATTTGTTGGCAAAGTAATGTCCCTGCTTTTGAATATGCTATCTAGGTTGGTCATAGCTTTCCTTCCAAAGAGTAAGTGTCTTTTAATTTCATGGCTGCAGTCATCATCTGCAGTGATTTTGGAGCCCAGAAAAATTAAGTCTGACACTGTTTCCATTGTTTCCCCATCTATTTCTCATGAAGTGATGGGACCAGATGCCATGATCTTCATTTTCTGAATATTGAGCTTTAAGCCAACCTTTTCACTTTCCACTTCCACTTTCATCAAGAGGCTTTTTAGTTCCTCTTCACTTTCTGCCATAAGGGTGGTGTCATCTGCATATCTGAGGTTATTGATATTTCTCCCAGCAATCTTGATTCCAGCTTTTGTTTCTTCCAGTCCAGCATTTCTCATGATGTACTCTGCATAGAAGTTAAATAAACAGGGTGACAGTATACAGCCTTGACATACTCCTTTTCCTATTTGGAACCTGTCTGTTGTTCCATGTTCAGTTCTAACTGTTGCTTCCTGACCTGCATACAAATTTCTCAAGAGGCAGATCAGGTGGTCTGATATTCCCATCTCTTTAAGAATGTTCCACAGTTTATTGTGATCCACACAGTCAAAGGCTTTGGCATAGTCAATAAAGCAGAAATAGATGTTTTTCTGGAACTATCTTGCCTTTTCGATGATCCAGAAGATGTTAGCAATTTGATCTCTGGTTCCTCTGCCTTTTCTAATCTATTTTCTTAGATGCATCTAAGAATTGAGGTCAGAGGGCAAAACGCCACCCTGAAATATGAAGAGACAGGTGATAGAATCACTGCTGCGATTATCTTGCCTCAGTGAGAAATTGCTAGTGCCGTAAACAGGTAAGAGCACTAAAACTGTAATTTTTAGGAATTTCTGGAGGACAAATGCAGACTAGGTTAGGAATGAGAAACCCCTGGGTATCTAAATCCTGTGGGAAGTTCCCATACTTTCACAGGTTTACTTCTAGGAACCATATCAATTTATTATTGATGAAAAATTATTGTCAAGTTTTACATAGGGGAAGAAAAAGTAACTATTTTGAAATGTTGGTTGAAAACTGACACATTAAAGTCAAGAAAACTCACAATCAGAAGAGACAAATCAGGCATCAAGACCAGACTCAGGACACAAATTTTGGAATTATCCAATAGAGAATTTGATATTACTATGATTAATATGTTAAGGACTCTACTGGGAAAAGTAGATAATGTGAATAAACAAATGGATAATGTAAGTAGAAATGGAAATAAAGAGCACTGTAAAAGGAAAGAAGAATGCCTTTGCTATTTTCACCACTGCACTGAACATGGTCTTCTCTCACCACTGCTGTTTGTCATCATACCAGAAGTCAGTCATTAAGACAATGAAACACATAACAAAAGGTACTAAAAAGAGATCAAACCAGTCAATCCAAAGGAAGTCAACCTGAATATTGATTGGGACAAGTGATGCTGACTGAAGATGAATCTCCAATACTTCGGCCATCTGAAGCAAAGAGCTGATTCATTGAAAAAGACCCTGATGCCCGACAAGATTGAAGGCAAAAGGAGAAGGAGGCAGCAGAGGATGAGATGGTTAGATAACACCACAAACTAAATGAAAATGAATTTGAGCAAACTCTGGGAGATGGTGAAGGACAGGGGACCCTGGAGTGCTGCAGTCCATGGGTTGCAAAGAGTCAGACATGACTTAGCAGCTGAACAACAACAATCTTTGTTTACATGACTATAATCAGATTACATGACTATAATCCAAAATAATCTAAGTCCACCATCAATAACAACAGCAGTGTCTTGGAGCAAATAAGTAAGGATAGAAAGGTTGCAAGGTATAAGGTTCATATGTAAAAGACATTTTCTAATCTTTTAGAAAGGAACAAACAGTTAAAAAATATTCAGTAGCACAAATTATAGAAAATGAGTTACCAAGCTCTGAAAAGACATTAAAGAGGAAAAAAAAAAAATGTACTTCTGAGTGGAGGATGACAATCTGAAAAGAATGCATGCTGAATGCTTCAAATTATATGATATTCTGGAAAAGGTAAAATTAAATTAACAGTAAGAAATCCTTTATCACCAGGGTTTTGGGGAGGAAATTTGAAAGTGACATGTACAGGATCTTTATTAAGGTAGTGAAAGTATTCTGTGTTACATGGTAATCATGATACATGACATCATTCATTTTTCAAGAAACCCACTGAATTTCACATCACAAAGATAGAAACTTGACATAAGTAAATTTAAAAAAAAAAAAAAAAAACACCTACAAAACTTGTTAAGAGGTTTGGGACATCCCAGGAAGAAAGGCAGACTGACAATAGAATTTCTCGGCTTTATAAACATATGAAACAACCTCAGCAAAGCCTGCGGAAGGAAAAGCACTGACCTTAAGTAACTTTAGAAATGAGTGAAGCACAAGACTAAAGGCAAAATAGATCTGGGTATAGGACTGCATTCTAGTTGGTGAAGGTTTTCCTGCAGGGGTACAGGCTCATCCCACCATCTAAATTCACTGGAATTGAATCTTTAGGTAGATGGTGGTGCGATGGTGGGAGTCGGGTTTCTCAGTATTGGAATGGGAGTTTACAGAAATGCAAAGGAAAAAGTTAGAATCAACCACATGGTAAGATACCAGAGTTGCAGGCTTCAACATAAAACTGTGTTTAATATAAAATGGATACATTTTATATTAAATGGTAACATATGGAAAATTTTCATAGAAATGTGTGGGTTTGTATATGGCCATATATTTCTTTGCTTACCATGCATAAAGAACCTAAAAGAAATGACACCTTAGTAGCAATGAGCATAACTAGTGCCCAGTTCTTGGATTTTAATACCATTCTTCAATAAGAGAAACCAAGATTCCTTGAAGAAATGGCTGCTTTTAGGACTGTGGTAGTGTTCAAATAATCAGATAAGCCTACATTGATGTGAATGTATGCAAAAGACAAAAAAGGAAACTGAAGGTCCAAACAAGTTGAGTGACACAGAAAATGAGGTATTATTGGATTTAAATCTAAAATTTACAATCAATATCCATGTGTTCATATAGATTATGATTAATAATCTATAAATTAATACATAGGAGACAAGATGAGTCTCTCATGCAGAAAAGCTCAAAATGAATTAATTATGTAGATACTCCAGTCAAAGGCACAGTGCACAATTTTTTATTCCTTAAATGTCAGTTTTGCATAGGGGATCCTTCCAAAGAGTATAGAATGGATAAAGGTGATAAAGAGTGACTGTACAGTGAAGACACCTGACAAACACTCCCTCAGCCAGGTGACTCAAGTCAACATCAAGTACCACAAATAATGTTGATTGTATGGTTCTTTGATATGGTACAATGAAAAAGGCAGTTTAACTCTGATCTTTCACACAAAAACATATAATCTCAGTGTAATCAAAAAGAAAAAAAAATTATGTGAAGTAAAAAGACTATGTATGGTACCTAAATTAGGAGTACAGTTTTGGGATAAAGATGAAGGGAAACTCCTGCAAGGGAGAAATGTCATGTTCTGGAATGCATGTGATTCCCTGTGACATACACCAGGTGAGGGTCTTTCCCTTTGCAGAGGAAAGAATTCAAGAGAAAGCAGTGGTAAAGCAAAAGCAAGTTTATTTAGAAACATACACACTTCATGGGAAGAATGAGAACCATCTCAGAAAGTGAGAGTAAACTCAGTTCTAAATCAGTCTATAATGTATTCTGTTATCCTTTGTGAATACATTGTTTTTGTATTTAAGCCAAAATTTTGAAGAATCAACTATGAAGAAAAAAACAGGAAGGAAAAATTCATTTAATGAATAATATTGTCATTAATGTGCTAGTCATTTTGACAATTTCTTACTTAATTTTCCCTCAATATGATTGATAATTATAAATTACCCCTAGTTTTACAAAAATGAGAGTCTTTCTGAGTTAATAGGTCAGAAAATGGTAGAAGTTGCTTTCTGATCTATTTAAAATAGTCTGATTGAGGTGTCTAAAGCCCACGTTAATTCCAACATGTCTTTCTATAAAATGGTTGAGTTTTTATTTCTCAGAAAATAAGTATTATCCCTTTCATCCAACAATTATAAAGAGAGAAAATTTAATCATTTTCTTCTAGTAGACTATGACTCGTAAATAGAGCTGTGATGAGAGGTTTCAACAAGATTGGGTCATGTGGAATGCTCAAATGATTCTCTATGTTCTGTTCTGTGTGTTGCCACAGAAACTGAGAGAGATATCCAAAATGTTTGCTTGACTCAGACCCCAAAGGTGTTTCTGGAAACAGAGATACAATTCACAATTATGTTTGAAAAACATTGCAAATTCTCCTTATTTATTGATGACATATTATATTAGGATATTGGAAGATCTCTCAAATGGAGTGAAATTGTCTGCTCAGTTAGGATGACTTAAGTTTTGCTTGGGCTTCCCAGGTAGTCCAAGTTCTTTTCAGTGGTAAAGAACCCATTTGCCAATGCAGGAAACTTAAGAGACATAGATCCAATCCCTTGGTTGGGAAGATCTCCTGGAGGAGAAAGTGGTGACATGCTCCAGTATTCTTGCCTGGAGAGTTCCATGGACACAGGAGCCTGGTGGACTACGGTCCATAAGGTTGCAAAGATTGAAGCAACTTGACACACACACACACACACACACACACACACCCCTAAGCTTTACTTATTTGTCATAAAGGTCATTCTCTGAGAAGTACTGTCAGCAGCCCAGAAAAGTCAACATTTCATCATAAACTGAGGAACACAGAAGTAGTATACCCTCTAACTGGAGCCTGGAATCAGGTTTCTTGAATTTGGTGAACATTATGTGTGAGACTATCAGGGCTCTGCTTAGACTCCTGTTTGTTTTATCTCTTGTGAATATTAACTCATATTTCATAAGAAAGCAAACCAGTTTAGATGTGTTTTTTTAAGAACTAAAAATTAACAGATTACATTTTTAAAGTTCTCCACAGTGAATAAAAAAGTTGTATAAAGAGACCTGTTTGCCCACTGACTTCTCTGCTGACTTGTGAGCTCAGGGAGCCTCATTTGATATTATATCTTAGTCTTAGGTTCACTTCCTGCATCTACCAAAATACACAGTGAATACTGACTGAAAACACGAATATGAGAAATATTTCCATGAGCTTCCTGAATTCTTTTCTAACTTGTTTCAAAACTCTTCTTCATTAAAGATAATGCTTCAGGGAGGGAAATATATATATATGTGTATATATATACCAATAAAGTCATTCAGTGTGCATCATAATTAATTAGAGATCTTAATCATTGCATCCTTTATTTAGTTGTAATGCTATCTAAATCTTCAGATTTAGGAGAAAAACATTTTAAAAATTAATTTTTACAAATATGTGCTTAGAACAGGTTCAATCACAGGACCATTAAAAGTCACTTATATTGTTTCCAAAACTACGAAAGTAGGTGGTACAGTGATGAAAAAAAAAAAAAAAAAAATCTGCCTACCAGTGCAAGAAATGCGTGTTTGATCCCTGGGTAGAGAAGATCCCCTGGAGAAGGAAATGGCAACCTGCTTCAATGTTCTTGCCTAGAACATTTCATGGACAAAGAAACCTGGCAGGCTACAATCCATGGAGTTAAAAAAGCTGGACCTGACTGAGCAACTGAGAACACACACACACAAAGTGCATTGTCAACTAATATACAAGCTTGCAACATTTAAAAAAAAAAAAAACAAAAAAACACAACCTGATATCTTTTAAGATTAAATACCAATTTAAAGGATCTTTAAGAATTATTAATTGTTATTAATTTTTGTATTTGAAGTTCTATTTAGAAGCAAGCACAGGTAACAGAAATGAAAGAATGATCTTGGTTTATTTCCAAGGCAAAACATTCAATATTAGAATAATCCAAGTTTATGTCCCAAACACTAATGCTGACAAAAGAGAAACTGAATGTTTCTATGAAGACCAACATGAGCTTATAGAGCTAACACCAAAAAAGGATGTCCTTTTCATCATAGGGGATAGGAATTCAAAAATAAGGAGTCAGTATACTGTATTTGTGTTTTTTTACTTCACTCTGTATAATAGGCTCCAGTTCCATCCACCTCCTTAGAACTGATTCAAATGTATTCTTTTTAATGGCTGAGTAATATTCCATTGTGCATATGTACCACAGCTTGCTTATCCATTCATCTGTGGATGGACATCTAGGTTGCTTCCACGTTCTGGCTATTGTAAACAGTGCTGCTATGAACATTGCGGTACACGTGTCTCTTTCAATTCTTGTAAAAGCAATACAATATTGTAAAGTTAAGCAAATTTTAAAAAAAAAAAAAAAAAAAAAAAAAAAAAACAAAAATAAGGAGTCAAGAGGTACCTGGAGTAACAGGCAAATTTGACCTTGGAGTACAAAATGAAGCATGGAATAGACTAATAGAGTTTTAATAAGAGAAAACACTGGTCATAGCAAACACTCTCTTGAAACAACACAAGAGAAAACTCTGCACATGGACATCGTTGTATGGTCAATACTGAAATCAGATTGATTGTATTCTTTGCAACCAAAGCTGGAGAGGCTCAAAACAGTCAGAAAAACAAGACATTGAGATGTGACTGTGACTCAGATCACAAATGCCTTATTGCAAAAATCAGATTTAAATTGAGGAAAGTAGGGAAGATCACTAGGCCATTTATGTATGACCTAAATCAAACCCCTTACAATTATGCAGTGGAAGTAACACATATAGATTCAAGGGGTTAGATATGACAGACAGAATGCATGAAGAACTATGGATGGAAGTTTGTACATTGTACAGGAGGTGGTGATCAAACAATCACCAAGAAAAAGAAATGTAAAAAGGCAAAATGATTGTCTAAGGAGGCTTTACAAATAACTGAGAAAAGAGAAGTGAAAAGCAAAGAAGAAAAGGAAAAATATACACATCTGAATGCAGGGTTACAAAGAATAGTAATGAGAGATGAAAAAGCCCTCCTAAGTGAACAATACAAAGAAATAGAGGGAAAAAATAGAATAGAAATGACTAGACATCTCTTCAAGAAAATTGCAAATACCAAGGGAAATTTTTTTTTGGTAGTACTCATTTTTTAAATTTTTTAAAATCTATTTATTTTAATTACAGGTTAATTACTTTACAATATTGTATTGGTTTTGTCATACATCAACATGAATCAAAGGAAATTTTTATGCAAAGAAAGGTACAAGAAGGAACAGAAACTGTATGTTCCTGACAGAAGCAGAATTTATTAAAATGAAGTGGCAAGAATACACAAAAAAACCATATGAAAAAGATCTTCATGATCCAGATAACCATGATAGTGTGATAACTCACCTAGAGCCAGACATCCTGGAGTGTGAAGTAAAATGGGCCTTAGGAGGAATTACTACTACTACAAAAAAAAAAAAAAAGCTAATGAAGGTGATGGATTCCAGCTGCAGTTGAGCTATTTCAAATCCTAAAAGATGATGCTGTTAAAGTGCTGCACTCAAATGCCAGGAAATTTGGAAAACTCAGCAGTGGTCACAGGACTGGAAAAGGTCAGTTTTCATTCCAATCCTAAAGAAGGGCAATGCCAAAGAGTGTTCAAACTACCCCAAATTATACTCATTTCACATAATAGCAAGGTCATGCACAAATCCTCTAAGTTAGGCTATAACATTATATGTTGAGATCTACAAACTTGGTTTAGAAAAGGCATAGGAAGCAGAGACCAAATTGCCAACATCAGTTGGATCATAGAAAAAGCAGGAGAATTAAAAAAAAAATCTTTTTCATTGATTACACTAAACTCTTTGACTGTTTGGATCTCAACAAACTGTGGAAAATTCTTAAGGAGATGGCATCCAGTCCCATCACTTCATGGCAAATAGATGGGAAACAATGAAAACAGGGAGAGACTTTCTTTTCTTGGGCTCCAAAATCACTGCAGATGGTGACTGCAGCCCGGAAATAAAAGAGACTTACTCCTTGAAGGAAAAGCTATGACCAACCTAGACAGCATATTAAAAAGCAGAGACATTACTTGGACAACAATGGTCCATCTAGTGAAAGCTATGTTTTTTCCAGTAGCCCTGTATGAATGTGAGAATTGGAACCTAAAGAAAGCTGAGTGGTAAAGAAGTGATGATTTTGAAGTTTGGTGTAGGAGAAGACTCTTGGGAGTCCCTTGGACAGGAAGGAGATCAAATCAGTCAATCCTAAAGGAAACCAACCATAAATATTCATTGAAAGGACTGATGCTGAAGCTGAAGTTCCAGTACTTTGGCCACCTCATGTGAGGCGCCAACTCATTGGAAAAGACATTGATGCTGGGAAAGACAGAAGACAGGAGCAGAAAGGGGAGACAGAGAATGATATGGTTAGATGGCATCACTGACTCAATGAACATGAGTTTGAGCAAATTCTGCGAGATGGTGAAGTTCAGGGAAGCCTGTGTGCTGCAGTCCCTGGGGTCACAAAGAGTTGGATATAACTAAGTGGCTGAACAATTGGGTGACTTCAGCAGCACTACCACCAGCCCAGTTGTGGAGTGGATGTGGTGACTGGCCCCTGGAGGCCATCAGCAGCAAATTATAATGGTATCTCTGGCTTCATCTCTATACTTTTATGTACTCAAAATTTTAATATAGTATTCCATTGCAAGATTTATTGTGGAGTAGTATGGGCTTCCCTGGTGGCTCAAAAGGTAAATAATCTGCTTGTAATTCAGGAGGCCTGGATTCAATCCCTGGTCTGGGTTTGAAAAAACCTGGATTGAGAAATTTCCCTGGAGAAGGAAACTGCAACCCACTTGAGTATTCTTGCCTGGAGAATTCCATGAACAGCAGAGCCTGGTGGGCCACAGTCCATGGGGTCCAAAGAGTTGAACATAACTCTATGGCTAACACTTTCACTTTCATTAAGCAGTAATGTACTTATTATAAATCCTTAAATATATTTTTATCATTAATGATAATTGTTATATTTTAATGTTATTGTCCATGGTCATTAATCAGGTAGAGAAATTTATTTATTTATTTAAATTTATTTATTTCATAAGTTTTCTAATACTTTATTTCATTTTTAAGAATAAATGTTGAATGTTATTAAAATATTTTTATAATACTTTTGAGATAAGCCAATTTCCAGCTTTATGTACTATAGTTTACTGAAATTGAGCCATCCTTGCATATTTTGAGATAATTCTCAAATATTCAAAATACATTTTAAAAAATTCACAGTTAATGTTGTTGTCCACTGTTTTCACTGGTCTTCAAAAGTGAGAACTGCAAAAATGTTTCATACAGTGTCCTATTTCATCATCAGCTTCATAATCTAATTTTATTCTTCTTTTCTAATTATCTGGAAATTTCCAAAGAATATTTTAACTGATGACATGACATTTTTAAAAATGTTTTGTATCTGTGAATCTTTTTAAAATTTTCTGTATCTGTAAATTTCATTAAAACAACAGCTTAAATAATAATTATAATTATTTTACCTATATTTTCTAGGATATAGATAATTTTGTAAATAATTTAAAGTATGCATGTTTTCTACATTTATTTTCCATTATTTGTTTATATAATTTTTGCATTTTCTAAAAAAATAGCTTCTTACAGTGGTTTTATCAACCTTTGAACATGTTATTTGATTATATATTTTAAAAGATTTCTGTTTATCTTGATTTATCTTGCTGTTTCTTGTTTTTGTGTGTGTGTATGTATATAACTTTTTATAATGCATCAAACTTCAATTTTAATCTTCCATGTTTCATATCTTTGGTTTTATTTTTGTAATTTTCTTTCTTTTTTTCCTTTTTCTAAATATTTTATTTTATTTTATTTAACTTTACAATATTGTATTGGTTTTGCCATATATCAAAATGAATCTGCCACAGGTATACATATGTTCCCCATCCTGAACCCTCCTCCCTCCTCCCTCCCCATACCATCCCTCTGGGTTGTCCCAGTGTACCAGCCCCAAGCATCCAGTATTGTGCATCGAATCTGGACTGGCAACTCGTTTCATATATGATATTATACATATTTCAATGCCATTCTCCCAAATCATCCCACCCTCTCCCTCTCCCAGAGTCCAAAAGACTGTTCTATACCTCAGTGTCTCTTTTGCTGTCTTGTTTACAAGGTTATTGTTACCATCTTTCTAAATTCCATATATATGCGTTAGTATACTGTATTGGTGTTTTTCTTTCTGGCTTACTTCACTCTGTATAATAGGCTCCAGTGTCACCCACCTCATTAGAACTGATTCCAATGTATTTTTTTAATGGCTGAGTAATACTCCATTGTGCATATGTACCACTGCTTTCTTATATATTCATCTGCTGATGGACATCTAGGTTGCTTCCATGTCCTAGCTATTATAAACAGTGCTGTGATGAACATTGGGGTACATGTGTTTCTTTCATTTCTGGTTTCCTCAGTGTGTATGCCCAGCAATGGGATTGCTGGGTTTTCTTTCTTAATTTTTATTATTTTATCTATAAGTGATAGATAACTTTTGTTGGTATTATAGTCTCTGAAACTGGATATCTAACTCATTTTTAACTTTTTCACATCTAATTGATATAAACTTACCCTGTATATTTCATGTAGTTTTTCCAACACTTTGTAATTTCTAGAGTTTTATCTTTTATCTTGAATTGCTTAGCAATAAAATAAAAGTGTGACAAACTTCTTTGTTGATTGTTGATACTTTAGTATTAATGAGTCAAAGTTTATACCATTCTAATAAAGTAACCTATTCTATGTAAATCTGATTACCTGACTTTTTTAGATTTCTTCTGTGACTCAATACTTTTTTGCAAATATGAGTGCACATGTGCACATGTATGTTTGTGCTTGTGTGTATGCATTTTTAATTTGAATGAATTTCTGTTTTCAAAAATTTTTACCATTTGTGCTATTCACTTCATGTTAATAATGTATTTATATTTAATATATTTATATTTATTTCAAGCAATTAAATATTAAGGATCATGTTCATAGTTTTATTTCATATTTTGTGTTTACTTGATTTCTTTTCTATTTTTCACCTTATGTTTGATTGATAGAAATTTTCTGTATCCAAACTTCATTCTCCTTATGGAGAGTTATAAATGGAGAATTATGTAAGCTATAAATTATATTTTATAATCATGTGATTATTATTAAGTTTTAAAAATACACACAATATTTTTAAAGCAATATGTAAAATTATTTGACAGTTGTAACTTAAAGAATCTGCCTGCCAATGCAGGAAGGGCAAAAAATGTGGGTTTGAACCCTGGAAAATCCCCTGGAGTAGGAAATGGCAACCTGCTCCAGTGTTCTTACCTGGAAAATTCCATGGACAGAGGAACCTGTCAGGTTCATGGGGTTGTAAAGAGTTGGACTCGACTGAGCAACTGAGCACACACACAAACACTCATGAGAATTACATTAGTATTTTAATTATCCAACTTAAGCATTCATTTGAGTATTTGTTTCAACTCTGATTTTTACCACTGTTCCTCTATCTTTCTAATCTCCTGAGTTTTAAATTTGTTTATTTTTTATGCCAATTTAGATACTTTTCAAATTCTTTTAGAAAAACTATTTTTGATGTAATTTCTTCAATTCTTCTGAAAATACTTGATTTTCTTCTAAGTACAGAATGATAACCAGACAGATTTGTAAATGTTCTTGCTTTTAAACTCATATTATTAATAACTCATATTATAACCATATTATTGACCTGGGATATCTGTTGACAGCCCAATAGTCATTCTTTGTAGTTAATCTATATATTTTTTCTCTCCAGTAGCTATCATGATTATATCTTTACCTCTGATATTTCACAGTTTTTCTAAAATATATCTATCTTTAGATTTATTTTAATTTGTTTGTGGTTTACATATATATACAGCTATTCAAATCCTTACTCCCCTGTTCCATTCTAAAAAATTTCAAAAGTTATTATTTCTTTTCTTTATTTCCAAACTTTTCTTCTGATACAGTTCAAACTGGGACCCTACTGTGATATCTTGATTTATCACTTGAGTTTCTTAACTGTTTTCACATGTTTTTTTATCATTTTATCTCATAGATAGCTGTACTCTGGGTATGTTAGTTATTGCAATGTGTCAATTTTATATATTGTATATTACTAGTTTTTTAATTACTACTACTAATTACTACCATAAATTCTAATTTTAGTACAGATAATTTGTTTCATGTGATATTTCCTTTTTTCTGTTTTCTCCATTTTCTTTTGTGTTTACAGTTTCCATCAGTTTTTATACTTTTAATGTTACATTATCTTTCATTTTCCCCCAACTCTGTCTTGTTTTTAATACGCACATAAATGTTAACAAATTTTGAACAGTAAATGTATATTGCTTTTGTTGCTTTATTGCTTAAAATGTTGTCTATTTAGTGAGTTCCAAGTTAGAAATCATAGTGCCATTTTAAATTTTAATTTCAATTTTTATATTTCTAAGCAATTTATCTTTCCTAATTACACTGACTGCTATCTCCAGACTATTGTTACATTGTTCAAGTTTTCTTGAATTTATTGGGATAAAAATTTCTTGAATTGAATATGATGTTGGTTAAGGATAAATAGAAAAAGATATTATCTTTTTAATATCCTATTAGTACACTTTGCCAGTATTTTACTTAAGACTTTTACATCCATCTGCTGCTAAGTCACTTCAGTCATATCTGACTCTGTGCGACCCCATAGATGGCAGCCCAACGAGGCTCCCCCGTTCCTAGGATTTGCCAGGCAAGAACACTGGAGTAGGTTGCCATTTCCTTCTCCAATGCATGAAAGTGAAAAGTGAAAGAGAAGTCGCTCAGTCGTGTCCGACTCTTAGCGACCCCATGGACTACAGCCCACCAGGCCCTCCGTCCATGGGATTTTCCAGGCAAGAGTACTGGAGTGGGGTGCCATTGCCTTCTCTGTACATCCATCTACTTAAGCTATATTGATCTGAAGTATTGTTTTTCTGTCTGAAGTATATTTGGGGTTTATTACCAATATTATAATTTCAAAAAATAATTTGGAACTTTTACATTGTTGATATATTGTGAAACACTGAATAACAGTTTCATAAAAAATTTTGTGAAAATTTGGAAAATATAGAACAGTTTCTGGAACTAACTGTGCTTTGGAGAAGTACATTAAGCCTTGCCTTCCAAATAATTTTTTCTACTTCACTTAGATCAGTTAGAAGATTTGCATTTCACCATGACACCATCATTTGACCCACATTTTCAGATGTAGTTGTACACATAAGAAAATCATTTTTACTATTTGCATTAATTTCTCCTTCAGTACATTTAGTTTTCATATGTGGCTCTTTTCTCCTTCTCCATTAATATATTGGATTAAATTTGTCATTTTCCCTTCATTTTATTGACATATAAAATAAACCAATACATTTTCCTCTGGGGAAAGCTTTACCTGGTTTCTATAGGGTTCCATGTGAGATTATTGTTATTAACATTTATACATATTTCATAATATGTATAAATTTTGATTTGATACTACTATTAAGAAAAGCTTTATATTGTATGTGTGATTTATGTGGCAGAGAAAATTTTATTCATAATTTTGTTATTCAGTTTTATCTTAAATATGGAAAGAAGAAGGCAACAGCAGCCCACTCCAGTACTCTTGCCTGGAAAATCCCATGGACGGAGGAACCTGGTGGGCTGCAGTCCATGGGATGGCACAGAGTCGGACACGACTGAAGCGACTTAGCAGCAGCAGCAGCAAATATGGAAAACTTCCTGAAGTATTAGCTGTTGTTAATGTACTTTTTTTATACTCAATGTCAATTTTTGTGACTGTTTTGTGTTGCAATCTAGGATTTCAGAATACAATTTTTCATGGGTTCTTATGTATTGTACTATTAATAAGATCTAATTTATTCTTAGTTTTCTCCTTATCATTAAATAGAAAAGTAATAATATTTTATCAAGTAGATTGGTAGAAAAAAAACATTTTCCAACTCCCAAAATTTCGTTGAAATTATTTTTTGACTTAACTATAGTGTGCAGTTTGGTATTTACAGTATTCATTTCTCACTCTTAATTTGGTGTTGATTTTGTCATTACAGACTATTTTCTTTATTCCATTTAATGTATCTCCTGACACCTGAATGAAGCTATTTTTTAAGAGTACTATTATGTTTCCCTTTTTAATACTTGAGATTAGCAGTTTTTTTTTTTTTTTGTATTGATATAGCATAGTGCAAAGAGTTGGACACGATTGAGCAACTGGTCTGATCTGATCTGATAGCATCTAAGCCTTGATTAATTCCATTATCATATTTTATTGTATGGTTTTATAGCTAGATTACTTTAAAACTTTTAGTATAATACTTTTGCTTATTTATTTTTTGCTAAATGTGACCTATATGTGTTACATAGTTTTGTCTTCATTTTCATTTTTTCATCTAGAAATTGGAAGATGTGTTCAAACAAAATATGTGCAAATGTTCAAAGCTTTAAACTGTCTAACGTTTAGACCATTGACAATAATTTCTTATTGTGTGTGTGTGTGTGTATGTTCAGTCACGTCCAAGTCTTTGTGACTGCATGGACGATATCTCATGGAATATTCCAGGCAGGAATAATGGAGCGGGTTGCTATTTCCTTCTCCAAGGGATCTTTCTGACCCAAGGATGGAACCATGTCTCCTGTGGTTCATGCCTTAGCAGGCAGATTCTTTACCAATACTCCATCAACAAAAATTTCTTATTGTAAACTGAAGCAAATTCATGATTTGGGGAAAATAAAATTTAAATATCTTTTCAAGGATTGCTGTCAGTTTTCAAATAGTTATTGTACTAAGGCACTACTATAAATAAAGTAAAAAGAAGGAGTGATAGTTTTGTATAGCATATTGTGTAAACTTTGCTTAAAACTGGTAAAGTAAGACAAAAATGGAAAGTGCAAAATTTAAAAAATCATATATTATACAAAAAAATAAAAAGCAATGTATTCATATGCACAGCTTTTAAATAATGAAAAAAAAAAAAAAGAGAAAGAAAGAAAACCTTTTAAAATAGCAATAGTAAATCTACCTGTACTGGCAGGTTTGCCATGAGTACTCAGTGTAAATTTTTGCATTTTCTGAGTAGTTCATTTACACTCAAATGACACAGAAATCTTAACTTTACCATCGCAGAGTTTACCTTGGAAATACTGTGTGATCTAATAAACTTTTCTGAATCTCTCAAAAATATATATATATAATAGTAACAATTATATTTAAAACATTGTGTAATATAATTTTATATTGGAGAATGAGGGAGCCAAAAGAGAAAATGAATTACTCAGTACAGTAGAATTTCTAAAATAGTTTTCTATTTCTGTGTAACAAATTGCCACAAACTTGGCAGCCAAAAAAATATTATTTTAGTTTGTGTAGGTCAGAAATCTGGGCACAGTGTTGCTGGATTCTTTGCTCAGAGTCTCACTGGCTGAAATCAAAGTATCAGTTGGGGCTGCATTTCCTATTGGAATTCACAATCCTTTCCCTAAATCCACTGATTTTTGAGAGAACTTACTTTTTTCAGGTGTGAAGAATGAGATTCCTGTTTTCCTGCTAGCTATTGACAAGGACTATCTCAGTCCCTAAAGGCTGCCTGCACAACCTGACCGCAAAGACAATTCTAACTATGGGTGTTTGCTACTTTCTAGGTAGGCCAGAGTCAGATCAGATCAGATCAGTCGCTCAGTCGTGTCCTACTCTTTGCGACCCCATGA
Organism: Tragelaphus eurycerus; assembly: GCA_935064755.1. Taxonomy (NCBI): domain Eukaryota; kingdom Metazoa; phylum Chordata; class Mammalia; order Artiodactyla; family Bovidae; genus Tragelaphus; species Tragelaphus eurycerus. The sequence continues at coordinate 265,270 of CAKXYN010000308.1, forward strand.
ACTGCAGCACGCCAGGCCTCCCTGTCCATCACCAACTCCCGGAGGTCACTCAGACTCACATCCATCAAGTCAGTGATGCCAGGCCAGAGTATATCTCTTTAAATTCTTTTTTTCTTTTTTTGTAATCACTGGAGAAAACATTGTGTTTTTTTTGTTTGTTTGTTTTGTTTTTCTGTTTTTTTTGTTTTTTTTTTTTTTTTTTTTAATCTTAGGCATGCTGTGTGTCATATAGGATATAAGTTCCCCAAGAACCCGCGCACCCTGAGACTGTGGAATCTTAACCACTGGAGCACCAGGAAGACCTGAAAACACTGCTTTTAAAGCAGTGACCTGATTAAGTGATGTGTACTCAAAATCATCTCCCTTCTGCCATAGTACACAACATAATCAACGAAGTGATATCATATTCACAGGTTTCCACTCCCAAGGGGAAGAGGACAGTACAAAGAAGAGGGTCGTCTCAAAGTTTCTCATGAGCTATTTATATAGAGAGATAACTAAAGTCAATACCATTGAAAGAAAGAATCTGTTACAGTTTGAAAGAGAGAGAAGTATGCCTTGCCACTCAGGACCACACGGGGAAACACCAAGGTTGGTCAAAAGGCAAATGAGTGGATGGAAACACAGTCCAGAGCCTTTATTGTGTTTTCTGTGTGAAAGAAGTGAAGTTGGCTAAACAGGTGAGTAGATTTAGGATTGTGCTGTTCTTAGTCACTCAGTTGTGTCCGACTCTTTGCGACCCCATGGACTGTAGCCTGCCAGGCTCCTCTGTTCATGGGGATTCTCCAGGCAAGAATACTGGAGTGGGTTGCCATGCCCTCCTCCAGGGATTCTTCCCAACCCAAGGATTGAACCCAGGTCTCCCACTTTGTAGGCAGATTCTTTACTGTCTGAGCCACCAGGAAGCCCAGGTTTAGGAATAGACAGTTTGAATAATTCTGATGGGCTCTGAACTATAGAGGTGGTCTCTATGCCTTTAGTACCTCACCTTAGAAGGACTGGGAGGGGGGAGCGGGAATAAAGGCTAGGAGTGTGAGTTAGACAATAAAGGTGATTGAGGACAGATAGGACTTTGGATTGTTTGACTTGATGTTAAATCAAGCCCTCAGGCAAGTTATTTATTAACTCTGAAAATTATTGATAACTATCACCGGGAGAAGAAACTCTCCTCTGAAAGCAAGTTTACCCAGATGGAAAGTCATCATAATATATAGAATTAAAAAAAAAGTGATTAATACAGGAGTCATAGAAATCATTTCAGAATCCCATCTACTAGAATTTCAGGTCAAACTTACCATAGCTTGTTATGTTAATCAAAGCAAAGCAACATTGTTTATTGGAAATATTATGAACCAGAAAATGTATCAATGTGCACTCCTGAGCAAATGCTTTTATTAATCTGAGGTTGAATTTCATTATCTTTAAAAAAAGTTATGATAATTAAATGTATATCATAAATTTGGTGGAATAAAATGAAAAAGAATGTTCCAAGTGCTTACCATAGTATTTGGCACATAGTTTGGCTACAAAATTGTAAATATCATTATCATTATGCATTTTATATAAATTTGACTATTCTTAACAGAGCCTTTTTTAATGTCTATAAATTCCTAAATTAAGAAAAAGGTTGATTTTTTTACAGATATGCCTGGACTTGTACCTTTTCTGCTTTTTGAAGTCAATACTGTGGTTTCCAGAATGTCACACTACGCAATTTTTTTTTTTTTTCAAAAATATCTAAAATATATGATGTTGCTTATCAGGAGGGCAGCAGACACCAGAAGACAGATGGACCAGACCAAATGACTAGAGGTTCATGCTACTCTGGGAAAAACTTCTGGACTGTACTGGGCAAGATAATAGATGAAAGATATAGCAGAGGAAGGAAATGGCTAAAATGACAGGAAATAGAATTCAGAATCCATGGCTTTGAAGAGTTGAAAAGGACTATCTGATTTTGGTAACCTCCATTGAATGTAGAGGTAGGAAAAGAGAAACAGAAACAGACAATGCCATATACTGCGGTTAAAAAAAAAAAAAAAAGGAGAGGGCATAAAATCATGAACTGTAGTTATGTCGTGAAAGAACATGATTGTGTTTACCAACACATGTATTAGATATGGAATTAAATATGACAGGAGTGGTGACTAAAAGTATCTTTGCTAGACCAAGTTTAAAGTAGCTAGTAGCTCTACCCAGAAGACAGCTCCACATCTTTGCAGAAAGCACACATATAACTGACCAGTTGAGAAAAACCCAGAATGGGAGCAGATAAGCAAGTAACATCAGGGATGAATCAAAGACTTTCCCCCAGTCTCCTACAGAGGCTTCCATGATATCTAAGCAATAGCATTTGTGAGATCTCTAGATGACTGTTTAATGAATGAGAAATAAATATTTATTTTATTAAATCATTGTTGATTGGACGTTGTTTTAGCAGTAGACAGTATGTAATTCAATGGTTTACAAAAATAAAACAGAATATAGCTTTAACATGAGTAATTAATTTTTGAAGGCAAGTCTAAATTTCAATGTAGACTCTTCCAGTTTCATGGATATGAAGGTTCTTCTGGTTTCCAAAGGTAGATTGTGTGTGTTCAGTTTTGTCTGACTTTTTGCAACCCCATGGACTGTAGCCTGCCAGACTTCTGTATCTATGGGATTTTCCAGGCAAGAGTACTGGAGTGGGTTGTCATTTCGTCCTCCAGAGGATCTTTCTGACCAGGGATTGAACCTGTGTCTCCTGCATTTACTGGATTAGCAGGTGGATTCTCTACCACTGAGCCACCTGGGAAGTCAAAAGGTAGATTGCAGTGACAGGTTAAAGAAGCTTTATGAAACTGACTCTGATCCTCTGTCATCCTACCTCTTTTAAGCAAAGAAGTTTAGATTTTGTCTCTTTCATATACTGAGCATTCAAAATATATTAAAGAACAAATACAATCTGAAAAAGACAGAATAGTATTATAATTTCAGTACTGAAAATTATATATCAAAGATAGAATAAAAAGACAAATTAAGAAATTAGAAAGAAAGTGTATGCTTACTTATTTCTATCTATAGAGTTGTGCTGTGCTGTCCTAAGTCGCTTTAGTCATGTCTGACTCTTTGTGACTCTATGGACAGTAGCCCACCATGCTCCTCAGTCCATGAGATTCTGACAAGAATACTGGAGTGGGTTGTGATGCCCTCCTCCAGGGGATCTTCTTGACCCAGAGATCTCTTAAGACTCCTGCATTGGCAGACAGGGTTGTTTTTACCACTAGCACCACCTGGGAAGCCCCATAGAGTTGTAAATCCCTGCTATATAATGAGATTGATTGATATCTCACTGTATACAAATAAAATAAGAAACATCACTTTAAATTTAGCACAATCTTGTTTAAAAATATAAGTAAATTCAGGGTCAGCAAAAATTCTGATCCAGCAGATCAACAATGAAAAGTTTAATTGTGGCAGAAATCTTGGAAAATTCATGAACTTCACACAGAGTAATGGATGGTAGAACAAAATGTATTTCATTTAATCACAAATGTCAGTACAATATAATCTGACCTATGGATTATATTTAATAGAAAACATGCATTTAGAGTGTTTAAGTTAAACCAAATTTTGTTATTTTACACTATATTTCAATGTGTCTTCAGAGAGATCATAAGCAAATCAGTTTTCCAGAAAGTTCCTATTTTTAATGTTCTCCTTACATTTACATTTAAAGTATCAAGATGTCTTACAAATTTCAGGATTTTGTGACAGTTCTCCTTTCTTTAACTTGAAACCTGGAGAAGGAAAGAATATGTGTTTGACATTCCATAAAAACTGGTTTTTAATTCATATATGTTTATCACTGATGTTCAAAAATAATCTTGTTACTGAGAAATCCATCCCTCTCAAGATGCTGAAGAAAGATATAAGAATTAGTTGAATATTAATTACCTCTGTATATGAAATGAATTAATCAAAGGCCTTCTATATATTCATACATCTTATGCTTTATCAAAAAAGTTGAAATTTCTAAAGAAGAAAAATAATATCTAAATCAACAAAGGTAAAGAAGATTTTAAATGTATGGTAGGTCATATAATCAAAAATATATTTTATTCACAATAGATTATGAACATTTCCTGGAATCATTTGATAATTGGATAATTGTATTTTGTATTTAATCATCCTTAATTGTGTAATGTAAGAGTCAACAAAAACAGCACCTTGTCATCCAGATTTTGGTTTGAATCCTAGCTCTGACACTTACCACTTATATGATTTAAATACTCATCACTCTTCTGGGAAATTCAGCTTCAGCTCAGTTCAGTTCAGCTCAGTTGTGTCTGACTCTTTATGACCGTATGGATTGTAGCACACCAGGCCTCCCTATCCATCACCAACTCTCAGAATTTACACAAACTCATGTCCATTGAGTCAGTGATGGCATCCAACCATCTCATCCTCTGTCGTCCCCTTCTCCTCCCACCTTCAGTCTTTCCCAGCATCAAGGTCTTTTCCAATGAGTTACTTCTTCCCAACAGGTGGCCAAAATATTGGCAATTCAGCTTCCAATAAATATTCAGGACTGATTTCCTTTAGGATGGACTGCTTGGGTCTCCTTGCTTTCCAAGGGAGAGCATCATTTTGCTCTTGTGTGGTAGTTTGAGCATTCTTTGGCATTGCCTTTCTTAGGGACTGGAAAGAAAACTGACCTTTTCCAGTCCTGTGGCCACTGCTGAGTTTTCCAAATTTGCTGGCATATTGAATGCAGCACTTTCACAGCATCATCTTTTAGGATTTGAAATAGCGGAACAGGAATCCCATCATCTCCACTAGCTTTGTTCATAGTGATGCTTCTTAAGGCACATTTGGCTTCACACTCCAGGATGTCTGGATCTAGGTGAGTGATCATACCATCATGGTTATCTGGTTCATGAAGATCTTTTTTGTACAGTTCTTCTGTGTATTATTGCCACCTCTTCTTAATATCTTCTGCTTTTGTTAGGTCCATACCATTGCTGTCCTCTATTGAGCCCATCTTTGCATGAAATTTTCCCTTGTTATATCTAAATTTTTTGAAGAGATCTCTTATCTTTCTAATTCTATTGTTTTCCTCTATTTTTTGCACTGATCACTGAGAAAGACTTTCTTATCTCTCCTTGTTATTCTTTGGAATTCTGTATTCAAATGGGTATATATTTCCTTTTCTCCTTTGCTTTTCACTTCTCTTCTTTTCACAGCTATTTGTAAGGCCTTCTCACACAGCCATTTTACTTTTTTGCATTTCTTTTTCTTGGGGATGGTCTTAATCCCAGCCTCCTGTACAACGTTATGTACCTCCATCCATAGTACATAAGGCACTTTGTCTATCAGATCTAGTATCTTAAATCCAGTGATAATTTCCTCTGTATAATCATAAGGAATTTGATTTAGGTCATACCTGAATGGCCTAGTGGTTTTTCCTACTTTCTTCAGTTTAAGTCTGAATTTGCCAATAACGAGTTCATGATCTGAGCCAGTCAGCTCCTGGTCTTGTTTTTGCTGACTGTATAGAGGTTCCCCATCTTTGGCTGCAAAAAATATAATGAATCTGATTTCAGTGTTGACCATCTGGTGATGTCCATTTATGGAGTCTTCTCTTGTGTTGTTGAAAAAGGGTGTTTGTTATGACCAGTGCATTCTCTTGGCACAACTCTATTAGTCTTTGCCCTGCTTCATTCTGTACTTCAATGCAGAATTCAGCTTACCCTTTTATAATTTTCAAATAATTATGTCAACAAAGTATAGTATTTACTGGACAAAAAGAGGATATCTGAGATCATGAACTATCACAGATCTTAAGAATGTAAGATTTGAAGTATTTTCTTATTAAATGAAATCCAATTTTTATCAAGATTTATTGAATAAAAATCTACCAGAACCTTACACCTGACATATGCTTTATGGAAATGACAACTAATCTTAAAGATAAAGAAAAATAACTAAACATTGCCATATTTATAATAGAATGATTTTTCTACAAGATATTAATGATTTGACCTAAACATCAAGTTCACTATTTTCTAAGCAATTGAAAAAATGAAATATATAGTTAATTAAGGACTAGTAAAATTATTATATAATAAAGGTAAATAACATTCCACTGAAAAAATTGTTACCCGTTATCAAATCCAAGATAATTTCATAAGCTCTAGGATATCAGCAATATTTAGCTAAAAAAGGTCAAAAGATACTAAATATAGCAAATGTTTATTCATAAGCAAAAATTGACAGTCACATATCTGCCTGAATAATTGGAATCTAATAGTGAAAAAGCACAGTTTCATTATCTGTTTAGGAGACAAGATAAATAAGCAGGCAACAATTTCAAAGCCATGTGATAAGTGGATAATTTCAAAATATCGTGCTATATATAATTTGTATAAGATCTAAAATAATTTTGGGATTAGGAAATACATTTTTCCCATCTACTTAAGCTGTTGTTGTTTTTCAGTCACTGAAATCCTGTCAGACGCTTGCAACCCCATGGATTGCAGCACGCCAGGCTTTCAGTTCTCTGCTATCTTTGAGAGTTTGTTCAAATTCATATCCATTGACTTGGTGAGGTTATCTAACCATCTCATCTTCTTCACTCCATTTCTCTTTTGACTTCAATCTTCCCCAGCATCAGGGTATTTTCCAATTAGGTGGCCAAAGTATTGAAGCTTCAACTATGGCAACTGTTTTTCCAATGAATATTCAGGATTGATTTCCTTTAGGATTGACTGATTTGAACGCCTTGCAGTCCAAGTGTCTTTTCCAGCATTACAAATCAAAAGCATCAATTATTTGTCACTCAACCTTATACTTTCACATCCATATATGACTACTAGGAAACCCATAGTTTGACTATATGAACCTTTGTTAACAAAGTGATGTCTCAATTTTTTGATACATTGAATAGAATTCTCAGAGTTTTCATTTAAAGGAGCAAACACTTTTAATTTCATGGCTGCAGTCACCATCCACAATGATTTGGGGTCCATGAAGAGAAAATCTGTCACTGGTTCCATTTTTTTCCCCTCTATTTGCATAAAGTGTTGGGACCATATGCCATGGTCTCAGTTTTTTATTTGAATGCTGAGTTTCAAGCCAGCAATTTTTCACTCTCCTCTTTCACCTTCATCATGAAGCTCTTTAGTTCCTCTCCATTTTCTGCCATTAGAGTGGTATTATCTGCATCATCGAGGTTATTGATATTTCCCCAGGAAATCTTAATTCTAGCTTGTGATCATCCAGCCCTCAATTTGGTATAAAGTACTCTGCATGTAAGTTTAATAGGCAGGGTGACAATATATAGCCTTGTTATACTCCTTTCCCAATTTTGAACCAGTCAGTTGTTCCATTCTGGTTCTAACTGTTCTTTCTTGACTCACATACAGGTTTCTCAGGAAACAGGTAAGGTTATCTGGTATTTGATCTTGTTAAGAATTTTCCACAGTTTGTGGTGATTCACATAGTCAAAGGCTTCACATAGTCAATGAAGCAGAAATAGATGTTTCTCTGGAATCCCCTTGCTTTCTCCATGATCCAATGAGTGTTGGCAATTTGATCTCTGGTTCCTATGCCTCTCAAAACCCAGTTTGTACATCTGTAAGTTCTTGGTTCATGTACTGCTGTAGCTTAACTTTAAGAATTTCGAGCATAACTTTGCAGGAATGTGAAATGAGTGCAATTGTGCAGTATTTTGAACATTCTTTGTCATAGGTCTTCTTTGGGATTGGAATGAAAACTGATCTCCAGTTCTGTGGCAGCTGCTGATTTTCTAAATTTGTTGGCATATTGAATGCAGCACAGCATCATCTTTTAGGATTTGAAATAGCTCAGCTGGAATTCAGTCAGCTCCACTAGCTTTGTTCCTAGTTATCCTACCTAAGACCTATTTGACTTCACGTTCCAAGGTGTCTAGCTCTAGGTGAGTGACCACACCATTGTGATTATCTGGGTCATTATTATTATTAGTAGTAGTAGTATAGTTCTTCTGTGTATTCTTGTCACTTCTTCTTAATCTCTTCTGCTTCTGTTAGGTCCTTACCATTTCTTTCCTTTATTGTGCCCATTCTTTTATTAAATGTTCCCTTGATATCTCTTCATAGAACCCTTCAACTTCAGCTTCTTTAGCGTTACTGGTTGGGGCATAGACTTGGATTACTGTGACATTGAATGGTTTGCCTTGGAAACGAACAGAGATCATTCTGTTGTTTTTGAGATTGCATCCAAGTACTGCATTTCGGACTCTTTTGTTGACCATGATGGCCACTCCATTTCTTCTTAGGGATTCCTGCCCACAGTAATAGATATAATGGTCATCTGAGTTAAATTCACCCATTCCAGTCCATTTTAGTTCACTAATTTCTAGAATGTCAATATTCACTCTTGCCATCTCTTGTTTGACCATTACCAATTTGCCTTGATTCATGGACCTGACATTCCAGGTTCCTATGCAATATTGCTCTTTACAGCATCGGACTTTGCTTCTATCACCAGACATGTCCACAGCTGGGGATTCTTTTTGTTTTGGCTCCATCCCTTCATTCTTTCTGGAGTTATTTCTCCACTGATCTCCAGTAGCATATTGTGCCCCTACTGACCTGGGGAGTTTCTCTTTCAGTATCCTATCATTTTGCCTTTTCTTACTGTTCATGGGGTTCTCAAGGCAAGAATACTGAAGTGGTTTGCCATTCCCTTCTCCAGCGGACCACACCCTGTCAGATCTTTCCATCATGACCCGCCCATCCTGGGTTGCCCCAAGGGCATGGCTTAATTTCATTGAGTTAGACAAGGCTGTGGTCCTGGTGTGATTAGATTGACTAGTTTTCTGTGAGTATGGTTTCAGTGTATTTGCCCTCTGATGCCCTCTTGCAAGACCTACCATCTTACTTGGGTTTCTCTTACCTTGGGCGTGGGGTATCTCTTCCCGGCTGCTCCACCAAAGCACAGCCATCGCACCTCACCTTGGACGAGGGGTCTCTCCTCACTGCCGCCCTTCCTGACCTTAGAGGAGGGGTATCTCCTCACCGCCGCCCTTCCTGACCTCCGTCGTAGGGTAGCTCCTCTGGGCCGCGCTCCTAGTACGCCGCGCAGCCGGCGTTGAAGTTGAACGGTTCTATGAACCCAATCCCAAAGAAAGGCAATACCAAAGAGTGCTCAAACTACCGCACAATTGCACTCATCTCACATGCTAGTAAAGTAATGCTCAAAATTCTCCAAGTCAGGCTTCAGCAATATGTGAACAGTGAACTTCCTGATGTTCAAGCTGGTTTTAGAAAAGGCAGAGGAACCAGAGATCAAATTGCCAACATCCGCTGGATCATGGAAAAAGCAAGAGAGTTCCAGAAAAACATCTGTTTCTGCTTTACTGACTATGCCAAAGCCATTGACTGTGTAGCTCACAATAAACTCTGGAAAATTCTGAGAGAGATGGGAATACCAGACCACCTGATCTGCCTCTTGAGAAATCTGTATGCAGGTCAGGAAGCAACAGTTAGAACTGGTCATGGAACAACAGACTGGTTCCAAATAGGAAAAGGAGTACGTCAAGGCTGTATATTGTCACCATGTTTATTTAACTTATATGCAGAGTACATCATGAGAAATGCTGGACTGGAAGAAACACAAGTTGGAATCAAGATTGCCAGGAGAAATATCAATAACCTCAGATATGCAGATGATACCACCCTTATGGCAGAAAGTGAAGAGGAACTCAAAAGCCTCTTGATGAAAGTGAAAGTGGAGAGTGAAAAGGTTGGCTTAAAGCTCAACATTCAGAAAACGAAGATCATGGCATCTGGTCCCATCACTACATGGGAAATAGATGGAGAAACAGTGGAAACAGTGTCAGACTTTATTTTTCTGGGCTCCAAAATCACTGCAGATGGTGACTGCAGCCATGAAATTAAAAGACGCTTACTCCTTGGAAGGAAAGTTATGACCAACCTAGATAGCATATTCAAAAGCAGAGACATCACTTTGCCAACAAAGGTTCACCTAGTCAAGGCTATGGTCTTTCCTGTGGTCATGTATGGATGTGAGAGCTGGACTGTAAAGAAGGCTGAGCACCGAAGAATTGATGCTTTTGAACTGTGGTGTTGGAGAAGACTCTTGAGAGTCCCTTGGACTGCAAGGAGATCCAACTGGTCCATTCTGAAGGAGATCAGCCCTGGGATTTCTTTGGAAGGAATGATGCTAAAGCTGAAAATCCAGTATTTTGGCCACCTCATGCGAAGAGTTGACTCATTGGAGGACTCTGATGCTGGGAGGGATTGGGGGCAGGAGGAGAAGGGAACGACAGAGGATGAGATGGCTGGATGGCATCACTGACTCGATGAATATGAGTCTGAGTGACCTCCGGGAGTTGGTAATGGACAGGGAGGCCTGGCGTGCTGCAGTTCATGGGGTCGCAAAGAGTCGGACACGACTGAGCGACTGATTTGATCTAATCTGATCTGATATCTCTAATTTTCTTGAAGAGATCTCTAATCTTTCCCTTTGCATCATTTCTCTCTGTTTCTTTCCATTTTTTTAAAAAGAAACTCTTCTTATCTCTCCTTGTTACTCTCTTGTTACTCTCTCTGTTACTCTCATTCACTTAGGTATATATTTCCCCTTTCTCTTGCCTTTGGCTTCTCTTCTTTCCTTAGTTATTTTTGAGGGCTCCTCAGAGAACTGCTTTGGGCAGGTTTTGGTCACTGTCTTCTGTACAATGTTATGAACCTCCTTCCACAATTCTTCACGTACTCTATCAAATCTAATCATTTGAATCCATTTGCCATTTACTCTGTATAATCATAAGGAATTTGCTTTAGGTCATACCTAAATGGCCTAGTGGTCTTCCCTTCTTTCTTCAGTTTCAGTTTGAATTTTGCAATAAGGAGCTTATTGCAAAGTTTCTTATTAAAAGAGACACTGATGCATGGAACAGTCCTTTGGACTCTATGGGAGAGGGAGAGGGTGGGATGATTTGGGAGAATGGCATTGAAACATGTATAATGTCATATATGAAACGAGTCGCCAGTCCAGGTTCGATGCATGATACTGGATGCTTTGGGCTGGTGCACTGGGATGACCCAGAGGGATCGTATGGGGAGGGAGGAGGGAGGAGGGTTCAGGATGGGGAACACATGTATACCTGTGGCAGATTCATTTTGATTTGTGGCAAAACCAATACAATATTGTAAAGTTAAAAAATAAAATACAATTAAAAAAGAGCCACAGTCAGCTCCAGGTCTTGTTTTTGCTCACTGTTTAAAGCTTCTCGATCTTCAGCTGCAAACAGTATTATCAATTTGATTTCAGTATTGACCATCTGGTAATGTTCACGTGTAGAGTCTTCTATTGAAATATTGGAAAAGGGTGCTTGGTATTACCAGCACGTTTTACTGACAAAAGTCTGCTAGCCTTTGCTTTGCATCACTTTGTACTTCAAGGCCAAACTTGCCTGTTATTCCAGGTATCTCTTGACTTCCTACTTTTTGCACTTCAATCTCCTATGTTGAAAAGAACTTTTTTTTTTTTTTTTTTTTTGGTGTGTGTTCTAGAAGGTCTTGTAGGTCATCATAGATCAACTTCAGCTTCTTTGACATCAGTGGTTGGTACATAGGCTTGGATTACTATGATATTGATTGATTTGCCTTGGAAACTAACTGAAAGAATTCTATCCTTTTTGAGATTGCACCTGAGTACCACATTTTTTACTCTATTGTTGACTATGAGACCCACTCCATTTCTTCTAAGAAATGTTTGCACATTCTCATCCATTTTATTTCCCTGATTCCAAGGATGTCAATGTTCAATCTTGCCATCTCCTGCATGACCTCATCCAATTTACCTTAATTCACAGACCTAACATTCCAGGTACTTATGCAATATTTTTCTTTATAGCATTAGATGTTACTTTCACAGCCAGACACATCCACAGCTGTCATTTCCACTTTGTCCCTGCCAGTTTAGTCTTTCTGGTGCTAATAGTAATTGCCCTCTGGTCTTCCGCAGTACCATCTTGGACACCTGACTACCTGGGGCGCTCAATTTCTGGTGTAATACCTTTTTTGACTTTTCACAATATTCATGGGGTTCTCATGGCAAAAACACTGGTGTGGATTGTCATTTCCTTCTCCAGTGGACCACATTTTGTCAGAAAACTTCACTTTGACTCATCTGTCTTGGGTGGCCTGGCAAAGCATGGCTCACAGCTTCATTGAGTTAATCAAGCCCCTTCACCATGACAAAATTGCAATCCATGAAGAAGTCTACTTAAATAGGAATCAAATAAATAAAATTATATTTATATATCATCTTAATATTCCCATTATATTAAGCTGGCAACATAACACTTACTTAACCAAAAATTTCATTTAGTTCATTTTCCAAACTACTATAAGTGGTGTAAATCAAATTCAAAATATATCATGTTCTAGGTAAGCATTCCATAAAATATGTATATTGAAAATTTTGGTGGTTTGTTTTTATTAGTTGAGGAAACTATATCACAGACAGAAAACTTGACCAATATTCCCAATATGTAGGAAACCTATTCCACTAGCAAAGCTATCTGTCTATCTCTTTACCTATCATCTATCTATATCTCTATATCCACCATGATATTCATCTATATAGCAACTAATAAATGTGTTCAACAAATTTATTTTTATAGAAGAAAAACTAAAATAATACAGTGAATTGTGTTAGAAGATAGAAAAATTGGAGCCTTTTTTTTATATTAGGTGGTTTATTTTAGTCCTGAACAGTTTAGTTTCACCCTTTAAAGGAATAAAAAAAGCAAAGAATTTTGTTTTGCTTTCATCGCACATTTTTATACCAAATAAATGCTTTTAGAAATATAATGAACATTTGAAACAAATCTAATTAATATAGTGTTTCACATAATGTGATCACTTCCTTTAAGTTCACAAAACTCCAATCTATTACTCCAAATTTGATTACATTCTGTTAATTTTATTGACAACTTTACATATTTTTAGTTCTAGAGAGTTACTGTTGATGATGTGCATACACAAAAGCAAAAATATATTTTATATATAATATGAAAGTACATAAAGGATGTTAATATTTTATGGGTGATTGTAACTATTTTCTTTTTTTTAAAATTTGAATGTATTACAGATTTAGAGTTAGTAGTTTAGTTTTATATAATTATTCCTACTTTTTTATATATATTTCATGATCCTACCAACCATTATGATGGAACAATTGGCTATAATACAATACACATAAAAGCAGAACTCTTGTGATTATTTTTCCTGAAAATATAATTAAATAATACTTATTCCAATAAGGATTTCCCTTGTGGATCAGCTGGTAAAGAATCTGCCTACAATGGGGAGACCTATGTTCCATCCCTGGTTTGGGAAGATCCCCTGGAGAAGGGAAACACTATCCACTAGGGTATTCTGACCTGGAGAATTCAATGGACTGTATAGTCCACGGGATCCCAAAGAGTCAGACAAAACTGAGTGACTTTCACTCATTTCACTATTACAATAGATTTTATTTTTTTTTACTTTTGTGAAGGCAAAGTTAAATATACTATAATTTGTAACAATTGTCTAGTCAAAATTCTAGATTTAAAATATGTTTTAAATATTAGTGAAACTGTATAATGTTTTGTTTATTAAAATAAAGCAGTCTCTGTTGTCAAATAAATTAATTTTTTCTACTCAAAATTAATAAAAGATATAGATCCTAAGTCCTATAGAGAAAAAATAGAATTTAAACAATAAAAATATGACATTTCAGAATCTGATCAACTAAGAAACTAAGATTTATTAGATGCAACTAAGTTTCTTATATATCTTCTGTGCTATGCCAAATTTATTATACTCATTGAAATAGATTATAGGATTCTTCCCATTTTATCAAGTAGGTCCATTGCTATATTTGCATAATTTTTTTCCTCTGTTTTACTGTACCAGTTTCATTTAACTTGGTGTTTGCATTTTTATCTTTTAACATATTATAGAAATAAAATGAATATAACATTAATAAAATTAAATGGATTTTTCATTTCAGTATAAAATTCAGGGTTTCCTTTTTTTTTTTAAGTATATAAACAGAGCTGCACAAACATTACCACAATCAGTTTTAGAATATTCAAAACCCTTTCCCAAACAAGCTCTGTAACCCTTTTTTATGGGTACCTGTATGTCTCAGCTCTAGTCAAACAATAATGTAGATTCTGACTCTATAAGTTTGCTCACTGTGGACATTTTATATAATTTATATACATAAGGTATTGAAATTTGTTGATTATTCTCTGTCTGAGATGATTTAAGTTTTTTCTACCCTTCAATATCATGATTTGTCAATTAATATTCAAATGTCATGGCAGCTTTATATTCCTGAAAAAAATTCCACTTAGTCATTGTGTATAGTTTTTTCATTTGCTTGAATTTAGTTTTATATTTTCCTAAAGATTTTGGTGTTTATACTTATAAGATTATATTAAGCTCTAGCTATCTTTTTCTGTAGGATTTTTTTCTGATTTTGATATAGTGCAAGACTGGTCTTATTGAATGAGTTGAGAAACATTACCTCTTTTTGCATTCCTCCCTTTTCCCTCACCCCGTGCAAGAGTTTGTGAGGAGTTTGTAATAATTATTTAATTTTTTAAAAAACTCATCATTAAAGCTATTTTAAACTGAGCTTTTCCTTGTGAAAACCTTTAAAACTGTTAATTAAAACTCTTGTTGTAAGTTTATTTTGATTGTATATTTATTTTATGAGTCAATTTTCATACTTCCTAGGGTATTTTCCCCATTTAAGCTAATTTCACTAATTCAGGTATAATATTGTTGGAATAACAATTACGAACATTTATAATCCTCTTTATTCTACAATATTTCATAATATTGTTAGCAACGTTCACTATCCTGACACTCCTGACTTTAGTAAATTGCATATCTATTTTCTACTTTTTTCCTAACAAATTTAGCCAAAAAATTGTGAATTTCATTGATTTATTTGACATACCAAGTTTTGGTACTGTTGGTTATCTTTATTATTTTACTATTCTCCATTTTATTACTTTATGCTCTGATCTGTACTATTCCTTTCTGCTTGTTTCAGTGCCATAAGGTATAAACTTAAGTTATTCACTTGAGTTCTTTCTTCTTTTTTAATATAATCTTTTAAGTCTAAGTTTTGGTCTTTGTCCTGAGTCTCTGGCACTAAGATGCTAAAACCTCCAGAATTTTTATATATACTTATATTTATATAATAGAATGTATAATAGCCTATATATTTGTATGTGTGTGTGTATATATATATATATATATATATAATAGAATGTTATTCAACCATGAAAAGAAGGAAACTCTGCCATTTTCAACAACATTGATTCAACTTGAGGGCATTATTTTAAGTGAAATGTCAGAGAAAGGTGAATACTTCATGATGTCACTTGTATGTGGAAGGTAAAAAAGCTGACTCTTGAACAGAAGGGTATAATAGTGGTTACCAGGGGCTGGGAGCTGGGGGAAATGAAACCATGCTGGACAAAGGCTGCACTTCTAGTTGTTAGATGAATAAGTTTGGGTATATAGGTGGCTCAGCTGGTAGTGAGTTAGCCTGAAATGTGGGAAATCCAGGTTTGATCCCTCTGTTGGAAAGATCCCCTGGAGAAAGAAATGGAAATCCACTCCCATATTTTTGCCTAGGAAATCCCATGGACAGAGAAGTCTGGAATGGGGTCACAATAGTCAAACATGACTCAGAGACTAAACAAGCCAACTGAGATTGAGGTAACTCTTGTCAATAAGCTGGTATCACTTTCAAACAAACCCAACAGATGGCTTGCATCTTGTTATTGAACAGGGTGTTTCAGTTCAGCTCAGTTCAGTGCAGTCGCTCAGTCGCTCAGTCGTGTCTGACTCTTTGTGACCCCATGAATTACAGCATGCAGCATAGACTTGACTAGACTAGACTTGACAGGGTGTTTAACATGGTATATGTTCTCTAAAATGTTTATCAGACATTCATTCAGTCACTTAACAAATACTTATTGAAACATTTACTGTTTGGAGACACACCACTCAGTCTGAGGCCACAGCAGTGACTGAAATATGGGCTGTAAACTGGGAGCTTTCTAACCAGTTCTGGATGAAAACAAATTTATTTAAAGACCCCTATATATGTGGGTCTCTAAAAGAGACCCACTTCAAACCAAGGGACATATACCAACTGAAAGTGAAGGCCTGGAAAAAGATATTTCATGCAAATGGAGACCAAAAGAAAGCAGGAGTAACAATACTCATACTCAGATAAAATAGACTTTGAAATAAAGACTGTGAAAAGAGGCAAAGAACACTACATAATGATAAAAGGATCAATCCAAGAAGAGGATACAACAATTATAAATATATATGCACCCAACATAGGAGCACTTCAATAAGTAAGGCAAATGTTAACAAGGATAAAGTAGGAAATTAGCAGTAACACAATAACAGTGGAAGAATTTAATACCCCACTAACACATATAGATACATCAACCAAACAGAAAATTAGCAAGGAAACACACGATTTAGATGATGCAATGAACAAGTTAGACCTAATTGATATCTATAAGACATTTCATCCCATTGAAATGTTGTTGCTGAACCACAAAATAGGCTGGGATTCTTGGCCTCCAAAGGAGAAGAATTCAATCTGGGACTAGAGATGAGGCATGATCATTAAGAGCTTTTGTGTAATAAAGGTTTGTTAAAGTATAAAAGAGATAGAGAAAGCTTCTGACATATACATCAGAAGAGGGCAGAAAGAGTGCCCCCTCATTAGTGTTAGCAATGGAGTTATATACCTTTAATTAGTTATTACAGTGAATCAAAAGAATGTCTAGAGGCTGTAAAGAACTTACTAGACCCACTCCCATAATTTACATTTTAAGATAACAGAATTAGCCAGGTTTTTTTGCAGAAACTGTCCTCAAGCAGGATATATTGTTGTTATATAATCCTAAGGAATGTAGAGGGGGAAAAAAAGTTTATCCTTTCCTCCTCCTTGAGAATCCCAGACCCTATCTCTTCCTCAAGAGCGCCAGACCCTTCTCTCCTTGAGGATCCTGGGACTTCTTACCAACATGCTTAGGAATTGACTCACTCACCATAACAATGAATATTGGCTTTTCTCAAGTGCATGTGGAACATTCTCCAGGATAGATCACATCCTAGGCCATAAAACTAGCCTTGCTAAATTAAAAAAAAAAAAAAAAAAAAAAGAAATAATTTCAAACACCTTTTCTGGTCACAGTGTGGTAAGATAAGATGTGAACTACTGGAAAGAAAACTGTTAAAAATACAAACATATGGAGGCTAAAAAACACGCTTCTGAATAACAACAGATCATGGAAGAAATCAAAAAGGAAATCAAAATATGCATAGAAACAAGTAAAATGAAAACACAACAACCCAAAACCTATGGGATTTAGTAAAAGCAGTGCTAAGAGGAAGGTTCATGGCAATAAAAGCTTACCTCAAGAAATAAGAGAAACATCAAATAAATAGCCTAACTTTATAGCTAAAGCAACTAGAAAAAGAAGAAATGAAGAAACCCAAAGTTAGTAGAAGAAAATAAATCATAAAAATCAGAGTAAAAGTCAATGAAAAAAAAAACAACAAACGAGACTATAGCAAAAAAATCAACAAAACTAAAAGCTAGTTCTTTGAGAAGATAAATAAAACAGACAAACCATTAGCCAGACTCATCATGAAAAAAAGGGAGAAGAACCAAATCAACAAAATTATAAATAAAATGGAGAAATCACAACAGATAACCTTCTATGCCTGCTTTCTGGAGAGTTTTATCATAAATGGGTGTTAAATTTTGTCAAAAGCTTTCTCTGAACCTATTGAGATAATCATATGTTTTTTATCTTTCAATTTTTTTAATGTGGGGTATCACATTGACTGACTTGCAAATAATCGAAGAATCCTTGCATCCCTGGGATAAACCCGAATTGGTCACGATGCATGATCTTTTTAATATGCTATTGGATTCTGTTTGCTCAAAATTCTAAAATTCTAGAATTTTAGTGAGAATTTTTGCATCTATGTTCATCAATGATATTGGCCTTAGTTTTCTTTTATTGTGGCATCTTTGGTTTTGGTGTTAGTGTGATAATGGCCTCATAGAATGAGTTTGGAAGTTTATCTTCCTCTGAAATTTTCTGGAGGAGTCTGAGCAGAATGGGTGTTAGCTCTTCTCCAAACTTTTGGTAGAATTCAACTGTGAAGCCATCTGGTCTTGGGATTTGATTTGTTGGAAAATGAATATATCACCCAAAGCAATCTATAGATGCAATGCAATCCCTATCAAGCTACCAATGGTATTTTTCACAGAACTAGAACAAATAATTTCACAACTTGTATGGAAATACAAAAAACCTCAAAAAGCCAAAGTAATCTTGAGAAAGAAGAATGGTACTGGAGAAATCAACCTGCCTGATTTCAGACTATACTACAAATCTACAGTCATCAAGACAGTATAGTGCAAAGACAGAAATATAGATCAATGGAAAAAAAAAAGGAAAGCCCAGAGATGAATCCATGCACCTATGGACACCTTATCTTTGACAAATGTGGCAAAAATATACAATGGAGAAAAGACAATATCTTTAACAAGTGGTGCTGGGAAAACTGCTCAACCACATGTAAAAGAATTAAACTAGAAGACGTTATAACACCATGAACAAAAAATAAACTCAAAATGGATTAAAGAATCTAAATGTAATACCAGAAACTATAAAACTTTTTGAGAAAAACATAGAACATTCTCTGCCATAAATAACAGCAAGATCCTCTATGACCCATCTCCCAGAGTAAAAGCAAAAATAAGCAAATATGACCTAATTAAATTTAAAAACTTTTGAACCATGAAGGAAAGTATAAGTAAGGTGAAAAGACACCCTTCAGAATGGGAGAAATAATAGCAAATTAAGCAACTGACAAAGAATTAATCTAAAAAATATACAAGCAGTTCATGCAGCTCAATACCAGAAAAATGAATGACCCAATCAAAAATTCGCCAAAGAACTAAGCAGACATTTCTGCAAAGAAGTCATACAGATAGCTAAGAAATACATGAAAAGATGTTCACCGCTCATTATCAGAGAAATGTAAATCAAAACCACAATGAGGTACCATCTCATGTTCATCAGAATGGCTGCTATCAAAAACTCTACTAACAATAAATGCTGGAGATGGCGTGGATAGAAGGGAACCATCTTACACTGTTGGTGGGAATGCAAACTAGAATAGCCACTATAGAAAATAGTGTAGAGATTCCTTAAACAACTAGAAATAGAACTGCCATACGACCCAGCAATTCCATGGCTGGGCATATACAACAAGGAAACCAGATTTGAAAGAGACACAAGTACCCCAATGTTCATCACAGCACTGTTTACAATAGCTAGGACGTGGAAGCAACCTAGATGTCCATTGGCAGATGAATGGATAAGAAAGCTGTGGTACATATACACAATGGAATATTATTCAACTATTAAAAAGAACACATTTGAGTCAATTCTAATGAGATGACTGAAACTGGAACCTATTATACAAAGTGAAGCAAGTCAGAAAGAAAAATACCAATGCAGTATATTAACACATATACATGGAATTAAGAAGTATGGTAATAATGACCTTATATGCAATACAGCAAAAGAGACACAGATATAAAGAACAGACCTTGGACTCTGTGGGAGAAGGTGAGGGCAGAATGATTTGAGATTTGATTTAACCATGTATATTACCATATGTGAAATAGATGACCAGCCCAAATTTGATGCATGAAATGGCACTCAAAGCCAGTGCACTGGGACAACCCAGAGGGATAGAGTGGGGAGGGAGATGGGAGGGGAATTCAGGACTGGGGGAGACATGCACATCCGTGGCTGATTCAAATCAATGTATGGCAAAAGTCACCACAATATTGTAAAGTAATTAGCCTCCAATTAAAACACACACACACACACACACACACACACACACAAAATGGGAAGCAGAGAAATGTAGGAAAATACCTAACATTTGAGAGTGAAGTAAGGCTCTCTGTGTTCATAGGGAAGAATCTAAGCTGAGGTCTGGTAGATGAATAGGAATTGGCAGGTTAGAACTTGAGCATTGAGTATTCAGTGGAGTGTTCAAGGCATAACGATCCTGGGGTCTTCAAGGCATAACCGTCATGGAGTGGGTGGATTTCCAGAGTTTAGAGAGGCCACACATTGGAGTAACTTACACTCCATTTCCCACAGTGTTAAAAATAATATTAACAGTGGTGAAAGCATTGCTTTTGAAGTGTTTTTCTCACTTTCAATTTTGGTTTATTTTTATGATAAGCAAATAAAGGCCTATGTTTAAATGCCAATACAGAGTTCCCTGAGTTGAGAACAGGCCTTCAGTTCAGTTCAGTTCAATACAGTCGCTCAGTCGTGTCCAACTCTTTGAGACCCCATGAATCGCAGCATGCCAGGCGTCCCTGTCCATCACCAACTCCCGGAGTTCACTCAGACTCATGTCCATCGAGTCAGTGATGCCATCCAGCCATTTCATCCTCTGTCGCCCCCTTCTCCTCTTGCCCCCAATCCCTCCCAGCATCAGAGTCTTCTCCAATGAGTCAACTCTTTGCATGAGGTGGCCAAAGTACTGGAGTTTCAGCTTCAGCATCATTCCTTCCAAAGAAATCCCAGAGCTGATGTCCTTCACAATGGACTGGTTGGATCTTCTTGCAGTCCAAGGGACTCTCAAGAGTCTTCTCCAACACCACAGTTCTAAAGCATCAATTCTTCGGCGCTCAGCCTTCTTCACAGTCCAGCTCACATCCATACATGACCACAGGAAAAACCATAGCCTTGACTAGGTGAACCTTTGTTGGCAAAGTAATGTCTCTGCTTTTGAATATGCTATCTAGGTTGGTCATAACTTTCCTTCCAAGAAGTAAGCATCTTTTAATTTCATGGCTACAATCACCATCTGCAGTGATTTTGGAGCCCCCAAAAATAAAGTCTGACACTGTTTCCACTGTTTCCCCATCTATTTCCCATGAAGTGATGGGACCGGATGCCATGATCTTCGTTTTCTGAATGTTGAGTTTTAAGCCAACTTTTTCACTCTCCTCTTTCACTTTCATCAAGAGGCTTTTTAGTTCCTCTTCATTTTGTGCCATAAGGGTGAAGTTATGGTAGATAACTCCATATTTGAGGTTACTGATATTTCTCCCGGCAATCTTGACTCCAGCTTGTGTTTCTTCAAGTCCAGGGTTTCACATGATGTACTCTGCATATAAGTTAAATAAGCAGGGTGACAATATATAGCCTTGATGAACTCCTTTTCCTATTTGGAACCAGTCTGTTGTTCCATGTCCAGTTCTAACTGTTGCTTCCTGACCTGCATACAAATTTCTTAAGAGGAAGATCAGGTGGTCTGGTATTCCCATCTCTTTGAGAATTTTCTACAGTTGATTATGATCCACATAGTCAAAAGCTTTGGCATAGTCAATAAAGCAGAAATAGATGTTTTTTTCTGGTACTCTCTTGCTTTTTCCATGAGCCAGTGGATGTTGGCAATTTGATCTCTGGTTCCTCTGCCTTTTCTAAAACCAGCTTGAACATCAAGAAGTTCATGGTTCACATATTGCTGAAGCCTGGCTTGGAGAATTTTGAGCATTACTTTACTAGCATGTGACATGAGTGCAATTGTGCGGTAGTTTGAGCATTCCTTGGCATTGCCTTTCTTTGGGATTGGAATGAAAACTGCCCTTTTCCAGTCCTGTGGCCACTGCTGAGTTTTCCAAAATTGCTGGCATATTGAGTGCAGCACTTTCACAGCATCATCTTTTAGGATTTGAAATAGCTCAACTGGAATTCTATCACCTCCACTAGCTTTGTTAGTAGTGATGCCTTCTAAGGCCCACTTGATTTCACATTCCAGGATGTCTGGCTCTAGGTCAGTGATCATACCATCGTGATTATCTGAGAACAGGCCTTAAGGAGCATAAAGTAACAGCACTTCTGGTGGACGCAGAGAGGAATGTACTTAGTAAGTCGCTCCTAAGTATCTCAGTGCCTAGTGAGGAGCTAAAAATTAAGAGTGTGCTTCCCAAGATTCATAAAAATTCCATTATCTGTTTCAAGAGTCAGATTCTGCCATTCCATGTCTAAAATCTACCACTAGATATCAACTTTAAATGTAAACTTTGTGCTCCTGAGGAACTGTTTCTGATTTATCAAATCATTGCTTGTTCCTCTGAACTTAAAAAAAAAAAAAGCCTCTTAAACATCCTTAATGATACTGAGAAATCGTTAATGCATAATTAACAGATTTATAAGGTGTATCAGGGTTTCTATGGGATATCTGAATAGTCATCAGAAATTCTACATCATGGAACATCTTCCTGGCAAGTATTATGCAATATGGGAAGGCTGAAATTAATTAAATGGCTACTAATTCGCCAGATGGAAACCAGGGTGCATAGAGATGAAGTTACATGCTCTGCTGAGGCCATCACTCCTCATCGCATGTCCAGTGATTTGAAGATGCAGAGCTGCCAAGGCGACTTCCAGGATGATGCCTAAGACTAACATTATTCAATGTCTTCATATCTGGAACATACAGGAGCCTTCACAATTGACAAAGTTTAAGAAAATGTATTAGCTCATTTGTAATATATGTTGTGAACTGCATCTTTGATAATCATCCCAAAGGTTCTCCATTCGCATCCCCATCTCAGGCTGAGGATATTTTTATATAGAGAAGAAAGCATATTCAACTATAAATAACTATATATATACATATATGTATATATATATATATGTTTGTTATATATATATAATTTTGTTACATATATATATAAGTTTGATCTGATTTTTAAACTATTGCAAAGCTTAAGCCAACATTTCACAGGAGTCAAGTTATTCTGAATTCAGAAGAATAAACTCAAATTTTGACAGTCAGTCTTGTTGCTTTTAACCCTTGATCTGAATAGTGAGAGATACTTCTTAGAGCAGACAAAGCAATTTATAGGTCATTGGAAATTAAATAAAAAAATAATAATTGCTAATATTTAAATGCTGGTTAGATTCTGGTCTCAGGGATTTTGTGTTTTATCTCCCTTGACACAGATGATATTCCTATGTGAGAAGCACTAGTATTGCCTTAATTTTATATATAACATACTGCAGTTGAGAGAGTTTTAGTAACTTACTAAATTCCCACATATAT
This sequence comes from Tragelaphus eurycerus, assembly GCA_935064755.1. NCBI lineage: Eukaryota > Metazoa > Chordata > Mammalia > Artiodactyla > Bovidae > Tragelaphus > Tragelaphus eurycerus. The sequence continues at coordinate 288,525 of CAKXYN010000308.1, forward strand.
TAATCTAAGCTCAGGATTAGAATCACCATATCACCCTGACTCTTTGCTTAAGTTTTAAATTTAAATAATAATCATATTCATTAGTTTATTCACTTATTCACTGAGTTTAGCATCATCAGGTATACATGGTGTCTCTGATACTGAAACTACATTCATTCTTGCAATTTTTCAGCCACGTCCCTGCACATGTAAAATCTGTCAGGTATAATTCCATGGACAAGTACAGAAAATACAAACATGAAGAAACATAGACTAGGCCCTTAAGTGTCCAAAATCAGTGGAAGAGACAGAAAAGCAATAGCATGGCATAATGCAGTTTCTCCTGTAACAAGAGAAAGAAAGGCTGAGGAAGAGTAAAGAGTAAAAGGTGAGCAATGCGGGGAAGTGGTGAGGAGATTGAGTGGGAGCCACAGCTGAAGGGTGGGAGAATCCATGCACTGCAGCTGCGTACTATGTAATCAATATGCCTTTCAAAATAATCTAGAGTGGGAGCTGAGAAGGGGCTTGTTTAAAGAGAGCAGTTCATTTCTGTGAGAAAAAAAAAAAAAATCCCTCAAATACAGCTGGGTTGACAAATGCGTTCTGTGAATGGTTATTTTGATTACTAAGAGCTATGGGGGAAAAACAAGAATGTTTGCACAGAAACTGAAAGCCTGTGGATTTCCAAGCTTTGACTCTGCTGCTTACTTGGCTCCATTTTTTTTTTTTTTTAATCTGTCACCCTCCTTTGGAATATCAGCCTATCTCACATTTCCAATATTCATTGTGACTTGGAGAAGTTTTCTAAAGAGGCAGTATATTAGTCAGGCTCTCTAGGGAAGCAGAACTAATAGAATGTTTGTGTGTATGTATGTGTGTGTATATATATATATATATATGTATGTGTGTGTGTATGTGTATGTATATATATATATATATATATGTGTGTGTGTGTGTGTGTGTGTGTATATATATATGCATATGTATACGGAGGTCAACCCATCCCAAGATCTGCAAGCTAAGCCAGCAAGCTAGCCATCCAAGAGAGTTGATGATGTCATTCCAGTCCAAGTCTGAGGGCAGGAAAAAGACATTGTCATAGTTTGAAGCAGTCAGGCAGCAGGAATTCTCTTGAATTCAGGGCAGGGTCAGACCTAATGTTCTATTCTGTTCTTCAACTGATTGGTTGAAGGCCATGCACATCTGGGAGGCTGGTTTGTTTTACTGAATGTATCTATTTAGATGTTAATCTCATCCAGAAACATTTTCACCTTAGAAACACCTGAGAATAATGTTTGACCAGCTATCTGGGCTTCCCTGGTGGCACAGTTGGTAAAGAATCCACCTGCAACGTGGGAAGCCTGGGTTATATCTTTCGGTTGGGAAGATCCCCTGGAGAAGGGAATGACTACTGACTCCAGTATTCTGGCCTGGAAAATTTCATGGGGTCACAAAGAATTGGTCACGGAGAGTGACTTTCAGCTTCTTTCAAATATCTGGGCACAGTAGTCTAGTCAACTTGACACACAATATTAACCAATAGTAACAAAAAGTTTATCAAAGTGTGGTTCTGTTATCAGCACATGTTAGATACTTATGGAAGGCACAGCCTAGATTTACTGACTCCAAAACTCTGGAGATGAGACTCAGAAACCTGCATTAACAACCACTCCAAGTAATTGTGATGCAAGCTAATGATGTTGTTGTTGAGTTGACAAATCATCTCTGATTTCTTTTGTGATCCCCATTGGCTGCCCATGGAATTTTCCAGGCAAGAAATCCTGGAATGACGGGAAACCAACTGCAATAGTGATGATTCTTTGAGATGTGACTCACTCATAAGGAGTCCGTGAGAGGCATTTCCTTCAGCTGTGTCTTCACTAGGAGAATGGCATGGCTTTTCAGCTCAAGGAGTTGAACCATCTAACCTTCACAAAGAATAATTTTCAAGGTGTGTATTTAATATTGTCACTAAAAGGAAGTTTTAAGGATGGTAAGTCACAGGGTTAGCACACTTCACAGTAGAGGACATGGATTCTAAATTAGGAATGATGTACAGAATTCTTGTCCCAGGAGCACCACACATCCAGCTGTGCTGCCTTGGGACATCAGTTAAACACTTTGATCTTTGGATGTCACTTGCACAAATAATACCAGGCCTTGCTGCCTCAGATATTTGTTTGAATAAAAAATGAGAGAAAAGTAAATAAACCAAAACTGTCAACACTTGGAAAGCACCAAACAAACACCTGAGGTGAGACAGGCTAAATTTGGTGTTACAATATTTTGGAGAAGCACTGTATCAGGAATTAGTGGAAAAGAAATTGTCAGTATTATAAAAAGAAGCAGAAGAGGAACTGAATAGCTTATGATTGATATTCCCCTCATTTTGAAGCATCCAATCCTTGGGAAATCAAGGCTGCAAAGGAACAAACCAAGTAGTCTTTAGTTCTGGTTATTTACACATGAATTTGACCTGAAACAAATAGATAAGAAGCCAGTTGATTCTTAAGAAAATGAATTAGGAGATTAAAAACAATCATGCACATACAAAGCCCTGTAGGCAATGATGTTTAGACTTAGAGAAAGTCAATTTCTGTTGAAGCCACATAAGCAGAGCTTGGCATGAAAGCTGGACATCCTCATGGAAGAATATTTTGCTGTGAGGTCCAGTAGAGATGTGGTTGTAGACTGTGAACCTAGACCATGGATAGGGTGTTCTTCCCAGAAAGCTGGAGTCTCCCAGCCTCAATCCTGAGGCATTGGGTCTCCTGTCAGATATCAGGTTTTCTCTCTTTCAGACTAGCAGTATTTTCAACAGCCACAGATTCCTCTGTTTTCAGCTCTTTATTCAGAATGGGATTTTTGTTGCAGTTATTCTTTTCATGGTCAACACTGCAGGGTTGATAGGCAATTGTTAAGCTTACTGTATAATTATAGATAATAGACTTCACAGTGGTGGAAAACTGGATAAACTTCAGGCTTATTTTCTCCATGAAGATGTGAGAATATCCTATGTCAGGGGACAGAGTTCACATACAAACAATTATTAGAGAAACAGAAAGACAAAAATGTATATATATGGAGAATTATGACAAGTCCAGATACTTGATACTGAAAGTGAATCTAGAGGAACAGAATGTTGAATTTCCTGAATTAGCTTCCAAATTTCTGGAATATATCCTCCAAACAGAGTAGGTTTAAAGATATTAATAATTCTTCTTCAAGTAGAAAAGAGAACTCTAATTGTCCATGGATGTATTCTAGCAATATAGATACACAAAATAGTCACATTTTCTCCTAATCAACCACTTGTAAGAAGCACAGAACTGAGTTACTCTATCTGATACCTATGAGTCTTTCTGGAAAAAAAAAAAAAAAAAAAACTAACAAGTACAGTAATATTGGTTGGTTGCTCCTAATGTCTCTGGGCAAAGTGGTACAAGAATTAAGTGAGCTCAGAAATTCAATTTCCCAGCTCAAGGGCCACAGAGAGGACTGCAGAGATTCTCTGTGAATCATAGGAGACTCTTATCTCTTGTAGCTGCAGGACTGCAATTACTGAAAATCAAAAGCTAACTCTCACCAATGAATAGTTGAATTACAAAGCAAATTGAACTCCCAGCCTTGCAGGGCATCCATTGTTAAAGTGAGGGCAATGACTGGGGAGAATATGACACTATAAATTAGAATGCAATGTGTGGGAAGGCTGGGTTGAAGCTCAGCACACTGAGCCCCTGAATTCTGGTGACTCTTCTTTTAACACATTTGTGTGCATGACCTACTGTGAAGCCAAACAAACTGAAACATCAAGGTCTGGAGAAGAGAAAGATTTGTTGCAAGGCCATGCAAGGAGATTGGTGACTTATGTCCTAAAAAGCCCCAAACTCACCAGAGGATTTGGTAAAGTGCTTATAAAAGCCAAGGAGGATACAATGTGTATGATCAGCTTGTGCCCAATTCTCTGATTGGCTGATGATGAGGGAACAGGATGGTGTCAGAGGAATTAACATTATCAGTCCTTAGGCTCCAAGACGGAGAAGGCAATGGCACCCCACTCCAGTACTCTTGCCTGGAAAATCCCATGGATGGAGGAGCCTGGTAGGCTGTAGTCCATGGGGTCGCTAAGAGTCGGACTTCACTTTCACTTTTCATTTTCATGCACTGGAGAAGGAAATGGCAACCCACTCCAGTATTCTTGCCTGGAGAATCCCAGGGACAGGGGAGCCTGGTGGGCTTCCGTCTATGGGGTCGCACAGAGTCGGACACGACTGAAGCAACTTAGCAGCAGCAGCAGCAGCAGGCTCCAAGAGGCCTAGAGCTGCTTGCACATAATCATTGAGTAGTTAACATCTTCCATTTGTGGGGAGGAAGGTTTTTTGTTTATATATATATATTTTTTGTTATATATATATACATATATATATATATGTATCTGCAGAGCTACTCAGAATGGCAAGAGAGCTGATCTTAAATCTTATCACCACACACACAGAAATAGTCATCATGTGAGGTGATATAAGTACTATTGTAGTAATTATTTCACAGTATATATGTGTGTATTACATTTTATCATGTATACATCTAAAACTTACTAATGTTTTATGTAAATTTGCTGTTGCTGTTCAGTCGCTCAGAACTGTCTGACTTTGCAACCCTATGGACTGCAGCATGCCAGGCTTCCCTGTTCTTCACCATCTCCCAGAGCTTGCTCAAATTCACATACATTGACTCGGTGATACCATCCAACCATCTCATCCTCTGACGTCCCCATCTCTTCCTGCCTTCAATCTTTCCCAGCATCAAGGCCTTTTCTAAAAAATCAGCTCTTTGCATCAGGTGGCCAAAGTATTGGAGCTTCAGCATCAGCCCTTCCAATGAATATTCAGGATTGATTTCCTTTATGATTGATGGATTTGATCTCCTTGCAGTCCAAGGGACTCTCCAAAGTTTTCTCCAACACCTCAGTTTAAATGCATCAATTCTACAGCACTCAGCCTTCTTCATGGCCCAACTCTCACATCCATACATGACAAATGGAAAAACCATAGCATTGACTAAATGGACTTTGGTGCAAAGCAGTGTCTCTGGTTTTTAATATACTGTCTAGCCTTGTTATCACTTTCCTTCCAAGGAGCAAGCATCTTTTAATTTCATGGCTGCAGTCAGCATCTGCAATAATTTTCAAGCCCCCTAAAAATAAAGTCTGTCAGTGTTTCCATTGTTTCCACACTTATTTGCCATGAAGAAATGGAACTGGATGCCTATCATCTTCATTTTTTGAGTGTTGAGTTTTAAATCAACTTTTTCACTCTCCCCTTTCACCTTCATGAAGAGGCTCTTTGCTTTCTGCCATAAGTGTGGTGTCATCTGCATATCTGAGGTTATTGATATTTCCCCCAGCAATCTTGATTCCAGCTTGTCCTTCATCCAGTCTGGCATTTCTCATGATGTACTCTGTATATGAGTTAAATAAGCAGGGTAACAATATACAACCTTGATAGACTACTTACCCAATTTGGAACCAGTCCATTGTTCCACGTCTGATTCTAATTATTGCTTCCTGATCTGCACATAGATTTCCCTTGTATTCCCATCTCTTGAGGAATTTTCCAGTTTGTTGTGATCCACACAATAAAAGGCTTTGGCATAGTCAGTGAAGCAGAAATAGATGTTTTTCTGAAATTCTCTTGCTTTTTCTATTATCCAACGGATGTTGCCAATTTGATCTCTGGTTCCTCTGCCTTTTTTAAAAGCAGCTTGACCATCTGGCTTTTCTTGTTTCCTGTACCATTGAAGCCTAGCCTGGATAATTTTGAGCATTACTTTGCTAGTGTGTGAGATGAGTGTTATTGTGTAGTAGTTGAATATTCTTTGGCATTGTTTTTCTTTGGGATTGGAATGAAAACCAACCTTTTCCAGTCCTATGGCCACTGCTGAGTTTTCCAAATTTTCTGGTATATTGAGTGCTTTCACAGCACCATATTGACACTTTCACAGCATAATCTTTTAGGATTTTGAATAGCTCAGCTGTAATTCCATCACCTCCATCAGCTTTGTTCATAGTGATGCTTCCTAAGGCCTACTTTACTTAGCATTCCAGGACCCCTGGCTTGAGATGAGTGATCACACCATTGTGGTTATCTGGATCATTACAATCTTTTTTGCATTGTTCTTTACATCAATTACATTTCAATAAACTTGAGGAAGAAAGAGTTCACTACCTTGGTTGGGGGGGGTGCTCAGAAAATGTGCATTGAAATGCAAATGTGCATTCCAAATAGTAATAAATACTATTATCTGGGTACTTCAGAGAGGTACTTAATCAGAGGATAAAGGTGAGGGTGTGTCTCTCCCTACTCAAGGCCCCGTGGGGTCCTGCTAAGTTATATTTTTTGTCAAAGGAAGAAGTCTCCCAATGCTACTCCAGTGATCTCTGCCACTCTTCTCCATCTCCATCGGAAGAGATTAGTTTTGTGTTTCCTGAGGAAACCATAATGGACTCCCTTGAGGCAACCCTCGTGCAAGACACTGCTGAGTCTTCTCGGGATGCCCACTCCCACCACTCCTCTTCTGTTGCACATTTAACTAGACTCAATACCCACAGGCTCCTAAATAGAAGGAAAATGAGGAGATGCGTTATACTCCAAAATAGCTACTTGAATTATCTAATTTCTAGGTAGAAATCTGGGGAATGTGAGATGGATATAGATAAATGCAGTATTTCCTGCCATAACTAAATAAATTAAGGATATCACAGTTATCAGTGATTGCATCTCTGAAGCCCTCTATGTGAGCAGATGAGTCCTGAGGAAACAGGAAGGAAAGAATACCTGCCTCCAGCAGCCCTCAGATTGAAGCTACTCTGTACAATGAGATTTGAGGAAACTCAAGATGTGAAAACACAGGAAACTGGCCCCCCATACCTGAGGTGCATATTGAATGATTTCAGTGAGCCTAGACTCTTGCATCTTCCCATACATAGAAAAATGCTGCTGCTGCTGCTGCTAAGTCGCTTCAGCCGTATCTGACTCTGTGCGACTCCATAGACAGCAGCCCACCAGGCTCCCAGTCCCTGGGATTCTCCAGGCAAGAACACTGGAGTGGGTTGCCATTGCCTTCTCCAATGCATGAAAGTGAAAAGTGAAAGTGAAGTCGCTAAGTCATATCTGACTCCTAGCGACCCCATGGACTGCAGCCTACCAGGGCCCTCCATCCATGGGATTTTCCAGGCAAGAGTGCTGGAGTGGGTAGCCATTGCCTTCTCGGAGAAAAATGCTAAATTCCTTGAATCAAGAGATTTGGTTCTCATTTAATTCAAAATAACCTTTAAATGTTCAGACTACCTCCCCCTTTGTTGCAAAACTCCTATATATCCTATCTTCCCACCTTGCTAGGTCAGACCAGTTCTCTCCAGTCACTTGAGATACTATCTCCTGGACTTAAAATCTTAAAAATTTCCACCAATTAAAACAGCTCTCAACATTTAGGTTGTGAATGTTTTTTAATATTCACAAGGGTGAGGGTTACTTGTGGAAGGTTAATTGTGAAAGGAACATAAAGTCAGATCAGGCCAGAGGTATATAATGGGCCCACTCAGTGGAGACTGAATTTAAAATTCAGTTTATATAAATGAGCAAGACCCCATAGAGTCTTCCTAGAAGAGGCCTTCCCCTACATTTTCTGCTTTAAGTCCTCTGTGAAGTCCTTAGATAATAATATTTGATGTGCATTTCCTGAGTTGTTTTACAGATGGAAAAAACTCTCACCTCTCCCACAAATTGAAGATGTTAATTACTTGATGACCTGGAGCCCATAGCCCCAGGCCTCCTGGAGTCTAAAACTGGTAATGCTAACCCTGTGATGCCACCCTGCATCCTCACCATCAGACAGGCGGAGAATTGTGCACAACCTGATCACATGCCTTATGATATGACCCTCCCACCACCACCACTGGGCCTTTAAAAAGTGTTTTGTCAAAACATTTCAAGGAGTTTGGGCTGTTAGAGCATGAGCCAAGTCTCTCCTTGCATGGTCCTGAAATAAAATTTTATCTGCTCCAAACTCCTACATTTCAGTTTGTTTGGCTTCACTATGTGTTGGGTACATACACTTTTGTTAACACTTAAAGAGGGCTCTAGTTTAGTTTGCTGGTTGAGAGAAATATGGCCAAAATGTGATGTTCAGTGAATTGGAAATGCCAGAGGTGCCTTGGTTTAGTGCAGAAGAAGGGATCTGGATTTTTTTTGTAGGGGGGACTTTTGGAAATGAGGATCTTAGAGTGGATTTGTCATGAGAGACCTGTTCACCCACCCTGGGAGGGTCCAAAAGGCAGACCTTTCAACACAATTGTGAGAGATAAATTTGCTGAGAGCCCAAGCACTTTTGAAGAACTCCATAATCACTCTTTGTAGGACAGACCTCAGTGGGGGACTACTGTGATTTATTTGGTTGCCATAAATGTACTGGGAGTAACAGGCTCTCAGAGTGGCAGGTACCAACTGTGACACCCAACCACCTAAGGCATCAAACAGTGGTTATCACAATGGGGAACAGAGTTGAAGAAGCAATCAGAATAGTCTGACTTCCAAAAACTTATGATGTCTAGTTGATTATGGTGTTCCTAGAAGAGAAATAGATAGGAAGCCTACTAAATTGTTAACCTGATCTCTATAAGCAGAAAAATTCTAGGTCAAGTGAGCAAAAGTCTAACCTGAATAAATCATAAAAACAGAGAGGCATGATCTTTCAGTTAATTCTTAGACTTGAGTCAGTTTATAGCCTCATGAATAAAAGGCAGGTCAAGTCCCCTTGAGGAAGAAATCAAGCACACTACTGAAAATTTACTGTGTTTTTTTTTTTTTTCCCCCATCCTTCCCAAATAGACCTATGGCCTTTTACTAGAGTAACCAAGTACAGCATTGGGGAAAAGGAAATAATCAGACTCACCAGTACCACCAGACACTAGCTCTGAATTGACACAGTCTGAGAGATCAAAAATGTCACCAACCTCCAATCAAAGTAAAGGTTTATTAAATCAGCTGATCAATAAATTTTATTTCAGGTTTATCTCACAGTGGATCCACTAGGTCCCAGAACCCATCCTCTGGATGCTGTTTGGAGCTTTTGTCAGGTCCCTATATGTGAATTGCAGCTCAGGCCCATGGGAATTGAGTCAAAACCCCATTCTCCACTGCTCTCATTTTGAGGACTAGCTCTTGGCTGCTATTTACGGAGTCTTAGTAGAACCACTGGGTGACCACATGACTCAGCTGACCATCATAAGCTAGATGTTATCTGACCCAATAGGCCATAAATTTAGGGATGATCAGATCAAAGATCAGATCAGTCGCTCAGTCGTGTCCGACTCTTTGCGACCCCATGAATCGCAGCACGCCAGGCCTTCCTGTCCATCACCAATTCCCGGAGGTCACTCAGACTCACATCCATCGAGTCAGTGATGCCATCCAGCCATCTCATCCTCTGTCGTCCCCTTCTCCTCCTGCCCCCAATCCCTCCCAGCATCAGAGTCTTCTCCGATGAGTCAACTCTTCGCATGAGGTGGCCAAAATACTGGAATTTCAGCTTTAGCATCATTCCTTCCAAAGAAATCCCAGGGCTGATCTCCTTCAGAATGGACTGGTTGGATCTCCTTGCAGTCCAAGGGACTCTCAAGAGTCTTCTCCAACACCACAGTTCAAAAGCATCAATTCTTGGGCGCTCAGCCTTCTTCACAGTCCAGCTCTCACATCCATACATGACCACAGGAAAGACCATAGCCTTGACTAGGCGAACCTTTGTTGGCAAAGTAATGTCTCTGCTTTTGAATATGCTATCTAGGTTGGTCAGAACTTTCCTTCCAAGGAGTAAGCATCTTTTAATTTCATGGCTGCAGTCACCATCTGCAGTGATTTTGGAGCCCCCCAAAATAAAGTCTGACACTGTTTCCACTGTTTCCCCATCTATTTCCCATGCAGTGATGGGACCAGATGCCATAATCTTCGTTTTCTGGATGTTGAGCTTTATGCAGACCTTTTCACTCTCCACTTTCACTTTTATCAAGAGCCTTTTTAGTTCCTCTTCACTTTCTGCCATAAGGGTGGTGTCATCTGCATATCTGAGGTTATTGATATTTCTCCCAGCAAGCTTGATTCCAACTTGTGTTTCTTCCAGTCCAGTATTTCTCATGATGTACTCTGCATATAAGTTAAATAAACAGGGTAATAACAAGCCTCTATCACAAAATGGAAGTGGTACTTACAAATCAGGCTTGATCAGACCCTGAAGGCACAAGCAAACCACATGAATAAGTGGCCCAGAGGCCCACGCTCCCCTTCCTATTACATTGCTTTTCTCTCCAGCTTCACCTGGGGCCTCATGGGGAGCTCCACACAAGCATCTGAAAGAGGAAAACAATACTTGAGTATGGTTATGGATGCACCTACATGATGTGCAGGTACCACCTGACTGAGGACATTTGCAGCAGTACTGGCCCTCTCTGGGAATGCCTGGACAGTGGTGAGGGAAATGTTCCCAGGGGTCAGGAGTTGGAATAGTGCAAATCTATTTTATTTTTAATCCACACACATGATCATAGTACATAGTTAACTATATACAAGGGATTCCCTGGTGGCTCAGTTGGCAAAGAATCCACCTGCAAGGCAGGAGTCCTGGGTTTGATCTCTGGGTCGGGAAAATTCCCTGGAGAAGGAAATGGCAACCCACTCCAGTGTGCTTGCCTGGGAATTCCCATGGACAGAGGAACCTGGCAGGCTACAGTCCATAGGATTGCAGAGTCAGATGGGACTGAGTGACTAAGCATGCATGCAACTATTAAAAAAATATATATATAAAGCTATGTTATATATGCCAATATACTTGGTTTGATAATATTGTATTTAGAATTTTTGCATTTACAATAATGACTAAAATTGAAATAGATGTTCTTTTCTTCCATGATCCTTATCAGATTTTAATACTTAGATTATACTCTCTTCATGGAGGCCTTCCCTGGTAGCTCAATTGGTAAAGAATCCAATCCACCTGCAATGCAGGAGACGCCTGTTGCACGTAAGGAAGATTTGTGGGAGAAGGGGTAGGCTACCTACGCCAGTATTCTTGGGCTTCCCTTTTGGCTCAGCTGGCAAAGACTCCACCTGCAATGCAGGTGAACTGGGAGAATTACATGGACAGAGGTTCTGGAGGGCTGCAGTCCATGAGTATAATATAGGTTTTCAAATTTATCAATTTAATGTATCTATGGAATTCTCCAGGCAAGAATACTGGAATGGATAACCATAAACTTCTCCAGGGGATCTTCTCAGATCTTCAGCCTTATAAGCAGATTTTTTTACTGTCTGAGCCACCAGGGAAGCCCCAGATTATTTTACCTTTATAATTTCTGTCATATCCTTAATTATGTCCTTATTTTCAGTCTGAATTTTAATTGAACATTCTCATCTTTTAAAATTTTATTCTATTTAAATGTGACATAAATCTCTTTTTGTTCCTTTATTTTTATTCATACATTCATTATACTTATATTTTAAAATTAGTTATGCAAGAAACAATTTTTTATCTGTTGATTCTTCTTGAGGTTATTTTCCATTGAAATATCTGCTGTTATTTTACTTATATTCTTTATTCTATTTTTCCGTTCCATTTCTTTGTTCTTGTATAGTTGCTGAAATATTCATTCCCAAACATTTTTGTTATTTGATAAAATGACTTACAATCTAAAGTTTTTTAAATACCATTTTCAATGTGTTCTGCTAGTATCGATACATTGTCTTTTATTATGGATTTCTACGGAGAAGGCAATGGCACCCCACTCCAGTACTCTTGCCTGGAAAATCCCATGGACGGAGGAGCCTGGTAGGCTGCAGTCCATGGGGTCGCTAAGAGTCAGACACGACTGAGCGATTTCACTTTGACTTTTCACTTTCATGCATTGGAGAAGGCAATGGCAACCCACTCCAGTGTTCTTGCCTGGAGAGTCCCAGGGACGGGAGAGCCTGGTGGGCTGCCGTCTATGGGGTCACACAGAGTCGGACACGACTGAAGTGACTTAGCATAGCATGGATTTCTAAGTATTCCTTAGGTTTCCATTATGCAATCTTCTATGAATCATGACTTATTTCAAGTATACTATTAAATTTTCACTTTATGAAGGAGTCCTCAGGCCTAGAAAAGAAGATAAAAACCTCAAAGTCCTCAGACCTGGAAAAACAAGATAACAACCTCAAGGGGCCTTGCTGAACCACCTGACGTTGGGGATGACAAAATTGAACTTTAAGTCCCACCCCGTTACTCCGGGCAGCTGGGGACCCTCCACCCCTGACCCGGGACCTCCACTCCTGTTCGTCGGGAAGCTGCCATCTTAGCTAAAGATTACCCAGAATGCCCCACCTGCCTAAGTCTTCCCGTATGGCTTCCCTGAAATCTCCCTTAAATAGGAAGCCTCCCTGATCCCGCACGTGCTCAGCCTGGTCTTTAAACCCAATGTCACTCCTCCTTGCCTGAATAAAAGTAACCTGTCTCTGTTGAGGTCTTCTTCCTTTCTTCATTGCCTTGTCTGGAACTATACCTTACACTTTACACTTGAAATCTTCATTATATATGTACTTAATTTTAATTTATATTATTTTTTTCACTATTTGTAGAAATGTTACATATGAATATACTTAAATGTTTTTTAAAATGCTCTCTCTCTCTCTCTCTATATATATATATATATATATTAGATTCTACAACTTGTCATTGTTTTATTTTTGGCCCATGTCCTTCTTTATTACAAGAAAAAAATTCCTTTTTATTACATTTCCCTCATTCCAATTCAGTTCAGTTCAGTCACTCATTTGTGTCTGACTCTTTGCAACCCCATGAACTGCAGCATGCCAGGCCTCCCTATCCATCACCAACTCCCGGAGCCCACCCAAACTCATGTCCATCAAGTCAGTGACGCCATCCAACCATCTCATCCTCTGTCATCCCCTTCTCCTCCTGCCCTCAATCTTTCCCACCATCAGGGTCATTTCCAATGAGACAGCTCTTCACATCAGGTGGCCAAGGTATTGGAGTTTCAGCTTCAACACCAGTCCTTCCAATAAACACCCAGGACTGGTTTCCTTTAGGATGGACTGGTTGGATCTCCTTGCAATCTAAGGGACTCTCAAGAGTCTTCTCCAACACCACAGTTCAAAAGTATCAATTCTTCTCTGCTCAGTATTTTCTTTATAATCCAACTCTCACATCCATACATGACCACTGGAAAAACCATAGCCTTGACTAGACGGACATTTGTTGGCAAAGTAATGTCTTTGCTTTTTAGTATTGTGTCTCAGATCAGATTAGATCAGATCAGTTGCTCAGTGGTGTCTGACTCTTTGCAACCCCATTAATCGCAGCATGCCAGGCCTCCCTCTCCATCACCAACTCCCAGAGTTTACCCAAACCAATGTCCATTGAGTCGGTGATGTCATCCAACCATCTCACCCTCTGTCGTCCCCTTCTCCTTCTGCCCTCAATCATTCCCAGCATGAGAGTCTTTTCCAATGAGTCAATTCTTCCCATCAGGTGGCCAAAGTATTGGAGTTTCAGCTTCAGCATCAGTCCTTTCAATGAATATTCAAGACTGATCTCCTTTAGGATGGACTGGTTGGATCTCCTTGCAGTCCAAGGGACTCTCGAGACTCTTCTCCAACACCACAGTTCACAAGCATCAATTCTTTGGCGCTCAGCCTTCTTCACAGTTCAACTCTCACATCCATTCATGACCACAGGAAAAACCATAGCCTTGACTAGACGAACCTTTGTTGGCAAAGTAATGTCTCTGCTTTTGAATATGATATCTAGGTTGGTCATAACTTTCCTTCCAAGAAGTAAGCATCTTTTAATTTCATGACTGCAGTCACCATCTGCAGTGATTTTGGAGCCCAGAAAAATAAAGTCTGACACTGTTTCCCCATTTATTTCCCATGCAGTGATGGGACAGGATGCCATGATCTTCGTTTTCTGAATGTTGAGCTTTAAGCCAACCTTTTCACTCTCCACTTTCACTTTCATCAAGAGGCTCTTTAGTTCTTCTTCACTTTCTGCGATAAGAATGGTGTCATCTGCATATCTGAGGTTATTGATCTTTCTCCTGGCAGTCTTTATTCCAGCTTGTAATTGTTTTCTAAAATTTTCTGATTCTCTTTTTTTCATTGTATTAATCCACTTACATGGATTAATATTCCTCCACACTCTTAATATTTTGCTCTTTTAAAACATAATTTTTATTCTATTGTGGCTGTTAAAATAAACTCAATCATTCTAAAATGTACATAGTGAAGGTGAAACCCCTCAAAAAGTAATCATTACTAGATTTAATGCAAATGATCTAACATACCTTACTGTAGAATAAGGGCTTCCCAGGTGGTGTTTTTGGTAAAGAACCCACCTGCCAATGCAGGAGTCATAAGAGATGCCTGTTTGATCCCTGGATTGGGAAGATCCCTTAGAGAAGGGCATGACAACACATTCCAGTATTCTTGCCTGGAGAATCCCCATGGACAGAGGAGCATGGCAGGCTAAGTCCATGGGGTCACAAAGAGTTGGACATGACTGAAGAGACTGAGCACATATGCATGTATCCTGGAATAAAGTGCACAATAAACTCAAAATATCAATTTTTTATATCTTTTCTCAAAATTCTTCAAGCAAGGCTTCAACAGTACATGAGCAAGAACTTTTAGAAATTCAAGCTATATTTAGAAAAGGCAGAGGAACCAGAGATCAAATAGCCAACATCCACTGTATCATAGAAAAAGCAAGAGAATCCCAGAAAAACATCTGCCTCTGCTTCATTGACTATGCTAAAGCCTTTGACTCTATGGATCACAACAAGCTGTGGAAAATTCTTAAAGAGATGGGAATACCAGACCAACTTACCTTCCTCCTGCGAAGCTTGTATGCAGGTCAAGAAGCAAAAAATTAGAACCAGACATGGAATAATGGACTGGTTCCAAATTGGAGGAAGAGTACATCAAGCCTGTACATTGTCACCCTGCTTATTTAATTTCTATGCAGAGTACATCATGCAAAATACTGGGCTGGAGGAAGCACAAGCTGGAATCAAGATTGCCAGGAGAAATATCAATAACCTCAGATACCACCCTTATGGCAGAAAGCCAAGAGGAACTAAGGAGTCTCTTGATAAAGGAGAAAGAGGAGAGTGAAAAAGCTGGCTTAGAACTCTAAGCCAAAAAATGAAGATCATGGCATCTGGTCCTATCAGTTCATGGCAAATATATGAGAAACAATAGAAACAGTGAGAGACTTTATTTTCTTGGGCTCCAAAATCACTGCAGATACTGACTGCAGCCATGAAATTAAAAGATGCTTGCTCCTTGGAAGAAAAGTTATGACCAACCTAAACAGCATATTGAAAAGCAGAGACATCATTTTGCCAAGAAAGGTCATCTAGTCAAAGCTATGGTTTTTCCAGTAGTCATGTATGGATCTGAGAGTTGGACCATGAATAAAGCTGAGCGCTGAAGAACTGATTCTTTTGAATTGTGGACTCCTGAGAGTCCCTTGGACAGTGAGGAGATAAAACCAGTCATTTCTAAAGGAAATCAATCCTGAATATACATTGGAAGGACTGATGTTGACACTGAGGCTCCAATACTTTGGCAACCTAATGTGAAGAGCTGACTCATTGGAAAAGACCCTGATGCTGGGAAAGATTGATGCCAGGAATAGAAGGGATTGACAGAGGGTAAGATTGTTGGACAGCATCACCAACTCAATGGAAACGAGTTTGAGCAAATTCTGGGAAATTGTGAAGGGCAGGGAAGCCTGGTGTGCTGCAGTTCATGGGTTTGCAGAGTTGGACACAAGTGAGTGACTAACTGGAGAAGGCGATGGCACTCCACTCCAGTACTCTTGCCTGGAAAATCTCATGGATGGAGGAGCCTGGTAGGCTGCAGTCCATGGGGTCGCTGGGAGTCAGACATGACTGAGTGACTTCACTTTCACTTTTCACTTTCATTCAATGGAGAAGGAAATGGCAACCCACTCCAGTGTTCTTGCCTGGAGAATCCCAGGGACGGGGGAGCCTGGTGGGCTGCTGTCTATGGGGTTGCACAGAATTGGACATGGCTGAAGTGACTTAGCAGCAGCAGCAGCAGCAGCAGAGTGACTAACACTTTCAATTTTACTTTGTATTTCACTGTGGGTCCATATATATATTTGATCAATAAAACCTAATTCCAAATATAACATTAAATTATCCTACTAAATGTAGTTATTTTATATTTACATTTTGATATAATATATATATCTTTCTATTCAGTAGTAAGTTTGGAATAGAAAAATTAGCTTTTCCTTCTAATGATAATGAAATAACAAATTTTGAATATTAAAAAGGGTCTTGGCTTTGGATTTTTGTTAAAATTCATAATGCAAAGTTAGTTTGCTCACCATGATAATAATAATAATATTCTATATAAAATGTTTGATAAAATCTGTAGTTGAGAAAATAAAAATAATTCTCACTGAGATCTCACACTTTCTATTAGAGGACTTACACATTTTATTTTAGCTAATTTTATTGCAACCATTTTATACTTATGATATCATTATTATACTCCTTATTAGAAAAATAAGAAATAAAAGTTCATTATTTCATCTTAGTTACAGAATTGGAAGTGTTAGAACTGGTATCTGAATTAATAAACACCATGTTTCATGTCTGTGTTCCTCTTTCAAAGTACTGCTTTCCTTTTACTGAGTCTGATAATGTATCTTTTTATTGCTCTTAATGTGTATTAAAGTTATTTCTAAAACCATCATGAGAGTCTTTCCTTTATCAGAAAATTCTGATGGAGTTTAGAACAATTAGCTTTCCTCCTGAGAGAACTTCCTTGAGGAAGATTTCTTTCTGGCTCTTTCCTAAAACATTTCAACAGCTTGTTGGTAGCTTTGAGATTGTTTTTTTTTAATCACTCATTCCTCAGGAATCAGTGTCTCTGGAAATGTCACGATTGCATTTTTCCAAGAATTCTTTGAAACTAATTCTTGATTTAAAATTCATTTGGAAAATATGAACTTGTGGGTCTACTGAATTAATAAAAGCAATTATTTTTCAGGTATAAGTGCACATGCACACATACTCACATTCACCATGAATTTGATTTTCCTATCGAGTGATCATTTGATGAAAGAAAATTAGTTTAACGTATATGAACTTTTACTTAGGCAGCTTAGCTTCTTTTCACATAGGGTTTTTCTCTAAAAATATTCAAATACTGTTGACTACTTCAGACTTCTGTTTGCTGCTGCTGCTGTTGCTAAGTCACTTCAGTCGTGTCCGACTCTGTCCGACCCCATAGATGGCGGCCCACCAGGCTCACCCGTCCTTGGGATTCTCCAGGCAAGAACACTGGAGTGGGTTGCCATTTCCTTCTCCAATCTGCTTAGGAATCACTTTAAGCTGACTTATAGATTTATGGTATATATATAGCATATATATGGATATATATATATATATATATATATATATATATGTACTATATAGACATCCCTGGTGGTCCAGTGTTTAAGAATCTGCCTTCCAATGCAAGGGACCCAAGTTTGATCCCTGGTTGGGGAACTAAGATCCCACATACCAGGGTGGAGGTAGGGCAAGGGTTAATCAGGTCTATATGCTTCAACTACTGAGCCTGTGCTCTAGACCCTGAGCTCAACAAAGAGGAGCCCTTGTATGCTGCAACAAGGACCCAACACAGTCAACAAAATTTAAAAAGTAAAATTAATAAAATTAGAGCACTGTTTTCATTTCCTTGTAATCTAGCATCATAAATTGTTATTAGTTCTTTAAAATTTATCAATCTCACATCACACAACAGAAAAGTGATTTATCCTGAACTAAAGACATTGGCTTATTTAAAGCAGAATAATTCTCTCAAGTTTTATTAAAATCAGAAACACTAAGGATTTGAAGCCATCTCCTAGATCACCTGTAACATTTGAAATCCTTCCATAGGAAACTATAGGATCTTTGTTTGACCATTTCAGTTATGGGCATCAGATGACTTCTATTTGTGGATTCAAATTGGTTGAAGAATCATTCTCATTCAGAAATCTGTCTCCAGGGAGACCCAAAGAGTAGCATATATTACTTTTAGCTCTAGTCTAAATAAAGTCATTTCTACATCTTCATAAATGTATTTTATATTTTATACAAAAAATCTTCATGACCTAGATAACCACCATGGCGTGGTCACTCACATAGAGCTAGACATCCTCCAGTGTAAGTTTAAGTGGGTCTTAGGAAGTATTATACAAAGCCAGTAGAGGTAATGGAATTCCAACTGAGCTATTTAAAATCTTAAAAGATGGTGCTGTTAAGTGTTACACTCAGTATGTCAGCAAATTTGGAAGACTCAGCAGTGGCCACATGACGGGTAAAGGTCAGCTTTTACTTCAATTCTAAAGAAGGATAATGGCAAATAATGTTCAAACTGCTGTATAATTGCACTTATGTAACATGCTAGCAAAGTAATGCTCAAAATCCTTCAAGTTAGGCTTCAGCAGTATGTGAACCAAGAACTTCCATATGCACAAACTGGGTTAAGAAAAGGCAGAGGAACCAGAGATCAAATTGCCAATATTCATTTGATCATGGAGAAAGTAAGAGTATTCCAGAAAAATCATCTACTTTTGCTTCATTGACTACAGTGAAGCTTTTGACTGTGTGAATCAAAACAATGCAAAATTCTTAAACAGACTGGAGAACCAGAACACCTTGCCTGTCTCCTGAGAAACCTGTATGCAGGTCAAGAAGCAACAGTTAGAACCTGACATTGAATAACTGACTAGTTCCAAATTGGGAAATGAGTATGTCAAGGCTGTATAGTATCACCCTGCTTGTTTAGCTTATATCCAGGGCATAGAACTCTGTTCTATGGGTTTATGAGGTTTCCATCCAATACTGTTGAGGACCTTCTGGGTGGGAACTGAGTATTTAGATACCTTACAGCACTGAGTCCTTAGCCAAGGTTGAGCTCTGAGGATGAAGAATTCAGGTTTCCATATTCTCTTTGGCTTTCTCAGTTGAGCCTCTGTTATTCATAACTTCAAATTTAGCTTCTCCAGATGATGGGAGTGTTATGTTAAAGGCATCACACTATAGGACACTACTTCTTATGGACATTTTCAAATGATGGGATACTCACACAGGTACTAATTCACCTGTTGTAGGTAAGATAAACTTGTATTTTGGTTCCCATAAACCCAGCTTTAACTGCTTCCTATCAATTGTAACATTAAAATAATTGTTGTAAAACACAGTAAAGCCAAGTTTTCCAGGAATTGCTTCAGTTATGTGATTGATTGGCAGTCAATTTTTACCTGCAGCTTCAACTTTTAAGACACATCTGGTGCAAGTAGCTGGGACCATTGACCATACAACTTAGCCCTGATTTGACTGGAATCCAAGCCCAGCCACAGCCATGACTCAAACCTGGAGAAAGGTAGGAAGATATGTATGAACACTAAATTGCTTAGAAAACATGAATACTGCCTAAAAACTAGAAATCCAGGTAAAACACAAAGATATACTAATAGGTGAGAGGTGTCTTTGATATCTCAGGTATACAAAACATGAACTTCAATATAGAACTTCAATTTGTAAAGCTTCCACAAGTGAAATCAAAGTGCCTGGAAATAATATGAAGTCTCAAGCTTCATCCAAAGAGACTGTGAGTCAGTAGGTGCTCAGCACTGAGGGGCCAAATTGTGGCCCTGTACAGGACTCTTGAGAGTCCACTGGACTGCAAGAAGATCAAATCAGTCAATTCTAAAGGAAATCAACCTTTAATATTCATTGGGAGGACTAATGCTGAAGTTAAAGTTCCAATACTTTGGTCAACTGATAAGAAGAGCCAACTCATTGGAAAGACCCTGATGCTAGGAATGATTGAGGGCAGAAGAAGGAGGCAGCAGAGTATAAGATGGCTAGATAGCATCACTGACTCAATGGACATGAATTTGAACAAACTCCAGGAGATAGTAAAGGACAGGGAAGCTTGGTGAGCTTTAGTCCATGGGGTTGCAAACAGTGAAACATGAATTAGCTACTGAACAGTAATACTGACATAAATCAAATGTCATCTGCATCATAAATACTGGTGAAATACATTGATGGTTCCTTAGTAACT
Source organism: Tragelaphus eurycerus (assembly GCA_935064755.1). Taxonomy (NCBI): domain Eukaryota; kingdom Metazoa; phylum Chordata; class Mammalia; order Artiodactyla; family Bovidae; genus Tragelaphus; species Tragelaphus eurycerus. Next base: position 308,708 of record CAKXYN010000308.1, read on the forward strand.
TGATATAGTCTGTGCAAAAAAAAGGGGAGGTAGGTAATGCAAACACTTTTGAAGTAAAACATTTTTACATAAAATGGTAGCATTTTATTAACAGAAATAACTCATACAGCAGGCTTCCCAGATGGCTCAGTAGTAAAGAATGGACCTGCCAGTGAAGAGACAAGGGTTGGATCCCCAGCTCATGAAGATCACCTGGAGAAGAAAGTGGCACCCCATTCTAGTATTCTTGCTTGGGATAGCACATTCATAGAGGAATCTTGGGGGATATAGTCCATGATATACCTAAGGAGTCAGAAATGACTTAGCAAGTAAGCAACAACATACAGCATCTCCCAGGGTAATGTTTTCTAAGGATAGGATCTGTCTGGAGAAGCTCTATATGGTCAGTAAAAACAAGACAAGGAGCTGACTGTGGTTCAGATCATGAACCAATATTGCCAAATTCAGACTTAAATTAAAGAAATCAGGGAGAATCACTAGACCATTCAGGTATGACCTAAATCAAGTCCTTTATGATTATACAGTGGAAGTGAGAAATAGATTCAAAGGATTATTTCTGATAGAGCCTGAAAAACTATGGATGGAAGTTCATGACATGGTACAGGAGGCACTGATCAAGACCACCCCCAAGAAAAGGGAACGCAAAAAGACAAAATGGTTGTCTGAGGAGGCCTTACAAATATCTGTGAAAAGAAGAGAGGCAAAAAGCAAAGGAGAAAAGGAAAGATATACCCATTTGAATGCAGAGTTTCAAAGAACAGCAAGGAGAGATAAGAAAGACTTCCTCAGTGGTCAGTGCAAAGAAATAGAGGAAAACAATAGGTTGGGAAAAACTAGAGATCTCTTCAAGAAAATTAGAGATACCAAGAGAAAATTTTATGCAAAGATGGGCACAATAAAAGAAAAAATGGTATGAACCTAACAGAAGCAGAAGATATTAAGAAAAGGTGTCAAGAATACACAGAACTATACAAAACAAAACAAAACAAACTTAATGAATCAGATAACCATGATGGTGTGATCATTCACCTAGGGCCAGACATTCTGGATTGTGAAATCAAGTGGGCCTTAGGAAACATCACTACGAACAAAGCTAGTGGTGGTGATCAGATTCCAGCTGAGCTATTTCAAATCTTAAAAGATGATGCTGTGAAAGTGCTGCACTCAACATGCCAGCAAATACAGAAAATTCAGCAGTGGCCACAGAACTGGAAAAGGTCCGTTTTCATTCCAATCCCAAAGAAAGGCAATGCCAAAGAATGTTCAAACTACCACACAATTTTATTCATCTCACACACTAGCAAAGAAATGCTCAAAATTCTCTAAGCCAGGCTTCAACAGTATATAAAATGGGAAATTCCAGATGTTCAAGCTGGTTTCAGAAAAGGCAGAGGATCCAGAGATCAAACTGTCAATATTTGCTGTATCATCGAAAAAACAAGAAAGTTCCAGAAAAAACTCTGTTTCTGCTTTATTAAATATGCCAAAGCCTTTTACTGTGTTGCTCAGAACAAACTGTGGAAAATTCTTCAAGAGATGGGAATACCAGACCATGTGACCCGCCTCTTGAGAAATCTGTATGCAGATCAAGAAGCAACACCAGACTGGCTCCAAATTGGGAAAGGAGTACGTAAAAGGCTGTATATTTTCACCCTGTTTATTTAACTTATATACAGAGTACATCATGCAAAATTCTGGGCTGGATGAAGCACAAGCTGGAATCAAGATTGCTGGGAGAAATATCAATAACCTAAGCTATGCAGAGACACCACACTTATAGCAGAAAGTGAAGAAGAACTAAGATCCTCTTGATGAAAGTGAAAGAAAAGAGTGAAAAGATTGGCTTAAAATTCAACATTGAAATGACTAAGATCATGGCATCCAGTCCCATCATTTCATGGCAAATAGGTGGGGAAACAGAAACAGTGATAGACTTTATTTTGGGGGATTCCAAAATCACTGCAGGTGATGACTGCAGCCATGAAATTAAAAGATACTTGCTCCTTGGAAGAAGAGCTATGACAAACCTAGACAGCATATTGAAAAGCAGAGACATTACTTTTCTGACAAAGATCCATCTAGTTAAAGCTATTTTTTTTCCCAGTAGTCATGTATGTATGTGAGAGTTGGACTATAAATAAAGCTCAGTGATGAAGAATTGATGCTTTTGAACTATGGTGTTGGAGATGACTCTTGAGCATCCCTTGTACTGCAAGGACATCAAACCAGTTGATCCTAAAGGAAATCAATGCTGAATATTCATTGGAAGTACTGATGTTGAAGCTGATGCTTCAATGTTTTGGTCACCTGATGTGAAGAACTTACTCATTGGAAAATAATTTGATGCTGGGAGAGATTGAAGGAGGAGAAGGGGACAACAGTGGATGAGATGGTTGGATGGCATCACCAACTCCATGGACATGAGTTTGAGCAAGCTCCAGGAGTTGGTGATGGACAGGGAATTCTGGCACACTGCAGTCCATTGAGTCCCAAAGAGTCAGACACAACTGAGTGCCTGAACTGAACTGAGACTCTGTTGGGTTCTTGGTTCAACCATGACAGTGTTTTATAAACTCTCAATATATCTTTTAGCCAATGTTTATATAGGGATGCTTTTAAGTTTTAAACAATATTAAATGTTTCATACCAAAATGCTATGTAGTATGCAAACAAATGAAGTTAGACTCCAGTTTACACCATATACAAGAATTAATTCAAAATGGAACAGAAACCTAAATGCATAATTTGAAACTATAAAACTCTTCAAAGAAAACATAGATGAAAATCTTTATGATGTTGGATTTGCTGATATTTTCTTGAATATTACACTGAAACACAAGCGGAAAAGAAACAAAATAGATAAACTAGATTTATTAAAAAAAACTTTTTACATTAAAGAACTTTGTCAAGGGAGAAAAATATATGCCACAGAATAGGGAAAATATTTGTATATTGTATAACCAACAAGGGATCAACACCTAGAATATATAAAGGATTCTTACAATTTAAAAGCAGCAACCAAGATCCACCCAACCAAAAAGTGGGCAAAGGATTGAATGAACATTTTTCAAAGAAGATATACAAATGGCCAATAAGCACATGAAGAAATGTGCAACATCAATATTTATTAAGGAAATGAGAATCAAAACTACAATGAAAACCACTTTACATCCATTAAGATAATTATTAACAAAAAGTAATTGAAAATAACATGTATTGGTGAGATATGGAGAAACTGGCACTTGATTGCATTCTTAGTGGCAATATAAAATGGTGAAATGGCACCATATTGGTGATTTCTCAAAAAAGTTAAAATGCTATGGATCCAGAAATTCCACTTCTAGTTATATAACCAAAGGAATTGAGAACTACAGCAACAACAACAAAAAAAGATAAACCATGTTTCATGATTTATGGAAGCCAAAGGCTGGAGGTAACACAATTGTCCATCAATGGATGAATGGATAGACATGATGCAATATATTTTAAAAGAGTGAAATTCTGATACACACTACAACATGGATACATATTCGGAAGATTGTGCTGGGCAAGAAATAAGGAAGGAACAATATGACAAATATTGTATGATTTTATTTGTATGGGGTGGATACTTAGAGTGGGTGGAATCATGGAGAATGATAGTAGTCTGGAGGCTTCCTGGGGTCAAGAGAGGGAGAAACAGGGAGCTGAGATGTGTTCCTTGAGGACAGAGCTTCTGTTTAGGATAGCAAAAGTGTTCTAGAAATGGACAGTGGTGGTGGTTGTGTTATATATGTGAATGCTTGATATTGCTGAACTATACACGGAAATGGTTAAAATAGTGAACTCTACGTTGTGTCTATTTAATCATAATAAAAAGAAACTGTAGGAAAAAAGCTGCATGAACATTCTGAATGTGATTCATGGAACGCAAAAATATCTCATAGACATGAAAGATGTGAATAAACTGCATGTGGAAACAACCTATGTGTCTATAAGTGGAGGAAGGGGTGGAGAAGTTTAGAATACACACACACACACACACACACACACACACACACACATATATATATATATATATATAGAGAGAGAGAGAGAGAGAGAGAGAGAGAGAGAGAGAGGGAGACATATAATGGAATATTATTCAGCTGTAGTCATGGATGGATGTGAGAGTTGGACCATAATGAAGGCTAAGCTCCAAAGAATTGATGCTTTTGAACTGTGGTATTGGAGAAGACTCTTGAGATTCCCTTGGACTGCAAGTAGATTAAACCAGTCAATCTTAAAGGAAATCAACCCTGAATCTTCATTTGAAGGACTGATGCTAAAGCTGAAGCTCCAACACTTTGGCTACCTGATGTGAAGAGCTAAGTCATTGGAAAATACCATGATGTTGAGAAAGACTGAAGGCAGGATGAGAAGGGGATGACAGAGGATGAGATGGTTGGATGGCATCACTGACTCAACAGACATGATTTTGAGCAAACTCTGGAAGATAGTGAAGGACAGAGGAGACTGGAATGCTACAGTCCATGGAATCACAAAGAGTTGGACATGACTTAGGGACTGAACAACAACAACAGCAATATACATACCACATCTTTATGCATTCATCTGTCCATGAACATTTAGGTTGCTTCCATGTCCTGGCTATTGTAAATAGTGTTGCAATGAACAGTGGATAATCTTTTTGGATTATGTTTTTCTCAGGATATATGCCCAGGAATGAAGTTCCTGGTCATATAGTAGTTCTTTTTAAGCTTTTTAAGGAACCTCCATACTGTTCTCTATAGTGACTGTATCAGTGTCAGACTTTGTTTTTCTGGGCTCCAAAATCACTGCAGATGGTGACTGCAGCCATGAAATTAAAAGACGCTTACTCCTTGGAAGGAAAGTTATGACCAACCTAGATAGCATATTCAAAAGCAGAGACATTACTTTACCAACAAAGGTTCGCCTAATCAAGGCTATGGTCTTTCCTGTGGTCATGTATGGATGTGAGAGCTGGACTGTGAAGAAGGCTGAGCGCCGAAGAATTGATGCTTTTGAACTGTGGTGTTGGAGAAGACTCTTGAGAGTCCCTTGGACTGCAAGAAGATCCAACCAGTCCATTCTGAAGGAGATCAATCCTGGAATTTCTTTAGAAGGAATGATGCTAAAGCTGAAACTCCGGTATTTTGGCCACCTCATGCAAAGAGTTGACTCATTGGAGAAGACTCTGATGCTGGGAGGGATTGAGGGCAGGAGGAGAAGGGGACGACAGAGGATGAGATGGCTGGATGGCATCACTGACTTGATGGATGTGAGTCTGGGTGACCTCCGGGAGTTGGTGATGGACGCTATTTACAATGGCGTGCTGCGGTTCATGGGGTCGCAGGGAGTCGGACACGACTGAGCGACTGATCTGATCTGATCTGATATTCTCTTTAATTGTGTCCAGTGCATAGGTAGTCATGGTATAACTTTTCTATTTATTAAAACTAGCACACTGGGATTTATGCTTAATTGTTTTAGAAGATGATACATAGCAATCCCATAAATAATATGTATGGATTCTAGATTTTTTTTCTATTTTGAATGAATTAGGCCTATATTTTATGTCTAACATGCTACAGGCTATTTTGTCTCCTTTATTTTTTTTTAATTTATTATATGCAAACATATGAGTTCACATACATATGAATCCTAACTTTCTTCATGTTTTAATGAATTTCATTTAAAATTCTTTTAATGTTCTGGGCTCTCTTCTCATGGCATTATATTTTACATTTGTGTACTTGTAATTAGACTTGGATTTCATACACGGATATATTTAATTCTTCTGATACCCCTTGATCCCTGTCACCCTGATTGTTCAATTGATACATTGTCATCCCTTTAATCTTTTGGTTCTCAGACATTCAAGGAAAAATTTTGTCTGGCAATTCGTTTTGTTTGTTGAAACCATTCCTTACTATGTATTTTTCATTAGTCATTTATTTCTTCAATTCTTTATTTCATTAGCAAGTTATTCTTACTCTGTTTCTTATACATAAAACCTACAGCGTTGGTGGTCCAGTGCTCCAGACACTCTGCTTTCAACATAAACAGAGCAAATTCAATCCTTGGTTGGGGAAATAAGATCCCACATGCCACATGATGTGGCCAAAAGAATAAAAAATAAAACTGGCACGTATTTTCTATTTTTTAAAACGCATTGTTATAATATTCAACTTAATCAGTTCTAGCTAATAAGCATTTGTTAAGCTTTTGAGAAAATAAAGTAGCACAAAAAGCAAATTTAGTGCTTCTGAAATTTCTTTCATAAAATTTATTCTAATCTTAATCCATTTTAACTGCTTCACATTTTACAAACTCTAAATGCTAGTACACAGCTTCTTTTGTCCTAAATATTTGCAAGCTGACCATAAAATCTTAGATGTCAATTCTTTCTGTTCAGCATATGGAAGTTTATTTTCATGAATTTACTGGTTCTGGTCAATAACACCTATTTAAATAGTGATTTTGTTCTCTCCTGTTTCCTTTTTACCTTCCAATGTTTTTGTGGGGGAAAAATGAGCAAAACAGCCAAGTCCAAATATATGGATGGAAAAGAAATGTAAAGTATCTCAAGAATTGAATGGTAGCTTTCAATATCTACATTTCTGACATTTTGTAGTGTGCATCTGGATCTAAGCCGGCATTCTTAAGTTATTTTGTTCCATTTTGTTTTATAAGTGAACATCCTGACGTGGGTTATGTTTTTTTTTTTTTTTTTAACATCCCTCAACTGTGTACATGAGATGGCAGTGGCAAGCCACTCCAGTACTCTTGCCTGGAAAATCCCATGGACAGAGGGGCCTGGCGGGCTGCAGTCCATGGGGTTGCTAGGAATCGGATATGACTGTGCGACTTCACTTTCACTTTTCACTTTCATGCATTGGAGAAGGAAATGGCAACCCACTCCAGTATTCTTGCCTGGAGAATCCCAGGGACGTAGGAGCCTGGTGAGCTGCCGTCTATGGGGTCGCACAGAGTTGGACACGACTGAAGCGACTTAGCAGCAGCAGCAACATGTCCGACTTTTTGTGATCCCACGAACTATAAAGTTCATGGAATTCTGCAGGCCAGAATACTGAAGTGGGTAGCCTTTCCCTTCTCCAGGGGATCTTCCCAACCCAAGGATTGAATACAACTCTCCTGCATTGCAGGTGGATTCTTTACCAGCTGAGCCACAAGGGAAGCCCCAGGATACTGGAGTGGATAGGCTATCCCTTCATATAATAAAACAAACTTGGAGAGATACTTTCATAACCTTAAATACATTGGTAGATCTGCATCAGTAACTAACATCCTCCCTCATATTAGTTCAAAGATTACACTGTCAAGTGAATTATGTTTAATGAGCAGTTGTGGCTTTTCCTTTGATTGAAAGTGTATTATTATTTTGTTATTTTTAAATGTGACAATAGATTTAATGTGACAATGATTTAATGTGGTCAAACAAATTTCCTGAAAATACTAATTATGTCATGAAAAATTTGTGAAAGATAGCATAAAAGCATTAATTCTTGCACAAAAATGTAAATTCATGATGATTTTTTCTCGGTATTTTAGTAACCCCTCTTCAACCTTATTCATCTTTCACTTACTTTCTGGTGTTGATATATGGAAAAATGAATGAATATCTACATCAAATTTCAGTTTTAAATAAGTTTCTTAACCAATTGTGGTGTAGTCTAAACCCAGGTATTTTTATTGGCTATGTTTTTTATGGAGTCTATCAGACCTCTGTGTGCTTAAAATTTACATATGAACTGTTTAATATTTAGTTCTGTTGAGGTGATCTACTGACCAATGAAGTGGTAAAATGGAATCAGGTGTAGATTGACAAATCCAGAGAGACCTAGATCTTCTTCCTTTTCTCCTCAAAAGACTGTGTAACAGCTAGGTTCTTAATGTAAATAAAGCGAAATTGCTCAGTCATGTCGGACTCTTTGCAACCCCGTGGACTGTAGCCTACCACGCTCCCCCGTCCATGGAATTTTCCAGGCAAGAGTACTGGAATGGGTTGCCATTTCCTTCCCCAGGGGATCTTCCCAACCCAGGGATTGAACCCGGGTCTTCCTCATTGCAGGCAGAAGCTTTACCGTCTGAGCCACCAGAGAAGATGACCAAAGGTCTTTTCTTAATGTAAAGGGAGTAATGGTTTAGTTGCCTTCTCTGCATGATTAGGAGAGTGACAAAGTCTATTCTTGTAGGCTGACCTGGAGCAATGTTATTTTTTTAAAAAAAGTCAATAAGAAGCTTAAGCACATGATATAAAATAGTTTGTGAAATTTGTATATTTTATTTAAAATACTTTCACTTTATGTTTAAGACTTTTAGAACAATCAGGTTTACAACAAAGTTGAGACGGAGGTACAGAAATTTCAAATATATGCCAATATATGCCTCCTGCCCCCACATATTCATAATATCTTCCACGGTCAACACCATTTGCCAGAATAGTATCATTTTCACCAAGGACACATGTACACAGTCAAGTAATAATGCACAAAAGTACACAGTTTATCTTGAACTTCTCTCTTTGGGTTGTACATCCTATGGGTTTGGACAAACAGATCATTACATGCATCCATTATTCTAATAATATTCTGAGTATTTTCACTGCCCTAAAATGTATCTATGCTTTGCCTATTCATCTCCCTCATATACATACTTGGTAGCCCCTGATATTTTTATTGTCTCCACAGTTTTGCCTTTTCAGAATGTCATATATTGTAGTTATAGGTTTCAGATTGGTTTCACTGACTAATATCCAATTAAGCCTCCCCAATGTCTTGTCATGTTTGATAACTCATTTCTTTTTAGCACTGAATGATATTCCATTGTCTGAATGTACTACAGCTTCTTTATCCATTTAGTGACTGAAGGACATTGTGATTGTTGTTTCCAAGTATTAATATTACGAATGAAGCTACTATAAACATCTGCATGAAGATTTTGGTTTAGACATAGCTCTTCAGTTCCTGTGAATAAATACCTAGGAGCATGAATTTTGGATCATATAGTTAAGTGTTTAATTTTATAAGAATTTAAACTCTCATTTTCTCATTTTCTTCCTATTGCCTTTTGCAGAGCAGATATTTTTAATTTTAATGAAGTCTAACATACTCATTGGAGAAGGCAATGGCAACCCACTCCAGTACTCTTGCCTGGAGAATCCCAGGGATGGGGGAGCCTGGTGGGCTGCCATCTATGGGGTCGCACAGAGTCCGACATGACTGCAGTGACTTAGCAGCAACATACTCATTATTTCTTTCATGAATTGTGTTTTTGGTTTTGTATCTAAAAAAGGTATATAGCCATGGTCATGTACATTTTTTCTTGTGCTATCTTCTAGGAGTTTCATCATTTTGTATTTTATATTTAGGCTTATAACTAATTTTGAGTTAATATTTATGAAGGGCGTAAGGTATGTGCTTAGATTCATATTTTTGCTTGTGGACATCCAGTTATTTTAGAATCATCTGTTGAGAATGTACATTTTTAAATTGGCTTTGCTACTTTGCCGAGGATCATGAGGCTACAATTTTCAGTCCATTTCCAGACTCTGTGTTCTGTTTCTGTTGATCATTCTTTTACTATTAGCACACGCTTGTGGTTACTATACGTTTACAACAAGTAGTGAAGTTGGGTGGCACCAGTCCTCCAGCATTGCTCTCTTTCAGTGTGTGTGAGCTGTACGGGGCTTTCCACGGCTCTATGTAGATTTAAAACTTGCTAGTTAGTACCTGTAAAATAACTTGCTGAGATTTTCATTATCTTGCATTGAATCTGTAGATCTGGGAAGAACTCTATAACTTGATAATATAAAACATTCCTATTCAAAAGCATGGACTATTTATTTAGTTATTTGATTCTGTTCATCAATTTTATAAATATCTTCATATATATTTTGAACATTTGTTAAATTCATACTTATTGATTTTTTTTGATGATGAAATTTTTTATTTTGATAAATTGTGCTGATTTATTTTATTTTATTATATAAATTTATTTATTTTAATTGGGGGTTAATTACTTTACAATATTGTATTGGTTTTGCCATACATCAACATGAATTCGCCACAGGTATACACATGTTCCCCATCCTGAACCCCCTTCCCTCCCCCTTCCCTGTACCATCCCTCTGGGTCGTCTCAGTGCACCAGCTCCAAGCATCAAGTATCACGTATCGAACCTGGACTGGCGATTCGTGAATTTAGCTAATAATGTAAATGGAATTGTGTTTTAAATTTAAAATTCCACTTGTTTATTTTTAGTGTATATAGAATACATATTACATAGTATTATATAGTATCTTGTTGTGTTTCAGTCACTAAGCTGTGTCTGACTCTTTGTGAACCCATGGACTATAGCCCACCAGGCTGCTCTGCCCATAGAATTCTCCAGACAAGAGTACTGGAGTGGGTTGTTGTTAGAGAAATTAGATAAACGATCTTGTTTAGGCTTCAGAGACAAAGCAGAGCAGACCTTTGACCTTGCGTCTAACCTGCCTGGACACTGCCCTGACTACAAGTGACTGTGAGTGACTGCCTGCTGTGGCGCCAGACTTGCAGCACCATACATAACATAGGGGAAGAATTTTCAGAATGTTGAGCCCCTGGAGGGGCCCTGCTAACCAAGTCCCAGATGTAGCAACATTCCAAGTTTTACAGGACACACCAACAGCATTGACATGAAACAAGGCTTGCAATTTGGTCATGGATTGATGATGATATCAGTTTGCCTCAGTCCTGGGATTACCCAAACTGCAATCTTTGAAGTATCACCAATAGAGCAGACTTACTACCTGTGCTGCTGCTACTGCTGCTAAGTTGCTTCAGTCGTGTCCAACTCTGTGCGACAAAGACGGCGGCCCACCAGGCTCCCCCTGTCCCTGGGATTCTCCAGGCAAGAACACTGGAGTGGGTTGCCATTTCCTTCTCCAATGCATGAAAGTGAAAAGTGAAAGTGAAGTCGCTCAGTCGTGTCCAACTTAGCAACCCCATGGACTGCAGCCTACCAGGCTCCTCCGTCCATGGGATTTTCCAGGCAAGAGTACTGGAGTGGGGTGCCATTGATTTCTCCCTGTACCCAATCCCAATTGGGACACCAGATGTACTGTGACACAGGACTTCCCAGATGAGATCAGAACAGATCAGTCGCTCAGTTGTGTCTGACTCTCTGCAACCCCATGAATCGCAGCACGCCAGGCCTCCTTCTCCATCACCAACTCCCGGAGTTCACTCAGATTCATGTCCATGGAGTCAGTGATGCCATCCAGCCATCTCATCCTCTGTCGTCCCTTTTTCCTCTTTCCCCCAATCCCTCCCAGCATCAGAGTCTTTTCCAATGAGTCAGCTCTTCCCATAAGGTGGACAAAGTACTGGAGTTTCAGCTTTAGCATCATTCCTTCCAAAGAAACCCCAGGGCTGATCTCCTTCAGAATGGACTGGTTGGATCTCCTTGCAGTCCAAGGGACTCTCAAGAGTCTTCTCCAACACCACAGTTCAAAAGCATCAATTCTTCGGCGCTCAGCCTTCTTCAGAGTCCAACTCTCACATCCATACATGACCACAGGAATAACCATAGCCTTGACTAGGCGAACCTTTGTTGGCAAAGTAATGTCTCTGCTTTTGAATATGCTATCTAGGTTCGTTACCCAGTACTGTTTATATTGGCCAAAACACGAATTGTGATGTATTCTCTGCTTTTTCTATTTTTCTTTTAATGTTAGAATGCTGAAAGTAAGCTAGATAATTCTCTAATAATTATTTTTATTATTTATTTGTATATAAATGAGTGGCTTATTTTGTTAACAAATCCTTTGAACCTAAGACGAAAGTGAAAACTTTCAGAACAGTTGCCATTTCCTTCTCCAAAATAGTATATATAATATATATTTCACTATACTAATAATATACTATATATGTACTATACTATATGCTATATAATACTATATATAATATACTAAAATGTAGAACTTGAAATTTTAAAATACAATACTATTTACATTAGTATACATAGTATATATTATATATTACTTATATATTATATGTAAATATAATATATTATATATTAGTATATATATAGTACATATTATACTATAGTACATATATAGTATATATTATTAGTGTATATATAGAGTATATATATTAACTAATTATTATAATATATATTATTACATATAGTATATATTATACTATAGTACATATATAGTATATATTATTAGTACAGTAAAATATATATTATATATACTATATTGGAGAAGAAAATGGCAACTATTCTGCTGAAAGTTTTCACTTTCGTCTCAGGTTCAAAGAATTTGTTAACAAAATAAACCACTTATTTTTATTCAAATAAGTAATAAAAATATTTATTAGAGAATTATCTAGCTTACTTTCAACATTTACTTTAGTATATATAGTATATATTATACTACACTAATAATATATACTATATAATACATACTTATACTATAAATCCTATATACTAAAAGTAACCAAGTAGAATATGAAATTTTAAAATATAGTACCATTTACATTAGTTTATATAGTATGTATGTATATACACTGTATATTAGTATAGTATTAGTATAGTATGTATAATATATATCAATAGCACATGCTATATATAATATTTACATTAGTATAGTTTATAGTGTATATATCTTATAAACTATATCTTACACATATTGTAGTATATCTATATAGTATATGTTATACTGTATATTGAGCAACTAAGCACAAATGGAGAAAGAAATGGCAACCCACTCCAGTATTCTTGCCTGGAAAATCCCATAGATAGAGGAACCTGGAGGGCTGTAGTTCATGGGATTGCAAAGAGTCGGAAATGACTGAGTGACTGAGCACATATAATATATCTGTAAAGGATATATTATATATTCTATTAGTAGTAGTGGTATTAATATAACTATTTTGTAGCAATCTTATATCCTGAAATCTTCCTAAATTGCTTATTAGTTCAAGGAATTTGGGTATTTATATATAGTTATGTGCTTGTGCTTAGTCAGTCATGTCAGACTCTTTGGAACACCATGGATAGTAGCCCGCCAGGCTTCTCTGTCCATGGGGATTCTCCAGGCAAGAACACTGGAGTGGATTGCATGCCCTTCTTCAGGGGATCTTCCAAACCCAGGGTTTGAACCCTGGTCTCCCACATTCCAGGCAGATTCTTTTACTTTCTGAGCCACCAGGGAAACCTTGTTATATCATTTGAAAATTAAGTCATTTTTATGTCTTCTTTCTCAATCTATATATATTTTTGAAATTTTTTTCTTTCCTACTGCATTAGCAAGGACTTCCAGTACAATGCTGAGAAGCAGTGGTGATAGGGGACACATTTGCCTTAGTTTGGATCGAAGTCAGAAAGCGTCAAGTTTCTTACTATGGAAGAGGTCATTAGCTATAGATTTTGTTTGTTTTGTTGTTGATATATATATATATATATATATATATGCAGAGTAAATCATGAGAAACACTGGACTGGAAGAAACACAAGTTGGAATCAAGATTGCTCGGAGAAATATCAATCACCTCAGATATGCAGATGACACCACCCTTATGGCACAAAGTGAAGAGGAACTAAAAAGCCTCTTGATGAAAGTGAAAGTGGAGAGTGAAAAGTTGGCTTAAAGCTCAACATTCAGAAGATGCAGATCATGGCATCCAGTCCCATCACTTCATGGGAAATAGATGGGGAAACAGTGGAGACAGTGTCAGACTTTATTTTGGGGGCTCCAAAATCACTACAGACGGTGACTTCAGCCATGAAATTAAAAGACACTTACTCCTTGGAAGGAAGATTATGACCAACCTAGATAGCATATTCAAAAGCAGAGGCATTACTATGAAAACAAAGGTTCGTCTAGTCAAGGCTATGATCTTTCCTGTGGTCATGTATGGATGTCAGAGCTGGACTGTGAAGAAGGCTGAGCGCCGAAGAATTGATGCTTTTGAACTGTGGTGTTGGAGAAGACTCTTGAGAGTCCCTTGGACTGCAAGGGGATCCAACCAGTCCATTCTGAAGGAGATCAGCCCTGGGATTTCTTTGGAAGGAATGATGCTAAAGCTGAAACTCCAGTATTTTGGCCACCTCATGCGAAGAGTTGACTCATTGGAGAAGACTCTGATGCTGGGAGGGATTGAGGGCAGGAGGAGAAGGGGACGACAGAGGATGAGATGGCTGGATGGCATCACTGACTCGATGGACATGATTCTCAGTGAACTCCGGGAGTTGGTGGTGGACAGGGAGGCCTGGGGTGCTGCGATTCATAGGGTCACAAAGATTCAAACAGGACTGAGCAACTGCTCTGATCTGAAGAAGTCTTCCTTACTTAGTAGTTTACTGAGAATTTTTATCATGAATGGTATTGAATTTTTTTTATCTGTTGATTTGATCAATGGATTATTCTTTTATAGTCTATTACTGTGACAGATTACATTAATTAGCTTTTATGTGTTGAACCAGACTTTCGTACTTGGGAAACACCCCATGCAGTTGTGGTTTATAAATTTTCTTATACATTTTCGGGTTTGATTTTCCAATATTTTGTTGAGGATTTTTACATTTATGTTCATGAGAAATATTTGTCTGTAATTTTAATTTCATGCTTTACTCTTTCTTTGCTTTAAGGATTTAGGGTTGTATACTACTTGAATCTATCTTTGTATTTATATTTCTCTATATATTATCTTGCAAATCTTCCTTTAAAATAAGTGTTCCTAAACCTACCTTTGCAGAGTGAGATAAAAGCAAACAAAGGAACCAAAGCCCTTGCCTGAAATTCAAAATAGAAGATGAAAAACAAGACACATTTAAAAATAAAACAAATATAGATGTATAGACTAAGGCCTGCTTTATTCACAAGAGCAAGCTTTCCCCCGTCAACCCCCCTGCCCCTCCAAAACCACCATTTTTCATTGGGGAAGGTATGTATCTGTGATGGCAGAAGAAACATTCTGAAGAAGATTCTATACTCCTGTTTCTATGAGGCACTCTTGCAAATGCTTAATGGAGATGCCATTTCTTTGTCTGAAATAAGCCCTTTATCAGCATTAATTTGAACAGTGAAAATCTACTCATTTTTCAAATTTTAATTCAATGGTTTATTTTAAAAAATCTTTCCAATTCCCTTAAGACCAGGTAAAGGAAATAGACTTACAGGCTTTGTCAGCAACATTTGTTGTAACACTAGCCACAAATGTTATTTTAAAATGCAATTGGAAATACCTACTTTATGCTTGTTAATCATGCTGGAATATAATAGCCATAGAAACAGACTTTTCATTCTTGTTTTCCATTTCCTGGCACTGCTGAGTTCAAAATCCTTAATAACATCTTTTCTAAAAATATTGTGGATGCACTTTATATCCTGGAGGACTATTTTAAAAACTAGGACAAAGGCATCCCTTATGAAGATTTTTTCAGCTTTATTGAGATATAATTAACATAGTGTATAAATTTAAAGTGAACAAGATTTGATAACTGTCTGTATTGCTAAATGATCGCCACAGTGGGATAATTAGCACATTCATCATGCTCATAAGTGTGTGTGTGTGTATGAAAGTGTATTAAGTTGCTTAGTCATGTTCACCTCTTTGTGACCCCATGGACTATAGTCCACTGGAGTTCTACTCTGTCCATGGAATTCTCCAGGCAAGAATTCTGGAGCCGGTAGCCATTCTCTTCTGCAAGGGATCTTCCAGACCCAAAGATTGAACCCAGATCTCCTGCATTGCAAGCAGATTCTTTATTCTCTGAGCCACCAGGGAAGCCACGTATATGTGTATGGTGAGAACATTTAACATTTACTCTCTTAGCTGCTTTCAAGCATATAGAACACTATTGTTGCCTATAGTCACCACCAAGTTGAGTATTAGATCCTTCGAACTTACTCATCTCACTGTTGGAAGTTTGTACTTGAAGAATTTTTCCCACATCTCTTGACTCTGATAATTCCAATATTACTAGATTTCTATGATTTTGACTTTTTTTTTTTTTTTTTCAGATTCCACATATAAGCAAGATTAAAGATTACTTGTCTTTGTCTGGCATTTCACTTAGCGTGATACCCTCAAGGAATGTCATATTGCCACAAATGCCAGAAGTTCCTTCTTTCTCAAAGTTGAATTATTTATAAAAAATAAACATATATTCTATATACCCATTCTATTTGCAGATATTTATATTATCTAAATGAAAAATTTTAGTCTTTTACACTTGAGAATAATGTTTGCTATGGGATTATTATATATGACCTTTACCATGTTGAGATACATTTTTTCTTATTTAGTAAATTTGCCACTTATTTGGGAAAAATAATGAACTTCAACATGAATATCTATATACATTTGAAAAATAATTGCATACTGGTATCTAGTCATGCCCTTTCTCCAATGTATGACAAATTGTTTATGCATGTGTGTGCTCAGTTACTTTAGTCATGTCTGACTCTTTGCAACCCTATAGACTGTAGCCCACCAGGCTTCTCTGTCCATGGGATTCTCCAGGCAAGAATACTGGACTGGGTTGCCGTTTCTTCCTTCAAATTTATGCATAAGAGGATACATGTACACTTTGCAATCTTCCTGAATACCCTGAGGTTTGCAGTCACCAAGTTTAATGCACATTAAATCCAGTAGTAGTCAGTAAGTGTGAGATTCACTATTTCTTCAATTTACAGGAACTTCTGATAATTTCCTTCTGAAAAATTCATTCTACTCTACAACCAGGGACCAAGACTAGTAGAGAATAGATGGCTGACTCAGAGGACATATTCTTACTTCTAAAATATAGAGTAAAAGTTAATATAATTATTTCAGTTTAATTTTCATTACCAAAAGCAGAAATAATTTTAAATTTTTTAAAGTGAAACTTTTGAGTTCTATGTAGTAATGTTTCATAGCATAATTATTAGGAACTAGGCCGAATATGTTATATTTGCATGGTTCTTACATCAAAATTGAAAACTTTTTGTTCCTTCTATAACCAATCTGTTGTGAACTTTTAACATAACAAGGTGTTGATTTTGTCAACCCCTATTTCTCCATCTATTGAGAGGATCCTATGATTTTCATCCTTCAGTCTTCTATTGTGGTGTACCTTGTTTATTTATTTGTATATGATGAACCACCTTTGCACTCCAGGCACAGTCCCACTTGATCACTGGTGTATGATCTATTCAATGTATGGCTGAATTTTAGTTGTTAGAATTTTGCTGAGAAAGTATGCATCTGCCTTCATCAGAGATATCAGCCTATAGTTTTCGTTTCTTGCAGCGTCCTTATATGGCTTTGGTTTCAGTGTAATGGTGGTTTCATCAAATGAGTTTTGAAGTATTTCTTCCTCTTTAAATTTTTAGAAGAGTTTGAAAAAAAACTTGCATTAATTGTGCTAAATGTTTGGTAGAATTCACCAGTGAAAATATCTGGTCCTAGACTTACCTTTGTTGAGAGTTTTCTAATAACTACATCAGTATCCTTAGTTGTTTGTAGTCTGTTCAGATTTTCTATTTTATGATTCAGCATTAGTAGACTATCTGTTTGTCAGTATTTATGGATTTTTTTTCCAGGTTATTCAATCTGTTTTCCAAGTGTATAATTATTTATAGTAGCTTCTTATTATACTTTGTAATTCTTGTGGTGTGCTAAGTTGATTCAGTCATGTCTGACTCTTTGGAACCCTATGGACTGTAGCCTGACAGGCTTCTTTGTCCATGGGGACTCTCCAGGCAAGAATACTGGAGTGGGTGGCCATTTCCTTCTCCAGGAGATCTTCCTGATCCAGACATCTCTTATGTCTCCTGCATTGGCAGGTGGGTTCCTTACCACTAGCGCCAGTAATTATGTGATGTCAAATTGGACTGTCTCCTTAGGTATTTATAAATTTTAGTTGAGCCTCTCTCACAAAATATATATATATGTTTTCAAAAAACGACTCTCGGTTTCATTGATTTTTTTCCTATGACTATTCTAGTTTTTATTTCATTTATTCCTCTTTTATTTATTTATTTTTTTCTTTTTTCCTTCTTCTAACTTTGGACTCAGTTCATTCTTTCTTTTCTAATTTCTTGAGGTGTAAAGTTAATCTGTTTACTAGATATTTTTCTTTTTTCTTAATATAGGCATCTATTACTCTCAACTTTCCTCTTATAACTGCTTTTGCTACATCTTGTATATTTTGGTATTTGTGTTTTTATTTTTGTTTGTCTCAAGATACTTTCTGATTTCCTTTGAGGTCTCTTTTCTAACCCAGTGATTGTTCAAATGTGTCGTTTAATTTCCACCTATGTGTGCATTTTTCACTTTTCTTCCTGTTACTGATTTCTAATTTCATAGCACTGTAGTATTAATAGAAAAATAAACTGGATATGATTTCTATCTTAAATTTGTGAAGATTTGTTTTATGGTTCAGTATCTCTTGATGTTCTCAACAATTATTGTATTGCTGCTGCTGCTGCTGCTAAGTCGCTTCAGTCGTGTCCGACTCTGTGCGATCCCGTAGAGGGCAGCCCACCAGGCTCCCCAGTCCCTGGGATTCTCCAGGCAAGAACACTGGAGTGGGTTGCCATTTCCTTCTCCAATGCATGAAAGTGAAAAGTGAAATTGAAGTCGCTCAGTCGGGTCCGACTCTTAGCGACCCCACGGACAGCGGCCCACCAGAGACCTCTGTCCATGGGATTTTCCAGGCAAGAGTACTGGGGTGGGGTGCCATTACCTTCCCCATTGTATTGCTATTTCTCCCTAAATATCAATTATATTTTACTTTACATATTTAGCCACTCCAGTGTTATGAGCATATATATTTATAATAGTTATATCTTGTGGATGAATTAACACCTTTATTGATACATGGTTACCTTCTTTGTCTTGTGATCAGTTTTGACAAAAAGGTTTATTTTACCTGATGTAAGTAGAGCAACTCCTGTTCTCTTAAAGTTGCTGTTTGTATGGAGTACATTTTCCCATCCCTTCACTTTCAATCTATTTGTGTCTTAAAACTAAAATGAGTCTCTTTTAGGCAGCATATTTCTAGATTTTTTAAAATTAATCCACTCAGCCATTTTCTGTATTTTTTGAGGAGTCAATATTATTTTAATTAAAAATTTATAATAATTGTTTTAAACACTGTGGAGTTATAGTTCAGTATTCCTTAAAAATTGTTGTAGGAATGGGTCCCGCTTCCAGGGCTCCAAGAGCAGGCTCTTATCTAACACTCGGCATATATTTGTCTAAGGAGATATGGGCTAACAAAACAAGAGACTTTATTGGAAGAAGGCACCCAGGCAGGGAGCAGCAGGGTAAGGGAATCCAGGAGAACTGTTCTGCCATGTGGCTACCAGTGTTGGGTTTTATGGTGATGGCATTAGTTTCTGGGTTGTCTTTGGACAATCATTCTGATTCAGAGTCCTTCCTGGTGGTGCACACATCGCTCAGCCAAGATGAATGCTAGCGAGAGGGATTGTGGTGAGTGGACGGACAAGCAGTGTCTCCTTTTGACCTTTCCTGAACTCTTACAGTTGGTGGTTGCTTATTAGTTCCATAAAACAACTCGTGCAAATGGTTACTAGAGAGACTGACAAGGCTGGAAGTTTCTGTCAGTGTGCTTCCCCTAACAAAATCATTAACTGTATATGAAGCATAGCATATATGTTTTTGTTCAAATCTGTAGAGTGTGATACATTGAATTATATATATAGTGGACACAATTTTGTAGCATATAATAATTTCATAAAATAATAATCAAATTAAAATATCTAATTATTTATTGTTTTGATATCATCAAACCTGTACAAATTCGTATGTGTTTCTCTTCAAGTTTATAATTATTTTTATTTCCTGAATGTTTTTCTATTTGTTTTTGTTCTTGTTAATTGATATCTCTTCATGCATTCAAGTGCATGTGAAGTTGCTTCAATCATGTCTGACTCTTTGCAACCCTATGGCCTAGAGTCTACCAGGCTCTCCTGTCCATGGGATTCTTCAAGCAAGAATATTGGAATAGATTGCCATTTCCTCCTCCAGGAAATCTTTCCAACCCAGGGATGAAATCCACATCCCTTATATCTTCTGCATTTGGAAGATGGGTTCTTTACCACTCAGTTCAGTTCAGTCACTCAGTCGTGTCTGAATCTTTGTGACCCCATGAACTGCAGCACGCCAGGCCTCCCTGTCCATCACCAAATCCTGGAGCCCACCCAAACTCATGTTCATTGTGTTGGTGATGCCATCCAACCATCTCATCCTCTGTCATCCCCTTCTCCTCCTTCCCTCAATCTTTCCCAGCATCAGGGTCTTTTCAAATGAGCCAGCTCCTCCCCTCAGGTGGCCAAAGTATTGGAGTTTCAGCTTCAACATCAGCCTCTCCAATGAACACCCAGGACTGATCTCCTTTAGGATGGACTGGTTGGATCTCCTTGCAGTCCAAGGGACTCTCAAGAGTCTTCTCCAACACCACAGTTCAAAAGCTTCAATTCTTTGGTGCTCAGCTTTCTTTACAGTCCAACTCTCACATCCATACATGACTACTGGAAAAACCATAGCCTTGACTAGACGGACATTTGTTGACAAAGTAATGTCTCTAACTTTTCAATATGTTGTCTAGGTTGGTCAAAACTTTCCTTTGAAGGAGTAAGAGTCTTTTAATTTCATGGCTCCAATCATCATCTACAATGATTTTGGAGCCCCCCAAAATAAAGTCAGCCACTGTTTCTACTGTTTCCCCATCTATTTGCCAAAAAGTGGTGGGACCAGATGCCATGATTATCATTTTCTGAATGTTGAGCTTTAAGCCAACTTTTATCTCTCCTCTTTCACTTTCATCAAGAAGCTCTTTAGTTCTTCTTCACTTTCTGCCTTCAGGGTGGTTCATCTGCATAGCTGAGGTTATTGATATTTCTCCTGGCAATCTTGATTCCAGCTTGTTCTTCCTCCAGCCCAGTGTGTCTCATGATGTACTATGCATATAAGTTAAATAAGCAGGGTCACGATATACAGCCTTGATGTACTCCTTTTCCTATTTGGAACCAGTTTGTTGTTCCATGTCCAGTTCTAACTGTTGCTTCATAAACTTGCATACAGGTGTCTCAAGACACATGTCAAGTGGTTCTGGTATTCCCATCTCTTTCAGAATTTTCCACAGTTTGTTCTGGTCCACACAGTCAAAGGCTTTGGCATAGTACCAGAAAATTCTTAGGCTTCTTCCTTGACAAAAGCAGCCCCCTGCCTGGCCACCAAAACTCTTAAAACCATCTATGACTTTTTTTTTCCCTCAGTGAATTTAGTCAACTGTTAACTGTTTAAAGCTTTATTGTATCCTTTGTACAATGTACTTTTTTTTTTTTTTTTTCTTCTACAATATACTATTGCATGGAAGAAATAATAGCTTATACCTTTTTAAAAAAAGAGACCAAGAGTAAGGGGAAAAGTGACTTTTTTTTTCATTTTAGAAAAGCTACACAAATAATTTTTGCAAATCTCATAGCATATTTGCAGTGGGTATCATTCTATTTATTTATAGAGGAAGAAATTGTGATTTAGCATGATTAAACCTGAAGTCACAGAGGTTGTATCGCTAAGATAGTGTATACAGAATTTGAACCCCATTCTAAGTTCAAAGTTCTGTTCTTCCAATTTTACAACTGTATTGTGATACTGATGTTTTTCTTGATTTAACAAAAAAGAATAAATAAATGATCTTTAACTGGAGAAAAGGCATGCTGAGAGGGTAACGGGAAGGAAAGTCACAGGTCTCCAAAAGGAGGAAACAAGGTGCAAGACCCAGAAATTTTTAATCTCTCTCTTAGGTGGCAGGAGGAAATTCAATACAAATTTAAAAAGAGGTTTCTTTTAAAATTCTGTGTTGCCTCGAGGACACCTGGCTCCACCTGAACTTAACTTTTCTCAAACTTTGAGCTAACCAATGCATTTTTCTTATGGTAATGTTTGTCTTACGCTATGTTAATGAACTATGTGTTTGTCCTAGACTCTATCTTCAAGTCTGTTTCCCTAATACTCAGAATGGACTTAACAAACCAGTATATTTTACTCATGCAAATATTCTCTTAAGATATGTTAGTTAGCCTGTATTTGCTTGAAAAACTGCCTTTCTTCAAGATTCATATTAATCATTTTATGGCCCTGGAAAACATTTGTGCCAATGTTATCTTAAAATTCATGTTGTGGGTATGGGACATAGTACCAGTCTCTGAGTCCTGAGACATTTCCTTTCTTTAATTAGCAGGCTGCTAGAGGCTATATGTGACTTTCTTGTTGGCTCAGAGAGTAAAAGCATCTGCCTACAATGCAGGAGACCTGGGTTCGATCCCTGGGTCGGGAAGATCCCCTGGAGAAGGAAATGGAAACCCACTCCAGTACTCTTGCCTGGAAAATTCCATGGATGGAGGAGCCTGGTAGGCTACAGTCAATGGGGTCTCAAAGACTCGGACATGACTGAGTGACTTGACTACACTACTACAGTTCAGTTCAGTCGCTCAGTTTTGTCTGAACCTTTGCGACCCCATGAACTGCAGCACACCAGGCCTGTCCATCACCAACTCCTAGAGTTCATTCAACCTCATGTCCATTGAGTCAGTGATGCCATCCAGCCATCTCATCCTCTGTTGTCCCCTTTTCCTCCTGTCCCCAATCCCTCCCAGCATCAGAGTCTTTTCCAATGAGTCAACACTTTGCATGAGGTGGCCAAAGTACTGGAGTTTGAGCTTTAGCATCACTCCTTCCAAAGAACACCCAGAACTGATCTCCTTCAGAATGGACTGGTTGGATCTCCTTGCAGTCCAAGGGACTCTCAAGAGTCTTCTCCAACACCACAGTTCAAAAGCATCAATTCTTTGGTGCTCGGGTGTCTTCACAGTCTAAATCTCACATCCATGTATGACTACTGGAAAAACCATAGCCTTAACTAGATAGACTTTTGTTGGCAAAGTAATGTCTTTGCTTTTGAATATGCTATCTAGGTTGGTCATAACTTTCCTTCCAAGGAGTAAACTTCTTTTTATTTCATGGCTGCAATTACCATCTGCAGTACTGTATAATTGATTATATCTATACTGTACACCTTATCTACTTTTATGTGACTTCCCTGGTGGCTCAGATGGTAAAAGCATCTGCCTACAATGCAGGAGACCTGGGTTTCATCCCTGATTCATGGTAGGCTAGAGTCCATGGTGTTGCAAAGAGTCAGACACGACTGAGCAACTTCACTACACTACTATATATCACTATATAGAGGCTATATAACATCTGGCTAAAGACTAGAAGGCTCTTTCTTCCCCCTTCTGATGTCTATGTGAGAGACATTCTTTATGTCTTTTATACTTTAATAAAACTTTATTACACACAAGCTCTGAGTGATCAAACCTCGTCACTGGCCCCAGATTGAATTCTTCTCCTCTGGAGGCTAAGAATCCCAGCATCTTTCTCTGCTCAGCAACAACTTTTCATCTTGGGGGCTTGTCCGGGGTCTGAACCTGTGACCTCACAAGCCAGAGGCAAGAACAGTAATCTGTAGACCAACCAGCCTGCTGCCCAGATGAAAGGGGTTAGTGGAGGGAGAGTGGAGACCATTAGGAGACCAAGACAATAACCGAGATGAGACATAGTGATCAGGGCCATGATCAGAAGAGGGACCAAGGTCATAGACTATGAGGATGCTTGAAAAATCAATTATGAATGTATTTTTATAAAATAAGTGATATTTCCTCCTTTGGATTTGTCAGTTTGAATTTAGAGTGTCAGAAAAAGTAATGGAGGAAAAGCTGTGAGCATAAAATATTACATGAATGAAAGAATCAGGCACAGGATTGAGGAAAGCTGGTGCAGAGGGATCTTGGGCTAAGATTAGAGTAACTCTTTGCACATGATGTGTTTGATACATCATATAGCTGTCTGAATGGCAGTTCCAAGCAAGCTGATAGACAAAGGGCAGCATCTCAGGGAGAGGTCTGGGACTGAGTTATAAATTTGGCAGCCAGTAAATCTCTTCAATATGATTTCATTATTGGGAAGAAAAAAAAAAAAATCTGCATTAGTGGATTCAGGGAGAGACCCACAGGGGATAGAGACTCATGATAGAGTTTCATCATGTCTCAAAACAAAATTCCATTGGAGTAAATGTACATGGGAGGTAAAGCAAATTAAGAAACATTTCTCTTGATATCACACTTGATTCTTGTCTTCTTATATTTACCTTAAAGTATTTAAAAATATATTTTATATTATTTAATGTGTTTAATGTATTTAAGATATTACCTACTTTAATGTATTTATTGAAATAAATATATTTCAAGAAGAAATTTAATTAATGAGTAATCACTTGCTTTTCAGAACTTCCAAATAACAGGACTTTTTAACCATGAATTACCTCAATATATAAGTGGATTGGGGTTTGCTTTTTACTATAATATTACTTTCTTTAGCACTAGCTTTCTAAGTCCGACTATATTTTCCCTCTACTAATTATATGAGATCATAAATACAGAATTTGATTAATTTTTAGAAAAATAATGTAACATGAAGTATATCCTGCTGCTAAATCTGGTGAGAAATAATGTATATGGTAAACTTAGAGGAATAGATAGAAAATGAGAAAACATGGCAGACATTCTTGTGAACTATAGAAAAAATGGCAAACTGTAAAACCTGTGTTTTTCCTATTAGAGTGCTGTCAACTGGCCTGCATAAGTCTGAAAATGGAGGATTGATGATTTGCACAACTGGAGAATGTGGATCCTCAGAAAGCAGAAATTTATTTTGTAATTATAACTTCATATTCCTTACAACAGTGAGGAACTGCCCTGCCATATGATATTGTCAGGTGGTTACTTTTCTTTCAGAAGGACTTCTAATAGCAGCTCCAATCATTCCTTGGAATGTGCCTCAGTGACCCCAGAGCTGTGTGACAGTAAGTTGCAAGAGCCAAGAAAGAACCAAAAATTATGCACATTTTCTCATGAAAGGTAAGGAAACGCTTGCTGGTGGTGACATTCCTTTCTATGCAGAGCAGGCATGCTTGATTTCTGAAAAGGGCTTAGTGCTTGAAATTTTCTTTGAGCAAATGTTTGAAATCATTCAAGCTGGCGTGGCAAATAAGGCAAAATAATTTCCCACATGTAGAAAAATCAGCAGACGCTTTCAAACATATGAGTTATGAAATGACGCAGCTGGGATTCTTTTTAAGCAGTGTGTCAGGCTATTACTGAGAGCACTGAAGATGTGGTTTGCTTCCTGCTATGTTTCTCTGAAAAGCAGTTGAAAATATTTAACTGACTGCATTCAAATGTGGAGAGAAACATGAAAACTGGCACACACTATTCAATCGGGAATTTATCTACTTTTATTAAAACTTCAGAAGTTATCATTAATTAAATTGCAGTTAAAATACTGCCACTTAGGTAAATCATTGAGGTTATTAGTGCCCTTATGTGGAGAGTGAAAAGGTTGGCTTAAAGCTCAACATTCAGAAAACGAAGATCATGGCATCTGGTCCCATCACTACATGGGAAATAGATGGGGAAACAGTGGAAACAGTGTCAGACTTTATTTTTCTGGGTTTCAAAATCACTGCAGATGGTGACTGCAGCCATGAAATTAAAAGACGCTTACTCCTTGGGAGGAAAGTTATGACCAACCTAGATAGCATATTCAAAAGCAGAGACATTACTTTGCCAACAAAGGTTCGCCTAGTCAAGGCTATGGTCTTTCCTGTGGTCATGTATGGATGTGAGAGCTGGACTGTGAAGAAGGCTGAGCGCCGAAGAATTGATGCTTTTGAACTGTGGTGTTGGAGAAGACTCTTGAGAGTCCCTTGGACTGCAAGAAGATCCAACCAGTCCATTCTGAAGGAGATCAGCCTTGGGATTTCTTTGGAAGGAATGATGCTAAAGCTGAAACTCCAGTACTTTGGCCACCTCATGCGAAGAGTTGACTCATTGGAGAAGACTCTGATGCTGGGAGGGATTGAGGGCAGGAGAAGAAGGGGACGACAGAGGATGAGATGGCTGGATGGCATCACTGACTCGATGCATGTGAGTCTGAGTGACCTCCGGGTGCTGGTGATGGACAGGGAGGCCTGGCGTGCTGCGATTCATGGGGTCGCAAAGAGTCGGACACTACTGAGCGACTGATCTGATCTGACGTGTGGCACATGGACATTGAAGACACAATAAAATAGCATGGTGGACTAGAATACAGGATTTTGGGTTAAAGAAGTTGGGTAGCAGAACTTGTTCTGTAAGTTTCTAAGTAAGAGAAATGAATTTCACTAATTTAAATGGGCATAATGAGAATACAGACCAAAGAACATAGATATTTGCGATGAGTAACTGAGAAAACAATCTACTTTTCCAGGGGTTGGTCTCTGCTGTGGAACACAGGTTTCTCTGGCTATGGCACACAGACTGAGTAACTGAAGCTCATGCAGGCTGTCCAGTTGTGGTGCATAGGCTTAGTTGCCCAAGCAGCAAGATCTCAGCTCCTTAGCCAGGGATCAAACCCACATTCCCAGTTTTGCAAGGCAGGTTCTTTACCACTGTACCACCAGGGAAGTCCTTGAATATTGTTTTTAAAAATGTAATCTCTCTCACCCACTAAGGAGACTACTAAAATAAATTTCAGTGAGAATTTGGAGAAATTGGAGTTTGCACTCTCTTGGTAGAAGTGTAAATTAGTGCAGTTTTTGTGGAAAAAATTATGAATGATCCTCAAAAGGTTAAAAATAGAATTAGAATATGGTCTAGCAATCCCAATTCTGAGTATATTCCCCAAAATAATCAATAGAAGTGTCTTATCAAAATATTTCTACACACTCATTTCACAGTAGGGTGGTAGAAGTAGCTAAAGGTGGAAGCAACCCAAATGTCCAGTGATGGATGAATGGGTGAGAAAATGTGGCAACTATGTATAATGGAAGATGATTCAGCTTTTAAAAAGAAAGAGATTCTGCCACATGCTACTACACAAATGAACATTGTGGATATTATGCTAAGTGAGATAAGCCAGTGAGAAAAAGAAAAATATACAATTTATATGAGGGGTAAATAGTGTGAAGTGAAAGTCACTTAGTCATTTCTGATGCTTTGCAACCCCTATACAGTCCTTGAAATTCTCCAGGCCAGAATTGTGGAGTGGGTACTCTTTCCCTTCTCCAGGGGATCGTCCCAATCCAGGGATTGAACCCAGGTCTCCCACATTGCATAGGGGTAAATACATAAAGACAAAAA
This sequence comes from Tragelaphus eurycerus, assembly GCA_935064755.1. Lineage (NCBI taxonomy): Eukaryota > Metazoa > Chordata > Mammalia > Artiodactyla > Bovidae > Tragelaphus > Tragelaphus eurycerus. The sequence goes on from CAKXYN010000308.1 coordinate 335,973, forward strand.
TAAACTGAAGAGCCAAAGTAGAATGATGGTTGCCAGAAGTTGGAAGGATGGGCATCATAGGAGTTATTGTTTAATGGGTACAGAGTTTCAATTTGGGAAGATGAACAGTTCTAAAGATGGACAGTGATAGTGGTTACACAACAATATGTGTGCACTTAATACCAGTAAAGGGTACACTTAAAATGATGGTTTAGAATGATATTATGTTCATTTTACCACAATAAAATTGGAAAAATTGCAATGTCTTGCTAACATAATAGTTATTATTGTGAGTCATTCTGAAGAAAATCATAAAGCTTATTGCTGAAAATCAGAATGAACACACTGTTGTCAGATAGAATTATGAAAGGTCACAGGCTTTGAGGCATATACCAACAGTATTCAAAAAGTCATAGATGAGTGAATGCAGAATTAACTGATGACTGTAGTTCCCAACTATATTTGCTAAGTCAAGATCAAGGTCAGCAAACAAATAAACATGGTGGACACTTTATCTGTACAAATGATACATTGAAAGTTTGCAGCTAAGAATAAGGAATTCCTAGCATTGGCATTGTCTATTCAGAACCAATTGCACACACTCTACGAAGTAAGTTTAATTTTCTTTTAATCTATTGTGCAGAATAGTACTCGTTACACATGGTAAAATGTAAGTAGATGCACAATGAAATAGAGGGAAAAGCATGCCTTCCTCTTTATATTAAAAAAAGAAAAAAACTGTTAAAGCTAAATAGATTTTTAAAAATATAGCTATTAAATTAACTTTTAAGCTTGTCATAGCCTGTTAAAAATATTTGAAAAGAATCTCATTTATAAATGACATAATATATAGGGCATATAAAAAAAAATGTTATAGCCCTACATAAAAAAAACAATAATATCAACAAAAGTTCAAACCAAAGCACTATAAAATTGTACAAAAAGACAGTAAATAACTAATTAATAGAGATGAATAGAAGGTTATTCCACATACTTGAATTGAAAATATAATTAAAACTTTACGATGTAAATATAAAAATGCACTATTTAATTGAATAGAAACAAACCTGATGGGCTGCCCACATTCTACTGGGGAAGATTACACAGTTGAGTGGTCACTCGGAATCACCTTGGGGTGCTGCCTCACCTGGAAAGGCATTTACTATGAAAGTAAATGAAACAAGCAGAGTACAACTTGTGCATATAGAAGAAACAAGCAGAGTACAACTTGTGCATATAGAAAAATGTCAATCATAAGCATATATTTATCAAAAACAATTATCTTGGGCTGAAATAAATCCGACTGAGCGACTCATCTGATCTGATCTGATCTGAAATAAATCCACCACCAAATTTTAAGAAATGGTAATATATAATTTTTATTTATTTTAAAAATTCCTTAAAATAGAAAGGGGCATATTCTAGAAGTTGTGAGGTTAAGTTTTAGCTAAACAAACAAGCAAGTATCTCTAATTGCTATTAAGTGAAACAGGAAATTTGAATGTGTCATACTTTTATTTTTTCCTCATATGGTTATATAATGAGACGTTAACTTATCATGTATTACAGTTTCAGAGACAACATAATATTAGAAGAATTTGTGTATATGTCCAAGGTTTTCTAGCAACCTGAATACCTTTGTAAAAAACTATAAGCAAGGCGAAAAGACAGCCTTCAGAATGGGAGAAAATAATAGCAAATAAAACAACTGACAAACAACTAATCTCAAAAATATACAAGCAACTCCTACAGCTCAATTCCAGAAAAATAAATGACCCAATCAAAAAATGGGCCAAAGAACTAAAGAGACATTTCTCCAAAGAAGACATACAGATGGCTAACAAACACATGAAAAGATGTTCAACATCACTCATTATCAGATCAGATCAGATCAGATCAGTCGCTCAGTCGTGTCCAACTCTTTGAGACCCCATGAACTGCAGCACGCCAGGCCTCCCTGTCCATCACCAACTCCTGGAGGTCACTCAGACTCACATCCATCGAGTCAGTGATGCCATCCAGCCATCTCATCCTCTGTCGTCCCCTTCTCCTCCTGCCCCCAATCCCTCCCAGCATCAGAGTCTTCTCCAATGAGTCAACTCTTCGCATGAGGTGGAAATACTGGAGTTTCAACTTTAGCATCATTCCTTCCAAAGAAATCCCAAGGCTGATCTCCTTCAGAATGGACTGGTTGGATCTCCTTGCAGTCCAAGGGACTCTCAAGAGTCTTCTCCAACACCACAGTTCAAAAGCATCAATTCTTTGGCGCTCAGCCTTCTTCACAGTCCAGCTCTCACATCCATACATGACCACAGGAAAGACCATAGCCTTGACTAGGCGAACCTTTGTTGGCAAAGTGATGTTTCTGCTTTTGAATATGCTAACTAGGTTGGTCATAACTTTCCTTCCTAGGAGTAAGTGTCTTTTAATTTCATGGCTGCAGTCACCATCTGCAGTGATTTTGGAGCCCAGAAAAATAAAGTCTGACACTGTTTCCACTGTTTCCCCATCTATTTCCCATGTAGTGATGGGACCAGATGCCATGATCTTCGTTTTCTGAATGTTGAGCTTTAAGCCAACCTTTTCACTCTCCACTTTCACTTTCATCAAGAGGCTTTTTAGCCCCTCTTCACTTTCTGCCATAAGGGTGGTGTCATCTGCATATCTGAGGTTATTGATATTTCTCCCAGCAATCTTGATTCCAACTTCTGTTGTAATAAGATCATCCAAATACATGGCACAAGTAAATCAAGAAACAAGCAAGCAAGAATTTTGTCATTGTATTTCAGGGAAATATTCCATGGAAGTTTTCTATGAGTTCTGCCAAAGAACACACCATGTGAGGCAGTCCAGTCCTCATTGATCTTGAATCAATGGCATTTTTTTTATTAATTCCAATAATTGTAGATAATATTTTTGAAAAACGCAATGAAAATGAAAGTTAAAATATTGAAAACTCCTCTTTTTAATTCTACAACACATATAAAATTACTTTGTCATAACTTCTAGATAATTTCTAGATTTCCATATAATTTTCCAACTGCTTGCTCTGAATATTTTTCTTCTTCAGTCATGGACTAGGAACGAAGTTTGATGAATTGGATTCCTTCTTGGTTCACACAGTTAAGACTCTGCCAGCAATGCAGGGGACCTGGGTTGGGTAGATTCCCAGGAGAAGGAAATGGTAACCCACTCCAAGTATTCTTGCCTGGAGAATTCCATGGACTGAGACGCCTGGCAGTCCGTGGCTCTGCCAAAAAACCCCATGGGTTTGCAAAGGGTCGGACATGACTGAGTGACTAGTACATTCACTTTCAAACCCCTGGGCAGACCACATTGTGAAGAACTATGATACTGAAAATATCCTTGACATGATTGCTAAAGTTTATATAATAAAGGTTTCATAGAGCTATTTATTGCAGTGTTCCTTAAGGTAGGTCAATAGAATAATGCCAAACTAAATTTCAGTAGAATACATTTTATGAGACTCATTACCCAAGGAAATGGCTCTTTAATGATATACATTTAATCTAAGAATAAATTTTAAGGTAGTTGAGAAATGTTCCACTACCATTGTGTTAGAAAGTTGTCTACGAATATTATTTTTCCAAACTTACTGTAATAAGAATTGAGGAACATGTAGATAGTTTAAGGTTATGTTTTCACTAAAGATCTAGCTTCAGGTAGATCAATATGGATTTCCAAACAATTAAAATAGGAAATTTTAACATTCTTTTGAAAATTAAACAATATCCATCAAAAGCATATTCCTAAATATGTAGCCACTTCTCCAGTTAATGGAATAAGGACTTAAGAGAAAGAATATGCTTTTATTTTAAGGATACAGTCCAAGACTATCTCTAACAATTTGAAAATGATGATTGAAGAACTGAAATTGTGCATTATTGAATTTTCAATTTTGTACTGGGTAATTATTGATTAAAATTGCCCATTGCAGTCAAACCCACATAAAAGAAAACTGAATTAAACCTATAGATGTTGTTGTTAAGTAATTTCACTCACTGGTGAACCCCAAGATGAATTATTTGATATATCTACTCTCAGATAACTTATAGATTTTATATGGTTTATGCACTTGTTGGAAAAATGCCAATTAAATATTGGATGACATCTGCCAAACAAAGTATTATGGTTTAAATATACTTGACATTGTGCCATTTTGCCATTCTTTTTGCAACTGATAAGGGTACAGATCTAATTGCCTGTAGAACCTGCTTTTAAAATATGAAAAAAAAAAGCCCTGAAGAAAATCCGTATTATTTTCTACTTAATAGCTGGAAGGGGTGCTTTAAGTTTATTCAAAACTGAGTTTAAATAATTAAGATAGATTTAAGCCATTAAAATATGTAGAAATGGTAAAGTAAGGTATAATGCATTATGATAAAAATATTAATTGGTGTATTTTCAGAATATTTATTTTGACCCTTTTTATTAAATGTTTTATTTTTTATATATATCTATATATTTATATATATATATATAAATAATTCAGGCATCATGTAGACTTATGACATCTTTTCTCATATCACTTTGTGTCCATGGAATTAAAATTTAAATGATGATCGCATATTTTGACTTTACAAAATGCCAGAATTTGATCCTATAAAATGGTAGGAAGTATAGCTATGTTCTTCTTGGTCCACGTGGATAATGGTGACCTCAAACCCATATATGTAGTTTGTCAATAATGAGATTGGCACATATTTTAGAGTAAGTAAAATAACGTGTGCTTAACTGTGAGTAAAGCTTGTAAGCTTCCTATTTCAAAAATGGGATGGCTGACATTATGTGTCCCGCTAGGTATGACAGTGCCCTTGGCTTACCAAGGCCACATCAATAGGGAATTAAAGGACTCTGCCAGTCAAAACAGACTTTCAAGTGGGAGAAAGAGCTACATGAACATGATTTTAAAGGAGGTGGCTTTTATTTATTTGTGTGTATGTATTTGTATTTGTATTGTATGTATTTGATGAAGTGATTACTTATATGCAACAATAGAGGGTATCTATTTCCCTTAACTTTTAAAGCTGAGAAACAGTGTTTCTCATGCCTTACTCAGCACAGGAGCCCTACTATTTTACATCCTAACTTTGTATTTCGGAGAAGGCAATGGCATCCCACTCCAGTACTTCTGCCTGGAAAATCCCACGGACGGAGGAGCCTGATAGGCTGCAATCCATGGGGTCGCAAGGAGTCGGACACGACTGAGCGACTTCACTTTCACTTTTCACTTTCATGCATTGGAGAAGGCAATGGTAACCCACTCCAGTGTTCTTGCCTGGAAAATCCCAGGGATGGGGGAGCCTGGTGGGCTGCCGTCTATGGGGTCGCACAGGGTCAGACACGACTGAAGCGACTTAGCAGCAGCAGCAGCAACTTCGTATTTGGTTAGATCCAATAATTTGGCCTCAGGAAGAAGCAGGTGACATCAGGTTAGAGATACCTTAGATGGTTCCTTAGGGATAATTATTACTATTTTTGCAAAGCTATCACCTGGGACTTGACTTAGTTAAGACTAGGTTGTCAACGAAGCAGAGACTGAGGCAGTTGAAAACTATTAATACATTCCCAGGAAACAGGAGCGAGGGATGGATTGAGGCAGGAAAGGAGAGAGCCCATCCTGAATATGTTACCCACATGCTCACTGCTAAGTGAAACTAATTTGGGGTTCCACAGCACATTTCCAGAGCCACCTCACTAAAGGCATCCTGTGATCTTGTGTGAAAGTGGAAGTTGCTCAGTCGTGTCCAACTCTGTGACTCCATGGACTATACAATCCATGGAATTCTCCAAGCCAGAATACTGGAGTGGGTAGCCTTTCCTTTCTCCAGGGGATCTTTCGTGCCCAAAGATTGAACACAGGTTTCCCACATTGCAGGCAGATTCTTCTTGCAGCTGAGCCACAAGGGAAAGCCAAGGATACTGGCTTTCCAGCAGCCTATCCCTTCCCCAGCATATCTTCCTGACCCAGTAATTGAACCAAGGTCTCCTGCATTGCAGGCTGATTCTTTACTTTTTTACTGAGCTAGCGATCTTGTATGGTGGTAGGAAAAACCGAGAACGTATTCACCTCTCCCATAGTCCATTGGTAAAATATTTTCCCCATAGGCTAACTCTAGTTACAAATGGATGAAAACCTAGCAGAGTTCCTAGCATTCACATTGAAAGAGAAGCCACTGCTTTATCTGGTCACCAGAGCAATGACTAGAATTAGAAACTCTAAAAAGAATCTGGTTTCACGTTTGCTTGAGATACTGTTCGTGCAAATGTATGACAGTTATCAAATGCTAAAGGAGCAGTAAAAAAATAAAATACAAAGCTCTTATTAATAAATAATTTATTTGTAAATATGGTCTTAATTTTACTAATGCTATGCTGCTGCTGCTACTGCTGCTAAGTCGCTTCAGCCGTGTCAGACTGTGCAACCCCATAGATGGCAGCCCAACAGGCTCTCTAGTCCCTGGGATTCTCCAGGAAGAACACTGTTGTGGGTTGCCATTTCCTTCTCTATTGCATGAAAGTGGAAATTGAAAGTGGAGTCACTCAGTCATGTCCGAATCTTAGCTACCCCATGGACTGTAGCCAACCAGGCTCCTCCGTCCATGGCTTTTTCCAGGCAAGAGTATTGGAGTGGGGTGCCATTGCCTTCTCCAAGTAATGCTATAGTTTTCTGTAAATATAGTACCTCCTTATTATATTGTAAAGGAAGAAATGTCATATTCACATGTGTGTTTTATAGGTTAAAAACAATATCAATGAATCACCAAAAAATCACTGTCACTGATAAGTCAGCATAGCTTGATAAAAGGATAAAGTGTTAATATACTCATATACCAGTAATGATATTTAGAATTTGAAATAAAATAAAATGTTTATAATAATGTGAAAAAAGAAGAAAGACTTCAGTTCAGTTCGGTTGCTCAGTCATGTCTGACTCTTTGCGACCCCATGGACTGCAGTATGCCAGGCTTCCGAGAGCTTGCTCAAACTCATGTCCATTGAGACAGTGATGCCATCCAACCATCTCTTCCTCTGTTGCTCCCTTCTCCTCCTGCCCTCAATCTTTCCCAGTATCAGGGTCTTTTCCAATGAGTCAATTCTTTGCATCAGGTGGCCAAAGTATTGGAGCTTCAGCTTCAACATCAGTCCTTCCAATAAATATTCAGAACTGATTTCCTTTAGGATGGACTGGTTGGATCTCCTTGCAGTCCAAGGGATTCTCAAGAGTATTCTCTCACATTACAGTTCAAAAGTATCAATTCTTCAGTGCCCAGCTTTCTTTACAATCCAAATCTCACATCCATACATGACTACTGGAAAAACCATAGCTTTGACTAGACAGACCTTTGTTGAAAAAGTAATGTCTCTGATTTTTAATATGCTGTCTAGGTTGATCATAACTTTTCCTCCAAGGAGCAAGCATATTTCAATTTCCTGGCTGTGGTCACCATCTGCAGTGATTTTGGAGCCCCCTGAAATAAAGTCTCTCCCTGTTTCCACATCTATTTGAAATGAAATGACAGGACCAGATGCCATCATCTTCATTTTTTGAATGTTAACAGTTTCACTATTCAAATGTTTGATGTTAATACTATAGAAAAGTGTGTGGAGCTCATTATCTTTCATATATATATATATATATATATATATATATATATATATATATATATATAGTGATAGAAAATATGACCATTGTTTAAGCCAGATCAGGATTTCCAGGTGGCCAAGCAGGACTTGATGCCAAATTTGGGGTATTTAGCCAATGTTAAGAAACTTTATAATATGCTTGATTCCTCATCTCTAAAAGGATGTGATTATCTATAAAATCTGACATCTTTAATATGTGAAATGTTTTACAGTTTCAACAAGTTCTTTTACTATTCAGTTAACTAGGTAAACAAATATTAGTGTAGAACCTCAAAATACTATAATAGACTTCTGAAAATATGGCAAATTCTTAGCAAATGCGTTGTCAGGGAGTTGAGTACTAGGGAAAGGTCACAGATTAAGTAAAAATAATTGAAACAAAAGTAAGCCTACATAAAATCAGTCCCCCCTCAGCCATGTCTTCTGTTTGTTTTCTATATAATCCACATACTTATTCAATGCTGCACACATTTGTGTTTTTATTTTCCCTAGCTGATATTTTCCCTATCTTTTGTTCTTCCTGTAAATGTCCCTCCTTGCTTTGATTTCATTCCATTTTGTGCAAAGAAATGTTAAATAATAATATAATTTCATGTTCAGCCTGAGTTTCTTAAATCCCACTCAACTGTTTGAATTTGACTCCCTATCTAGAAGACCTGCTCAAGTCCTGTTTCATTCAGACAGCCTGAAAGGAAACTCCTTACGTTCAGATTTAGGACAAGTGGAGTTTTCTTCTTCAAATGCCAGTTGGACACAACCAGACAACCTAAAGTAATCTATCAGGTTTATTTTATGCAGATATTTTATTTCTAATTGTCCCCAATTTCAGTGTGCTGTACTCTCATGTTATATATAAACATTCATATAGAATGCCACTTTTATAGCCATCATAACTTATCTTCACACCTCTGTTTGAAAGGCAAGCTGTTTGAAACCCCTACTCCCTCCAACCCTCCACATTCTATCAACACTCCAGCACATACACATTTCTTCTAGATGGTCAACTTTTTACATTCTTTTTTAACTTAATTTTGATTGCACAGGGTTTACTTTTATTAGAGCATTGGCATGGGAGGTGTATTGTAGCTAAACAGCTCTTCACTTGTGCTTTACAATGTCTGCAAAGACATGTAAACACTCTCCATCGTCGGTGGATGACAGAAATAAGTTTTCTCACTGATCGCCTTCTGATTAACAAAAAAGCAGCCTCAAATGGGCATGGGGGAACGCATCCTCTTCCTGTGATCTTCCTCCTAAGTCTCTTGCTCCTCTGGCCTCCACGCCAGTCTCCTGGATGTCACATGGGTTATGGCCTAATGTCCCAGCCTTTTAAACCTCTACTGTGGGAAGAGTCATATCATCTCGAGTGAGGATTAGTCACAGGTATTTGAACACTGTAAAGGTCAGATCTACTGGTTAAACAAACTTCTTTTTTTTTTTGGTACTTGTTAACCAAAACCCTATAAAACATAAATTTTGATTCAAGTTAGTGTTTACTGGTCAACTTTCTCATTAGGCATGCATAAAAAGAACACAGGTCAATGTTTATCCCTATTCATATTATATTATAGTGTGTGTGTGTACATGCTAAATCACTTCAATCATGTGGGACTCTTTGCTAGTCCATGAATTGTAGCCTGCCAAGCTCCTTTCTTTACAAGATTCTCCAGGCAAGAATACTGGAGTGGGTTGCATTGACCTGCTCTAGGAGATCTTCCCAACCCAGGGATTGAACTCACATCTTTTACATCTACTACATTGGCAGGTGGATACTTTACCACTAGCACCACTTGGGAAGCCCACTTATATGCTCAAACACGATTTGTTGTTGTTCAGTGACTAAGTCATGTCCGACTGTTTGCGACGACATGAACTGCAGAATGCCAGGCTTTCTTGTCCTTCACTATCTGAGTTTGCTCACCTGAGTTTGCTCAAACATGATTTGCATATTGAGAAATTCATTAAAATATACCTTATTTTATATCATAACATTGATCAGAAATAAAGCAGCTCAGGAAAACATCTGAATGCACTCTGGGTCTTTTCCTACAAACACATCAGTGTTACTGTCTGATGCTCTAGTGCAATTGCTCAATGATCACTAAATGGCTATGCCACAGAGTCAGCAAAATGTACAAACTCACCCATGTGTGAATGGATTCATTTTCACCCCTGTGATTCTTGAAGATGCATCTGATTCTTAGAATTTAAATCAAGTGTAGAACTTGGACCACAACAGAATCAGAAAAAGTTGGCTTTTCTTTTCAGATTCTTATTGTAGAATTTAATTGTTATGCTTCACAAGGGTTTCATCAAATTTTTAACTCCTAATATGTTGAATGTGAGAACATGAATTTTGCTGGAATTTTGGTAGACGTGCATATGTAGGTAAACATAATGAACATGATTTCTCACAATTTTGAATATTTGTAATTATATAATTCATTTTTAATGTAAAATTTATTTTAAAGCTGCATTAAACTTTGTTACTATTATTACAGTACAGGAGAAAACAGGACAAAGGAGAGATACACGTTCAAAAAATGTGTGAAATAATAGATATATTTGTTAGGAGAGTAATATCTATTGTATATATAGACTGACACTTGTTTTGAAAATTGAGCAAGAAAATAAGTTTTTTGAAATAGCTTGGAGCTCTTTTCTGTCAGCTGCTCTAAGTGATTACAAGTAGTAACACTCATTATGATGGACGAGTTTGTTTTGGGAAATGAGAATTGATATGATGAAATGGAATAGAATGCATTGCACTCGTTCATTTCATAGCCATTATCTAAACAGAGTAGTAGAAGTTGTGAAAAGGTAGAATGGAGAAGTCCAGCCTGTGACAAATGGGTCCAATTTTTAAAAACACACTGTGCTCCTGAAGCCAGCAGCCAGGAAGAACAGTGCCTCCCACACAGCTCACATACCATGAATTTCATTATATGGAAGGCAATTTGAATGTGTATTTTAAGTCTTTCTGAGAAGTTTCTCCTGGACAAAAGAAACAGAGAACTATGATAATATGATGCAATAATTAAGTTTCTTATCAAAAATGATACATTTGTTCTCCATGTATATGACTCTGATTGCATCTTCAGATCAGATCAGATCAGGTCATATCAGTCACTCAGTCGTGTCCGACTCTTTGCGACCCCATGAACCGCAGCACGCCAGGCCTCCCTGTCCATCACCAGCTCCCGGAGGTCACTCAAATTCATGTCCATAGAGTCAGTGATGCCATCCAGCCATCTCATCCTCTGTCGTCCCCTTCTCCTCCTGCCCTCAATCCCTCCCAGCATCAGAGTCTTCTCCAATGAGTCAACTGTTCGCATGAGGTGGCCAAAATACTGGAGTTTCAGCTTTAGCATCATTCCTTCTAAAGAAATTCCAGGATTGATCTCCTTCAGAATGGACTGGTTGGATCTTCTTGCAGTCCAAGGGACTCTCAAGAGTCTTCTCCAACACCACAGTTCAAAAGCATCAATTCTTCGGCGTTCAGCCTTCCTCACAGTCCAGCTCTCACATCCATACATGACCACAGGAAAAACCATAGCCTTGACTAGGCGAACCTTTGTTGGTAAAGTAATGTCTCTGCTTTTGAATATGCTATCTAGGTTGGTCATAACTTTCCTTCCAAGGAGTAAGCGTCTTTTAATTTCATGACTGCAGTCACCATCTGCAGTGATTTTGGAGCCCAGAAAAATAAAGTCTGACACTGTTTCCACTGTTTCCCCATCTATTTCCCATGCAGTGATGGGACCAGATGCCATGATCTTTATTTTCTGAATGCATCTTAGGTAATGTTTTAGGTCTGCTTGAGTCTAAGGTAATGGCAGAATTTGGATGCAGCTAATGTATATAATGCACACATCTCATATGCTAGCAAAGTAATGTTCAAAATTCTCCAAGCCAGGCTTCAGAAATATGTAAACTGTTAAGTTTCAGATGTTCAAGCTGGATTGAAGACAAGCAGAGGAACCAGAGATCAAATTGCCAACATTCATTAGATCATTAAAAAAGGCAAAAAGAGTTAAAAAAAAAAAATAATCTACTTCTGCATTATTGACTAGACCAAAGCCTTTAACTGTATGGATCACAACAAACTGTGGAAAATTCTTCAAAAGATGGGAATACCAGACCACCTGACCTGCCTGCTGAGAAACCAGTATACAGGGCCAGAAGCAACAGTTAGAAATGGACATGGAACAACAGACTGGTTCCATATTGGAAAAGGAGTATATCAAGGCTGTATATTGTCACCGTGTTTATTTAATTTATATGCAGAGTACATCACTGGGCTGGAAGAAGCACATGCTGGAATCAACATTGCTGGGAGAAATATCAATAACCCCACATATGCAGATGACACCACCCTTTTGGCAGAAAGTGAAGGAGAACTAAAGAGCCTCTTGATGAAAGTGAAAGAGGAAAGTGAAATAGTTGCCTTAAAACTCAACATTCAGAAAACTAAGATTATGGCATCTCTTCCCATAACTTCATGACAAATCGATGCAGAAAAAATGGAAAACAGTGACAGATTTTATTTTCTTGGGCTGCTAAATCACTGCAGATAGTGACTGCAGCCATGAAATTAAAAGACTCTTCCTCCTTGGAAGAAAACGTAGAACAACTTAGACAATGTATTAAAAAGCTGAGATATCTCTTTGCCTACAAAGCTCTATGTAGTTAAAGCTATGGTTCTTTCAGTAGTCATATATCAGATCAGATCAGATCAGTCGCTCAGTCGTGTCCGACTCTTTGCGACCCCATGAATCGCAGCACGCCAGGCCTCCCTGTCCATCAATAACTCCTGGAGGTCACTCAGACTCACATCCATCGAGTCAGTGATGCCATCCAGCCATCTCATCCTCTGTCGTCCCCTTCTCCTCTTGCCCCCAATCCCTCCCAGCATCAGAGTCTTCTCCAATGAGTCAACTCTTCGCATGAGGTGGCCAAAATACTGGAGTTTCAGCTTTAGCATCATTCCTTCCAAAGAAATCCCAGGGCTGATCTCCTTCAGAATGGACTGGTTGGATCTCCTTGCAGTCCAAGGGACTCTCAAGAGTCTTCTCCAACACCACAGTTCTAAAGCATCAATTCTTTAGCGCTCAGCCTTTGTCACAGAAGAAGAGGCTTCTTCCAGCTCTCACATCCATACATGACCACAGGAAAGACCATAGCCTTGACTAGGCGAACCTTTGTTGGCCAAGGTAATGTCTCTGCTTTTGAATATGCTATCTAGGTTGGTCATAACTTTCCTTCCAAGAAGTAAGCGTCTTTTAATTTCATGGCTGCAGTCTCACCATCTGCAGTGATTTTGGAGCCCAGAAAAATAAAGTTTGACATTGCTTCCACTGTTTCCCCATCTATTTCCCATGAAGTGATGGGACTGGATGCCATGATCTTCGTTTTCTGAATGTTGAGCTTTAAGCCAACCTTTTCACTCTCCACTTTCACTTTCATCAAGAGGTTTTTCCCACATATTATAATATATAATATATTATATTGCACTCATTCATTTCATAGCCATTATCTAAACAGAGTAGTAGAAGTTGTGAAAAGGTAGAATGGAGAAGTCCAGCCCATGACAAATGGGTCCAATTTTTAAAAACACACTGTACTCCTGAAGCCAGCAGCCAGGAAGATCAGTGCCTCCCACACAGCTCACATACCATGAATGTGATATTATTTTTATATTCTATTTATATATTATATATAATGCATATTATATAATTAAATTATTATTATATATTATTACATCATTATACAATATATAATATATATTGTATAATATTATATATAATATTATAATTATATATAATTACAATATATTATATTTATATATAATTATGATTTTATATAATTATATACTATATTTTATGTTATAGTTATATAATTATTATAATAATAAATATAATTATATTATATTACATTATATAATTATATATTATATAATATATATTTATTTAAATATTATATTTTTATTATATACTATACATATATATAGTAATATATGAGACTACTGTTATGAGTACATATATATATAGTACAGATATGAATGTTGGACCATAAAGAAGGCTGAGTATTGATGAATTGATGCTTTTGAATTATGATGCTGGAGAAGATCTTGAGAGTCCCTTGGATAACAAGGAGATCAAACTAGTCAATCCTAATGGAAATCAGCCTAGAGTATTCATTATAAAGACTGATGCTGAAGGTGAAGTTCTGATATTTTGGCAACTTGGTGTGAAGAGCCAACTCATTGGAAAAGACTCTGATGCTGGATAGAATTGAGGCAAAGGGATAAGAGGGTAGCAGAGGATCAAGTGGTATACTGGCATTACTGAATCAATGCGCATGAGTTTGAGCTTACCCTGGGAGATAGTGAAGGACAGGGAACTTGGAGTACTGTGGTCCATGAGGTCTCAGAGAGTCGGAATTGACTTGGTGACTAGACAATAATCAAACATTCCTTTGGCAATATGAGCACTAAAATAGGTTACATATGAAGCCAATAATAGATGCATGAATGATATTTCATCTGTTTCAGATCTCTATATGCTTCTTAAAGTAGATTTTTGAAAAATGTTAGATATAGTAAAAGGAAAGCCTGTAGTATAAACAATAAGAGTGTATTACTTTTGTTGTGTAATTTTAAAATACTCTTAGTAAAACAGGGATAAAGAAATGGATAGATAATATGTCCAACCCAAATGCTGAGTTGTGTGTTTGACTGTGTGTATTTGTGTTTGCATGCATATAAACATTTGACTCATGCTTTTATAATTATATATATATTTATAAATATATATAATATATTATGTAATATAATATAATGTATTATATTATAATATATTAATATAATTACATTATACAATATATAATATAATATAATAAATAATATATATATAATATCTATATAATATTAATATATTATATGTAATGTAGTATATAGTATATAATATATACACTATAATTATATAATATATTATTACATATTATGCTGCTGCTGCTGCTGCTGCTTAGTCTCTTCAGTCGTGTCCGACTCTGTGCGACCCCATAGACAGCAGCCCACCAGGCTGCGCCGTTCCTGGGATTCTCCAGGCAAGAACACTGGAGTGGGTTGTCATTTCCTTCTCCAATGCATGCAAGTGATAAGTGAACGTGAAGTCAGTCAGTCGTGTCCTACTCTTAGTGACCCCATGGATTGCAGCCTACCAGGCTCCTCCATCCATGAGATTTTCCAGGCAAGAGTAGTGAGTGGGGTGCCATTGCTTTCTCCAATGTATATTATATATATATATATATATATTATATATATATTTAATATATTATATAAAGTATATAATTATTTTAATATATAATTTTATATAATTGTATATTAAATACATTATTAAAATTATTATATAAATTTATTTATATAAATTTTATTGTATAGAATTTATTATAGAATGATATAAAATTATTATATAATTAAATATATATAATATATATTTAATAATGATTTAATTATATATAAAATAATTTATAATATTATAATAGAGATTATGTATCTATATATAATATAGATATTATATATATCTATATAATAGATATATATATATCTTTTATATATATATATATATATATATATATATATATATAAAGATCCTGTGTGCTGCACCTAAAAACCCTACAGAGTCAAAGAAAAAACAGACAGGAAAAAGATATCATAAAAAAAAGAAAAACACAGACCAATCTCATGAATATAGTTGCAAAATTTTTCAAATATGCATTAGCAAATCAAATTCAACACTTTATAAAAGAATTATACCACAACATATATGGAGATTCAAGGCTATTTCAACTTTGAAAGTTAAGTGCAATGCATTATATAACAATTCAAAGGAAAAAAAAATTAAAAAAAAAAAAAATCACCTGATCGTACCAATCAATCTTGAACAAGCATCACTGGATACTTTGCAAAATCCAAAATGTTTATGGACAAAACCAGTCAGTAAACCAGTCAGTAAACTAGGAAGAATCTCAAATTCACAAAGAACATTGACAAACAACAACAACCAAAGACAGCTAATATCCTATTAATGACAACAGCATGGACACTTTACCATATGATTGAAACACAGCAATAACATCCTTTTCACCATCACATATCTATTGAAAGATCAGCGTTTTCCAGGATGAAGACATCTTGAGGACTGATCAGAGGAAGCACAGAAATTATTAGAGGAGATGGATGATATTGTAATAGTGGATACATGACACTATGTATTTGTGAAAATCTATATAACTTTACAGAACAAAGACTGGACCTTGACAGAGGCAGATTGGAAAAGTAATTTAGAAGCTCCAGGCAAGCATAGCAGGTTGGAATTCAGACCTAAGATTTTAACTGATCGGTATGCACACACTGCTATATTTTAAATGGACAGCCAACAAAGTCCTGTGGTATAGCAGAGGGAACTCTGCTCAGTGTTGTATGGCAGCCTGGGTGGGAGGGAAGTTTGGGAGAGAATGGATGCATGTAAATGTATGGCTGAGTCCCTTTGCTGTCCACCTGAAACTGTCACAATATTGTCAATTGGCTATAATCAAATATAGAATACGAAAGTTTTTTTTTTTTTTTTTTTTTTTAAGAAATATAGGAAATAACCTCAATGAAGGGGATGGGAGAAAATGATAGTGACTTCAGTAACTTTGGAAATTACTGGACTCTGTAAGTCTGAATGCAAGAGAACTTGTACATAAGCATTGGGGCTTTAAAAGATAGAATTATTTATCATAAGAACATTTGTCGATTGTGAAACCACCCTATAAGCACACTGGTTTAAAACCAGGTAAATTACTGGTAGAAGATGCAAACTGGGCTTCTCCTTGATGTAATCGGAAGTTACAGATAAGAAAGGGGAGAAGGTTAAAATTATACTAGTGCTAGTGGATTAGAGTTGGAGACACAAGAATGAGCTCATATTTGGATTAATATTAATATAGATGGTTAAATACAGAAATATTTATAAATATGTACAAATATATGTGTTACTATAACCTTGCTCTGGCACTTCAGTTAACAATTAAAAAAAAGAAAAATCAAACAGGGATTCCATGGAGAAATGACTGACTCCCCTCCCCCAGGCTGCCATATAACATTGAGCAGAGTTCCCTGTGCTATACTGTAGGGCTTTGTTGGCTATTCGTTTAAAATACAACAGTGTGGGCATACCTATCAGTTAAAATCTTAAGTAAGGTCTGCATTCCAACCTGCTATGCCTGCCTGAAGCTTCTAACAAGTAGAATCTTCTATCATGTATACTACATTCAAGAAGTATTATAGGGCATATGAAAATGTGCTACGAGAAAATAAACAAAAGAAACAGAACAACAACAAAAAGTCACAATGGTTGCTGTAAGACAAAGAGACAGAAGAACCAAGTTAGCAAGTTGCAAATGGCCAAAGCTGGACCATTTGAGCAACAAAATAAATAAGTAGCATTTGATTATAATACAATGCATAGACTATGTATCTATGAAACTGTACTGATAAATGGGTGAGTAAAATAAAAATGTGGGAGAATAGACAAATCTCTTGTGCAAGAGTTTCAAATAATTTTTGCAGATACTCCAGTTTGAAAAATATAGAATATAACCTAAAACTCCCCTCTTCTTAGATAAGGACAAAAAGATGTATTTATAATAAACCAACAAATGCTTAATTGAGTAACAATAATAAAATCATAACCATGATAGAAAATAAATCAGAAGTTGTACTTCCTGACAATCAAAATGGAAAAAAAAAATATAGCTCAATATGAATTTGGATAATAATGTAAATTAATATTAACAGTAATTGATATAATTTGAAAAATATAAATGGAAGCACAAAATATATATCTTCAATTTAGTTGCAAATCTCTTTTCATTGAAAAGATGCATTTTACAAATTTAAATAATATTTCCCAAATTCTATATAACATTTTAAAGAATATTCTGTATATTAACCTATGGAATAGTATAGATGGGAGGGATGCAAGAGTCAGAAACTATGGGACACCACATTAGGAACTGAACCACAGAGAAGAATGGATTTCAGTTGTGGGTAAAAGGCAGAAAATCACTTATATGCACAGAGAATAAGGAAAATATTATTTTCTAAAAAACAAGACCATGTTCTTCTGTTTGAGTGTGTTGACCTGCACATCATCCTGAGAATAAAGTAATCCCTGGTGGAGCAAAAAAGCAGGGCACAGACACATGAAGGCATTTATTTGTTTTGAGAGAGGCAGCCTTGAAGTTTTCATAGTGATGGAAACCCCACATTTTCAAGTTCTCCATAAAACTCTTCACTTGAGTTAGAAATGAGAGAAGAAGACTTCTCCTGGAAGCTAATGATTCTCTTAAAATAAATGCTTTTCTCTCTGGTCTTTATTTAGTCTTTTTCTTGAAGGTGGACTCAAGATATTCTTTGGAAAACAACTTTGAGCTTCAGGGAATATTTCTGGACACATGAAAAGTTAATCAACTGCTATAGGCATAATGGATATTATTCCTCTGTCTCCTTGTATAAAATGAGCTGTATGCAGCTGCAAGCATAGGATACTACTTGTAGTAGCGTAACAAAAATTAGGGTTTATTTTTCATCACATGACTGGAAGTCTGGAAGGGGGAAAGAGAGCAGGATCAGGGCAGTGTCTGGCTAAGAATTCAGCCCCAAAGAGGTGCCAAAACTCATCAATATCAAGATCTAGATGTTCACCTTCACCTTTTGTCTTGGTTGCAAGATAGCTCGTTTTCCTATCAGGTCAGATCACATCAGTCGCTCAGTCGTGTCCGACTCTTTGCGATCTCATGAACTGCAGCAGGCCAGGCCTCCCTATCCATCACCAGCCCTCGGAGGTCACTCAGACTCATATTCATATACCACAGAGTAATTCACAAAGGGGAAGACATATAAAAAGCAACATCTATTACCTTTAAAGATCCTGTCTTCTTCACACACCCATTCCATAATTAAGCTATTTAGCAATCACTCTTGTTTTAAAGGGGGTGGTAGGGCATGTCAGTATACTTGACAAAATCCAAGTCCTAAGAATAAATATAAAAATAATTTAATATTGGTTTATAAAATAACAGTGGCTACTAAATTACCCAAAAGTTTTAAATCACATTCACACACACATAATTACTGTCTACATTTTACCTATACTATTGCAAAACCCAACATTTGACTGCCTATATAAATATTTTCAACTTTTCTTTAGAGAATGGACTACATTCTACCAAGGCTTTATCTTTATAGGAAAAATGTCTTTTGCAAAATATTTCTTTTTACACTTTACTTACTCATGTATGAAGATTATTATGATATAACTTAGGACTTCCTACATATGAATACAAAAGGAATGATATTGGAAACATAATATTTGAAATAAAAGACTAATCTGTAGAAGAAGCATTGTTCTGATTGAAGGTAAATGAATATGGGGCTCAGAACATAAAAAAATGATTAAGTAAAATTAATTGAGAGATACAACTACACATTCCTCTTTACTTGAAAGAAGATGAATTAGTAGAATCACTCAAATGAGAAATACATTTTAGAACTTATGGTTAAAACTTTATGTTAATGGAATTCCATGGTGGTCTGGTGGTTACGACCCCACGCTTTCACTGGGGAGGTCATGTGTTCAATCCCTTGTCAGTGAACAAAGGCCCTGCAAGCTCTTCAGTAAGGCAAAAGGAAACAAACAAAATCTACGCTACAAATTTTCTTTCATTAAAGATGTGGTTGTTGTGTAGAGGCAAGTTTATGGACAGGGACTTGCTTTCTGCTGCTGCTGCTAAGTCGCTTCAGTCGTGTCCGACTCTGTGCGACCCCATAGAAGGCAGCCCACCAGGCTTCCCTGTCCCTGGGATTCTCCAGGCAAGAACACTGGAGTGGGGTGCCATTTCCTTCTCCAACGCATGGAAGTGAAAAGTGAAAGTGAATTCGCTCAGTCGTGTCTGACTCTTTGCAACCCCACGGACTGCAGCCCACCAGCCTCCCCCGTCCATGGGACACTCCAGGCAAGAGTACTGGAGTGGGGTGCCATTGCCCTCTCTGTGGGCTTGCTTAGTATTTGTCTTAATTCTGGAGGTTCCTGGAATTTTTATAGCAGTGCAGGGCCAAAGGAAGAAAAGGACTAGTATGTGAGAGAAATTGAATTTGTAATTTTGACTAATAATCCCAGAGACTTTGTGAAATAAATATTCTTCTTTAAAAAAAAAAAAAAAAAACTACTGGAAACTTTATAGCTAAAACTACCAATAATGAAATGCCAAAAACTCAGTTGAATTTAACTTAAACCAAATCAGTCAGTTATTCTGAGATGTTAAACATTGGTTCAGGAAAGGTTTGACAGTAATTTGACAGCTTTAGTTATAGCAGGGTTTAATTTATTTTAAAGAAGATATTCTGTTTCATTTACAAATTTACACTTTTAGTGAAAGGGTATTCTTATTAAATTTCCTTGTCTATTATAACATCAATACAAGTTTGTTTTTTGAAAAATAGATAGACAAGTGCTTAGTTAAGAACTTTCTGAAAGACTCATAGTATGTTGGGGAAGGTCCTTTTCTCCAATTGACCTTTGGAAATTATATTTTAGAAAGTAAATTGTCTTCCATTCAAAGTAAGTCTCATTATGCTTGTAGCAGTTTCTTTCCTCTTAGGCCAGGAGGAAGTTATTAGCACCCGAAGTGTGGAGCAGTCATGAGACATGGTAGTGTTAATATAGCCTGATTCAAGCCTCTTTTTGTCATGAAATAATTACTGTTGCAAAATACCAGCAGGTGTTGAAAGAGCAGGATTAATTTGTAAGAGTTGAATGACATCATTTCAAATGGCTTATTAAACACTAATTAGATTTCAAACCATGTGATTCTCCATACACTTGTCAGGTTGGGAAAGTTTAAACATCTGCTTTCTCTATGATGGAGGTGAACAAGGTTACAGTTTAATTTTCCTAGGTGACAGCTTATCAAATGAAATCAAAATGGAGGTATCCTACATCATGTTTTGTGGAATGAAGAGTATATCCAAATCTTCCTTTCTATTTTCTGTGTTATCAGCCAATTAAGCGATTGCACAATTCTTTGATATTCTCTTTGTGATTCAAAGCATTTATGTAATGAGGTTGCTTCAGATGTATTGTTGAGTAAGAACAAGATATTTCAGGATTGAAAAAGACTTGCCAATAATGATCAAATTCAACTTCCAATAATCTCACATTTTATCTTTACAATTTAGGCAACAAATTGGTTTGTAATTCATTAGTTTTTAAAAATTGAAGTATAAATATACAAAAGGTTTTAGCAAATAACACTGCCAGAGGTCATAGTATTAAGCAAATGCAATAAATTTTTTAAATAACAAGAATAATTATAACCATAAACAGCATCTTTAAAAAATATTTATTAGGCTTCTACCTACTAAACAAAAGCATATGCACTTAAATCCAAGTTAAAAATAGTGGCAGATAAACAACAAAATATTTTCTGAATTTATAGATAAGCTTTGCTATAATCTTAAAATATGATACAAAATTAAAAAAAAATAGAACATTGAATGTCAACTGACTTAGCAACAATCCTAGAAAAAAGCTCATTTCATCTTTACCCTCTAAATGTAGGGGGAAATCACAAAGAGTACAGTTCACTGGAATTTGTAAGAGGGCTTGCCATGCCCGCACCATCCTTCTTGGGACCTTTCACTTCACCTGTGAAAATGGCAACCCACTCCAGTATTCATGCCTGGAAAATCCCATGGACCAAGGAGCCTGGTGGGCTACAATCCATGGGGTTGCAAAGAGTTGGACATGACTGAGCGACTTCTGAGTGTGTGTGTGATGCTCCAGTGAGTTTATGAGCCACACTGGAGTGAGAGGCAAAAGGAAATGTGCATGATCACACAAACTTATCAAAATATCATTCCATATCTTGAAACAAGTGGAAGAATTAGTAAAAGCTCTATGACTAAATTCTTGTTACCCAATCTATTCTTCTGCCATCTTCAGGCCGCATAAACCTACAGGTAGAGGACAGTATTGTCATTCATTAGGGACCATGTCTGATGCTTTTTCCAGTTTGTGCCATTGCATGGGTCATACAGGGCTTCCCAAGTGGTGCTAATGGTAAAGAATCTGCCTGACAAAGCAGGAGACTCAAGAGACAAAGGTTCGATCCCAGGGTTGAGAAGATCCCCTGCAGCTGTAAGTGGTAATCTGTTACGTTTTTCTTGCCTGAAAAATTCCATGGACAGAGGAGCTTGGCGCACTACAGTTCACGGGGTCAAAAAGAGTCTAACATGACTGAACAACTGAGAACATGAGTTATATTGACAAATAAAAACAGCCTGTTTCATAACATTGATAAATTCTCTTCATCATGAACTTTTAGCATTAATTTTGTCTTTATGTTTTAAAATATTGCACAGAACATCTAGTTAATGGATCACTGAGTATTTTTGAACCCCCTTAAATTTTGCTCTTGAGGCAAGTAAGTGCCTCACTCTCCTCATAGGGCTCTTATCACAGCCCTGCTTGACAGTTGATAAATAGTCCATGTTTGATCTCATCCAAGGTGGACTTTTCTTTTCATTTGCTTTTATGAAAATTCCAAGAATGTCCTGTAAAAAGATACCCCATTTTAGTCAAGTCAGCAGAGATATAACATCTGAAATTACATTATTGATTTATTGATCTAATAGTTTATTATCTGTTTCCACTCCTCCCCATCTGTACGTCCACTGAAACAGCAAGTTCCATCAAAATAGGAACTTATCTGTCCTACTTCCTGCAGCTATCCTGGCACATCATAGGCACTCAATGGCTGTGTTTTAAATTAATGATTGTGTGGCTTTGAGGGGCATAGAGCAGGTAGTTTTGTGGAAAAACATATAAATGTAGTTTTTTCTCTGAGAATTTATCAGTTATCATTCTATTTATTCAACCAAAAAAGAGAGCTGGAAATTATATTTGTCTGTAATCACTCACACAAGCTCTCTTGACCATTTTGATAAAAGAGTGGAGGCAGGAAATTCCATGCGATCATTGTTGTAAGTAAATAAGGCCCCCAGTAGATTCTATAAAGAGTAGAGGACCCAGGTGCCTTATGTACAGGCTTTGTTTTGGAGTCATGGTAGTTGAGACCAGAGAGGTAAAATGTGAAATGTTTCTGTCACAGTCAGCAGTTTGCCATATAAACAAAGAGATTAGTGAAGACTTTAAAGGTCCAAATTTTTGTACAAAAGGTAATATACCTCCTGTGTAAACAACTTATGAAAAAATTATTCTCTGACAGTGAGGACACTAAGACTGTGAATCAGCATTGGTTTCTCACTGTTTATCAGAGAGAGAATCAACAGTAGAGATACTAATTCAGCACAGAAGCAGCTTGATAAGATTAGATGGAAGAAATCTCATCCTTCCCATAGTGAGAGATCTAAAATTGGCTCCGTGTTAGACCATATACTCATTCAAAGTACTGTATAATTTTTTAACAAGGCCTCTTGAATTGACTGGTTGATGATTTACTCATTCACTGATTTAGAAAATACATATTTAACAATTGCTATGGGCATGACATTGTCGTAGACACTGGGGCACAAAATGAATGGTGGTATTTTTAAAATGACCAAATATATGAATAAACAAACTTTGAATAATGAGTAATAACCTACTTTTAAATATAGTTGAAATGTAAATAGAGCTCAGCTAAGGACTAAGCCACTGTTAATATGGATTGGAAGTTTTAGAGGACAAAAGCAAAATATCACTCACTATGATATATTTCTAAGACAGTAAGTAGGAGGCAGAAGGACTGTGATATTTCTGTCTCCAATAAAAATATAATATTGGATGAGAAAATGTTGCTGTTTCTCTTTTGTGTATTGCCCAGACTAAATTTTATTAACTGCATGATCTATCCAATTGGCTGTGCAAAAATCAATTGTTAAGATTGATGAAAGCATAGATCAAGTGAAAAATGTTCCTATAGCAGCAAACAGCAGTGATCAAAGTCTTGGTCCACAAAGGCAAAATAAAGACATAAAATTGAAAATTTCTACAGATCTAATGGAAAAAATAAAAATAATTTAATAATAAAATGTGCACCAAAATGTCTTATGCTTTGGCTTCATTTTTCAATTCAATTTTTATAGTAAAATAGATATTGTTCCTCCTAAGAGCACTAACCAAGCATTTTGAAATTTCTATTTAAAATCCTATTTGGTGAATCAAATCTATCTGTTGACACTGGCTTAGAAACAATCTTAAACTCATGACAGGACAGCATGTATTGCCAAGACTAGGGTAGTGGTTCTGACTTCCAACATTTTATTTATGTCACAATTTTTAACCATTCCAGGTTATGAATAGCAGTAGCCTTCTCAACATAAATGTATGCTCTTGCTTATGTTATAGGTGTCTTTATATTATTTAACTTTGATGGGATGGTATTTAAACATGGTTAAACACGAAACTCAAATTATTTACAGGGTTACATTTCTGTACTCAGGTTTGTGAGAGCATTAGTACTGAAAATACTAGTATGTTCAGATGCCAATGAAGTGATTCTGCATTAATCTTTGAGTAACCTCTTGTACAGTGTTTTGCTGGATGCTCGTGTTTTATTATACTGTTTATTTTCATTTTGCAGTAGTTAAGAAAAGTTTTATCCTATAATTTTTATTCTTTTAATTACTACCCAAGTTCTTTTGTGGAAAATCACCCCTCTAAGGCAGAGAAGGCAATGGCACCCCACTCCAGTACTCTTGCCTGGAAAATCCCATGGACTGAGGAGCCTGGTGGGCTGCAGTCCATGAGGTCACGAAGAATCGGACACTTACTGAGTGACTTCACTTTCACTTTTCACTTTCATGGATTGGAGAAGGAAATGGCAACCCACTCCAGTGTTCTTGCCTGCAGAATCCCAGGGATGGCGGAGCGTGGTGGGCTGCCATCTATGGGGTCACACAGAGTCGGATACGACTGAAGCGACTTAGCAGCAGCAGCAGCAGCAGCAGCAGCACCCCTCTAAGGATATGGGTCTGTCTAAAAATATGCTATTGAGCTGTCTATTCAATTCATCTATCTACATAGAAGACCTTTCAAGTTAAAAAATGATACAAAACCATTAAGCTTAATATCTCTAGCATTTTAGAGATGCAGCATTGTTTGTATGTTCGTGTGTCTAATCCAGATCTACAGTTAATCAAGCAATTCTATGTTAATAAATTGTATAAAATTACAAATCCCTTAAGAATTCATCTATAACCCTAATATAATTTCATTTAAAAATATTTCTACAACTGAATTAAGTGATTCTAGTATTCCTGTTTAAAATAAACTGTTGAACTGTGGATGCCTTTTTGCTACTGAGAAGTTAATATATGGCTACTCTGAATATTTACACACACACACACACACACACACACAACTATATATATAGTAAGTGTAAAATATACTCTAGATTTCAATGCCTTATATGAAACAACATAAAATATGTTATTAAAATTAGATATTGCTTATTTTAAATGCATTTAAATAAAAATGCAATATTACATAAAATAAATATAATTAACATAAATTTTCATATTTCCTGTCACTTTTACAAATGTGACTAGTACAAAATTTAAAGTTTCACATGTGGCTTGGGATGTATGTTTATGGGAGAGTACTGGGCTAGGTTGATTGCAGATAATAGAAATGGACTTGAACCTTCATGTATTTAAACAGATAATAAAGTAACAACATGAAATGATATGGAAATAACAGAATAGTTTAATCAGTTGACTAAAAAGTTTAAGTTTCTAAACTCACTACTAACTCTCTAGTGCATGTATGGGAAAATCCTACCCTAGTATAATAAGGTAGTACTGGAAAAGGTCAGTTTTCATCCCAATCCCAAAGAAAGGCAATGCCAAAGATTGCTCAAACTACTGCACAATTGCACTCATCTCACATGCAAACGAAGTAATGCTCAAAATTCTCAAAGCCAGGCTTCAGCAATTCGTGAACCATGAACTTACTGATATTAAACCTGGTTTTA
Source organism: Tragelaphus eurycerus (assembly GCA_935064755.1). Taxonomy (NCBI): domain Eukaryota; kingdom Metazoa; phylum Chordata; class Mammalia; order Artiodactyla; family Bovidae; genus Tragelaphus; species Tragelaphus eurycerus. The sequence goes on from CAKXYN010000308.1 coordinate 361,704, forward strand.
GAAAAGGCAGGAGAAACAGAGATCAAATTGCCAACATCCGTTGGATCATAGAAAAAGAAGAGAGTTCCAGAAAAACATCTATTTCTGCTTTATTGACTATGCCAAAGCCTTTGACTGTGTGGGTCACAATAAACTGTGGGAAATTCTGAAACAGATGGTACTACCGTACCACCCGACCTGCCTCTTGAGAAACCTATATGCAGGTCAGGAAGCAACAGTTAGAACTGGACATGGAACAACAGACTGGTTCCAAATAGGAAAAGGAGTTCGTCAAGGCTGTATATTGTCACCCTGCTTATTTAACTTATATGCAGAGTACATCATGAGAAATGCTGGGCTGGAAGAAGCACAAGCTGGAATCAAGATTGCCAGGAGAAATATCAAAAGCCTCAGATATGCAGATGAGACCACCCTTATGGCAAACAGTGAAGAGGAACTAAAAGCCTCTTGATGAAAGTGAAAGAGGGGAGTGAAAAGGTTGGCTTAAAGCTCAACATTCAGAAATCAAAGATCATGGCATCCGGTCCCATCACTTCATGGAAAATAGATGGGGAAAGAGTAGAAAGTGTCAGACTTTATTTTTGGGGGCTCCAAAATCACTGCAGATGGTGATGGCAGCCATGAAATTAAAAGATGCTTACTCCTTGGAAGGAAAGTTATGACCAATCTAGATAGCATATTCAAAAGCAGAGACATTACTTTGCCAACAAAGGTTTGCCTAGTCAAGGCTATGGTCTTTCCTGTGGTCATTTATGGATGTGAGAGCTGGACTGTGAAGAAGGCTGAGCTCCAAAGAATTGATGCTTTTGAACTGTGGTGTTGGAGAAGACTCTTGAGAGTCCCGTGGACTGCAAGGAGATCCAACCAGTCCATTCTGAAGGAGATCAGCCCTGGGATTTCTTTGGAGGGAATGGTGCTGAAGCTGAAACTCCAGTACTTTGGCCACCTCATGTGAAGAGCTGACTCATTGGAAAAGACTCTAATGCTGGGAGGGATTGGGGGCAGGAGGATAAGGGGACAACAGAGGATGAGATGGCTGGATGGCATCACTGACTTGATGAATGTGAGTCTGAGTGAACTCCGGGAGTTGGTGATGGACAGGGAGACCTGGCATGCTGTGATTCATGGGGTCGCAAAGAGTCGGACATGACTGAGTGACTGAACTGAACTGAACTGAACTGAATATCAAGAATATAGATTTTTATCACATTGGGGTAGCCATGTATTAACTGTTTAGTAATATACATATTTAATTTTTTAATCTTTTGATTTATACCTGAATAGTCATAACATACATAATAGAAAATAATATATTGATAAATTAAAACACATCAAACTTACCAACTGTCTTAATCTGCTACTCTGCCATACAAAATGCCACAATTTGCATGGCTTTTACAACAGAAATTTATTTTCTCACCATGCTGGAGAGTTAACTCAAGATCAAGATCCAATAAAATTTAATTTCTAGTGAAAGCTCACTTTCTTCCTTGTAGAGTGGGCCCTTCTTGCTTGTCTTGTGCTGTGCTTAGTCACTCAGTCATGTCTGACCCTTTATGACCCTATGCACGGTAGCCCACCAGACTCCTCTGTCCATGAAATTCTCCAGGCAAGAATACTGGAGTGAGTTGCCATTTCCTTCTCCAGGTGATCTTCTGAACTTAGGGATCGAACCCAGGTCTCCTGCATTGCAGGCAGATTCTTTACCATCTGAGTCACCAGGGAAGCCCTCTGCTGTGCCCTACTGGTGGGAACAGAGAAAGAGAGAGAGATAGCTAGCTTTCTGGTGTCTCTTCTTGTAAGGGCACTGATCCCATCAAGTTAGGATCTCACCTTTATAAGTTCATTTATCTTAATGACCTTCCTATAAGGCCCTATTTCCAAATAGTCACTGTGGACACTGGGGCTTTATATGAATTTGGGGACAGTGGGGCACAGTTCAGGCCACATCACCAAGTTTATGAAAATTGGTATAATAATAAAAAGGAAAATGGGAAATCATAGACAAAGACATTTCTAGCAACATTATAGAAAAAATTTCAAAGAAAAAAATTACTACTCCTAATATCTGAGTTACTTAATAAGTAAAAGGTAATGGGGAAAATCGGCCCCGCCCTGCCCCCCCTTTGAAGAAAAAAAAAAAAAAAAAAAAAAAAAAAAAACAGGCTATAAAGGAGTGGAGGGGGGAGAAAAAGCGCTAAATTTGTGGTGAATCTCCATCACCATAAGAGACATTCAATCAATAAAAGTGAATGAGTAAGAAAACATCATAAGATAAACTATATATCATTTTTACAAAGAAAAAAAAGTAGATTATTTTGCATTGGCTATTTTTTAAAATATAGATGTCTTTTAGTGTCATTAATTGCAAAATAAAGAAGTCATATATTACAACAAAAACATATATTAAGACATAATTGTAATTGATTTTTTTAAGAATAAAGCCATTCTTATTTTTTATTTTTAAATAGCATCTCTACTTCTTCACATTCTTTACATTTAAATGATACACAATGTACATTCCTAGCAAATATATTTCCAGTCTCTCCTAATTTATTTAAATGAATCTTCTGCTATGGAAATTCTAGGCATACACTTATCTAATTAAATTCAAATTCTGTTCCAATTTGAAAAAATAGCATCTTACAAGAGTGTGAAATTATCTAATGATGTCTCAGTTTTTACATGTAGTGAATTTTTTAGAGTGTTCTAATTGACCTCACAAGAAATTTTAAGCTTTATTTCCATGGAAAAATTCAAAATAATCACTTTATAATTACTAAAAGTAGGATTCATAGTGAAAATTTCCATCACCTTTAAGTTCTAGATAATACATTAATACTCCAATTTCTGCCAAAGCAGGCAAAAAAATGCTCCTAATCCTGAATCTCAAAATGAATGATAGAGAAGTTGAAGTAATTAATTTTAAAAGTCTTCAATAAATAATAATTGTTTTTAAAATGTTAAGAGTTAATGTTTTAGAAGTAGGTGTTCAATGAAAGAAAGTTAACTAAAATATATTATTATTTAAATCTCTGTTTCTCTTTAAAAGCATGATCAATACAGAAAGAGACACGAGTCCAGTCTCTGTTTTTGCATATAAGCCTGATTGATTTTAATCAAGAGCCAAGTATACAGGGCAAAATAAAACATTTTAAAAAATATAACTACATGTAGTGCAAAAGATATTACATTTAATTATATATTTCCTGAGGTAAAATAGCCTTCTATGTGAATAGCAATGTTCGTTAACTATGTGAAATAAATTTATAAAAGAGATCCAGCAAGATATATTATTTTTGTTTTCTATAGCTGTTTAACTTGTCAAACCAGGAGAGTCTATAACATTTGGTTAGTGAAACTTGTTTTAAATTTTCAATTTTGTCTCTCCATAGGCTGGTAATTTAAAGATTTATAGCAATTTGCATAATGAGTTGCACTGTTTTCAATAAGTGTTTTCCAAATTTATCTGAATGCAAATTTCAAAGGACGGTAACAAAGTTCAGTGTGGAAATCAAAAATCTAAAAGTCACTGTAAACAGTCTGCAGCGTGAATGAAACCTCACTATCCTGTCATATCCTTTTCCTGGGTACCTCATTAAATTGGTATGCCTTTTGATTCATTAACTGATGGATGTGAAATCCTGCCCATTGTATAACGCCTAGTTGCTTCTTACTTGGAGTAACTACTTTGTCAGAAATGGCCAGGGGCCCAAGAACAATATACATGAAGTCACAGAGTTAGACCATTAATGTACCTGATCTTTCTCAACAGGGCCAAACAGGATAAACAAATTTTAAGTAAAAATGACTTTAATTGAGCCCTTTCAAATATCTGTGTGACACATTTAGCTATATGTTCTAAACAAATTCTAGTGTTATAACCATTGCATAAGAATTTCTTCAAGAAAGAGCCTTTCTAATGAAGCCAATCTATGCAGAGGTTTTGCTTTGGCATTTTTAGGATTAAAGGATCCTGGGCAGAATGACTTGAATGTTAAAGCCTCTTTCATGGTAGAATATCAGATTCTTTCATCAGTATACTTTTCTTGGGGGAAGTATATTTACCTCTGTGTAACTGAATGATTCTCTGGTATTAATGTCACATTATGAGGTATTTTTCATATGTGTTACTTTGTGATGAAAATAATATACAATTGGGAATTCAAAACAATTGCACTTTCAGTTCAGTTCAGTTGCTCAGTCATTCCCAAATCTTTGTGACCCCATGAACTGCAGCACGCCAGGCCTCCCTGTCCTTCACCAACTCCCGGAGTCCACCCAAACCCATGTCCATTGAGTCGATAATGCCATCCAACCATCTCATCCTCTGTCCACTTCTCCTTCTGCCCTCAATCTTTCCCAGCATCAGAATCTTTTCAAATGAGTCAGCTCTTCGCATCAGGTGGCCAGAGTATTGGAGTTTCAGCTTCAACATCAGTCCTTCCAATGAACACCCAGGACCAGTCTCCTTTAGGATGGACTGGTTGGATCTCCTTGCAGTTCAAGAGACTCTCAAGAGTCATCTCCAAAACCACAGTTCAAAAACATCAATTCCTCTCTGCCAATTCTAACATCCATACATGACTACTGGAAAAACCATAGCCTTGAGCAGACGGACCTTTGTTGGCAAAATAATGTCTCTGCCTTTTAATATGCTGTCTGGGTTGGTCATAACTTTCCTTCCAAGGAGTAAGGTTCTTTTAATTTCATAGCTGCAATCACCATCTGCAGTGACTTTGGAGCCCAGAAAAATAAAGTCTGACACTGTTTCCGCTGTTTCCCCATCTATTTCCCATGAAGTGATGGGACCGGATGTCATGATCTTAGTTTTCTGAATATTGAGCTTTTAGCCAACTTTTTCACTCTCCTCCTTCACTTTCATCAAGAGGCTCTTTAGTTCTTCTTCACTTTCTGCCATAAGAGTGGTGTCATCTGCATATCTGAGGTTATTGATATTTCTCCCGGCAATCTTGATTCTAGCTTGTGCTTCCTCCCACCCAGCACTTCTAATGATGTACTCTGCATATAAGTTAAATAAGCAGGATGACATTATTCAGCCTTGACGTACTCCTTTTCCTCTTTGGAACGAGTCGTTGTTTCATGTCCAGTTCTAACTGTTGCTTCCTGACCTGCATACAGGTTCTCAAGAGGCGGGTCAGGTGGTCTGGTATTCCCATCTCTTTCAGAATTTTCCACAGTTGATTGTGATCCACACAGTCAAAGGCTTTGACATAGTCAATAAAGCAGAAATAGATGTTTTTCTGGAACTCTTTTACTTTTTACTCCTAGCTTTATTGGAATTCACAGAAGTGAATTCTGGTGCTTTAAAACATGGTTGTGACTAAATATTTTAATATAAGAAAATTTTAATTTAATTTAATTTTTAAATTTATAATATTAATATTAGAAATTTTAATATTCTATTTCTCAACAAAGTAGGCCTACATTTATCTACTAGGTTCTTGCCCAAAAAGCTTATTAGATGACTATAGGGTGAATTGTTAAATATCAATGAGCTCTGGATTGATATCGCTTGGTTTCATATGAAATTCTATACAACACTAGTGACCACAGGTAGGTTTCTCAATTCCTCAGTTATTCAGATTCTTTATACATAAATTCATAATCACAATTATCCCTAAATAGTAAGATAAGGAATAACTTACCACTATATTCCTTACAGTAATCATTATTATTAATAGTAGTACTATATGGATATTCCTCAGATTGAAATTACGGCATCTAAACAGAACATATTTAACTCTGTATTTCTGTTACACACTAAAAAACTAAGTGTTCTTAAGGCTGTTAAATTTTATGATTCATGAACAAATTATACATACAAACACAGAGAAATATGCAATATGTATGAGAAAGGACACAAAAATTCTCATACTTCAGCTATTAAGATTATATTTATATGGGGAAATATATCCATTAAGTTACAAATTTAGAATTAAAAATGTCTTCCTGGGCATAGTGTACTGTAGGATTTTTATGATGTCTCTAGCTAATTCAGAAAAGCGTCTGCTTCATTGACTATGCTAAAGTCTTTGACTATGTGGGTCACAAAAAATTATGAAAAATTCTTAGAGGTGGGAATTCCAGACTGCCTTACCTGCCTCTTGCAAAACCTGTATCAGGTCAAGAAGCAACAGTTAAAAATGGACATGGAACAATGGACTGGTTCAAAATTAGGAAAAGAGTATATCAAGGTTGTATATTGTCACCCTGCTTATTTAACTTCTATGCATAGTACATCATTCAAAATGTTGGGCTAGATGAATCATAAGCTGGAATCAAGACTGTGGGGAGAAGTATCAATAACCTCAGATATGCACCACTCTTACGGCAGAAAACAAAGAGAAGTTAAAGAGCCTCTTGATGAAGATGGAAGAGGTGAATGAAAAAGTTGGCTTAAAGCTCAACATTCAGAAAACTAAGATCATGGCATCTTGTCCCATCACTTCATGGGAAATAGATAGGGAAATAGTTGAAACAGTGAAAGACTTTATTATTTTGGGCTCCAAAATAAAGGCAGATGGTGACTGCAGCCATGAAATTAAAAGATACTTGCTCCTTGGAAGAAAAGTTATGACCAAACTAGACAGTATATTAAAAAGCAGAAGCATTACTTTGCCAATAAAGGTCCATCTAGCCAAAGCTATGGTTTTTCCAATAGTCGTGTATGGATGTGAGAGTTGGATTATAAAGAAAGCTGAGTGCCAAAGAATTAATGCTTTTGAACCATGATACTGGAGAAGACACTTAAGAATCCCTTGGACAGCAAGGAGATCCAACCAGTCCATCCTAATAGAAACCAGTCTTGAATTTTCATTGGAAGGACTGATGTTGAAGCTGAAACCCCAACACTTTGGCCACCTAACACGAAGAACTGACTGATTGGAAAAGACCCTGTTGCTGGGAAAGATTGAAGGAAAGAGGAGAAGGGAATGACAGAGGATGAGATGGTTGGATGGCATTACTGACTCAATGGACATGAGTTTGAGTAAACTCCAGGTGTTGGTGATGGATAGGGAGGTGTGCCGTGCTGAAGTCCATGGAGTCCCAAAAAGTCAGACAGGGCTGTACAACTGATCTGAACTGAACTGAACTTTATGTGTTGCAAGTCATTATATAATGTCATAAATTAGAAATTTACCATATTCTTATTTAACTACTGCAATAGCCTGGTCACTAAATTCAGACTCAATCACTGATTACACCTCTCAGTTAACATTTTTTATATTGTAGCTTTTATAACTTCCGATGATCCTCAACAGTATTTAGTTTTGTCCTGTGTAGCCTGGCACTGACTCTTAATTTCAGTGTACTTCATGGGCCTTTACTTCAGCTGGACCTACATATAACTCTCTGATACATGTATACCTTGCAAATATAACACATGAAATTTTGCCTGGAAAGCACTTTCCTCTATCATCAATTTGGCTAATGTCAATATTTCATTCAAACCTAGCTTCTTTCAAAGAATATTTTAAACTGTATCCCCTCACTTGGAGTGAATCCCTTTTCAAGATCCCTTGTTCATTATTGTATATGTTGCAACAGTTTATAGGTTTTTTAAATTGTGGTAGGCTTTTTACTTGAGGTAGTCTGTCAAGTGAAGGCTTTAAGGTCTTGGTAGTACTTCTGTGTTATTTGCTGTTCATATTTCTACTACATCTTAAATGAAACCACATTTTATGCATCAACTTAACATGTTGTACTTCTCAATCATGTTTTTGGTTGAGTAGATGGATGGTATGGTAAAAATTTGTTTTGAAATTTCATAAGTATTTACTATTATTAATATACAAATATGATCAGCATGGAATTCTGATGGGAAAATTCCTGAGTATACTTGATTTAAATTGTGAGTAACTGATCATTTTATGTTATCTAGGTAGTAGCTTAGTGGGGAGACATGAATTCCTTTTGATCATGATACAGTGCTATAATCAGGGGAAGTGAGTCTCTAACAAACAGATGTCTAATACATACGACTGTCAAAGAATGCGTACATGATGCAGTAGACACAATGATGTGTCAACGCATTCCGTGATGCCTATTTCTTGTTAACCAGAAACTTCGTATAATTTCCTTTCTGGCAGAGGATTTTTTTTGTTTGTTTTGCTTTGTTTTTTCTCTTATGAGTAGAGAAAAAGAATGTATTTAGCATCCTCCAAAGAACCAACGACGGAGCAATCAGGAGTTAGCTTTGTGATAATTACAGCTGTGTTGAAGCAGTGACAAGAGGAATTTGTGGAGACTTTCACTTACTTTTCTGGAACTGTAACATTCCATATAAACACCGCTTTACAGACTGATTTGATAAATCATAGTTGAAATATTTTTTTTTAGTTTACCAAAAGAAATGTAATTAATAAAATTAATGTTTACTTATTTATTGGTACCTTATTACAAATATAATCATTATTTTCTCATACATTACCATGGAGCTATTACTTATGAAATTGCTATTAAATAAATTTCCATTCTGCTGAGTTAGTCTATACTGAATGGCTTAATGTTCCATATCACTAACATTTTAAGTATTATTACTGTAGGTGATTAAAATATCAGAATATGTAAAAGTAATACACATTCATCCATGTGCCATATTTGGTCATCATAAATAACAACAAAACAAAACAATTCATTTTCTTATTTGCTATGTTTGCATCTGTGTATGTGTGTGTGTTCATAATTTTCTGGTCTGAATGGTGAATATATTTTTCTGCCAACAGGATTTTGGTAATTTCAGGTGAAATATCTGTTCAGTTCAGTTCAGTTGCTCAGTCATGTCTGATTCTTTGCTACCCCATGAACTGCAGCACGCCAGGCCTCCCTGTCCATCACCAACTCCCAGAGGTCACTCAGACTCACATCCATCGAGTCAGTGATGCCATCCAGCCATCTCATCCTCTGTCATCCCCTTCTCCTCCTGCCCCCAATCCCTCCCAGCAATAGAGTCTTTTCCAATGAGTCAACTCTTTGCATGAGCTGGCCAAAGTATTTTAGTTTCATATTTAGCAGGAGTCTTTCCAAAGAACACCCAGAACTGATCTCCTTTAGAATGGACTGGTTGGATCTCCCTGCAGTTCAAGGGACTCTCAAGAGTCTTCTTCAACACCACAGTTCAAAAGCATCAATTCTTCTCTGCTCAGCCTTCTTCACAGTCCAACTCTCACATCCATACATGACCACAGGAAAAACCATAGACTTGACAAGACAGACCTTTGTTGGCAAAATAATGTCTCTGCTTTTTAATATGCTGTCTAGGTTGGTCATAACTTTCCTTCCAAGGAGTAAGGGTCTTTTAATTTCATGGCTGCAGTCACCATCTGCAGTGATTTTGGAGCCCACCCCCCCCCAAAAAAAAAAAAAAATAATAAAGTCTGACACTTTTTCCACTGTTTCCCCACCTATTTCCCATTAAGTGGTGGGACCAGATGCCATGATCTTCATTTTCTGAATGTTGAGCTTTAAGCCAACTTTTCCACTCTCCTCTTTCACTTTCGTCAAGAGGCTTTTTAGTTCCTCTTCACTTTCTGCCATAAGGATGGTGTCATCTGCGTATCTGAGGTTATTGATATTTCTCGCAGGCAATCTTGATTCCAGCTTGTGCTTCTTCCAGCCCAGTATGTCTCATGATGTACTCTGCATATAAGTTAAATAAGCAGGGTGACAATATACAGCCTTAACGTACTCCTTTTCCTATTTGGAACCAGTCTGTTTTTCCATGTCCAATTCTAATTGTTGTTTCCTGACCTGCATACAGGTTTCTCAAGAGGCAGATCAGGTGCTCTGGTATTCCCATCTCTTTCATAATTTTCCACAGTTTATTGTGACCCACACAGTCAAAGGCTTTGGCATAGTCAATAAAGCAGAAATACATGTTTTTTTCTGGAACTTTCTTGCTTTTTCCATGATCCAGCAGATGATGGCAATTTGATCTCTGGTTCCTCTGCCTTTTCTAAAACCAGATTGAACATCTGGAAGTTCACAGTTCACGTATTGCTGAAGCCTGGCTTGGAGAATTTTGAGCATTACTAGTGTGTGAGATGAGTGCAATTGTGCAGTAGTTTGAGCATTCTTTGGCACTGACTTTCTTTGGGACTGGAATGAAAACTGACCTTTTCCAGTCCTGTGTCCATTACTGAGTTTTCCAAATTTGCTGGCATATTGAGTGCAGCACTTCCACACCACGTACGAGGTCAAGGGCAGCGGCCAAGAGTGCCAGACTGGGATGGCACAGGAGCAGCAGAGAGGAACTACCCCAGTTCCAAGGTCAGGAGCTGCGGCTAGGAGGAGCTACCTCCTGCCCAAGGCCAGGGGTGGCGGCTGGGAGGAACTACCTCACGCCCAAGGTCAGGGGCGGCAGCTTAGAGGAGCAATCCCACATCCAAAGAGTGGGGGCTGCGTGGGCACAGGTCAGCCAAGAAGAGCTACTCCACTATCAAGGTCAGGAGGTGTGGCAGTGAGGAGATACCCCTCGTCCAAGGTAAGGAGCAGTGGCTGTGCTTTGCTGGAGCAGCCATGAATAGATACTCCACGTCCAAGGTAAAGGAAACCCAAGTAAGATGGCAGGTGTTGTGAGAGGGCATCAGAGGGCAGACATACTGAAAGCATAATCATAGAACACTAGTTAATCTAATCACACAGACCATAGCCTTATCTAACTCAATGAAACTAAGCCATGCCATGTGGGGCCACCCAAGACATGTCGGTCATGATGGAGATGTCTGACAGAAATTGGTCCACTGGAGAAGGGAATGGCAAACCATTTCAGTATTTTTGCCTTGAGAACCCCATGAACAATATGAAAAGGCAAAATGATAGGACACTGAAAGAGGAACTCCCTGGTTCGGTAGGTGCCCAATATGCTACTGGAGATCAGTGGAGAAATAACTCCAGAAAGAGTGAAGGGATGGACCCAAAGCAAAAACAATACCCAGTTGTGGATGTGACTGGTGATAGAAGCAAGGTCTGATGCTCTAAAAAGTAATATTGCATAGGAACCTGAAATGCCAGGTCCATGAATCAAGGCAAATTGGAAGTGGTCAAACAGGAGATGGCATGACTGAACATCAACACTCTAGGAATCAGTGAATTAAGATGGACTGGAATGGGTGAATTTAACTCAGATGACCATTATATCTACTACTGTGGGCAGGAATCCCTTAGAAGAAAAGGAGTAACTATCATGGTCAACAAAAGAGTCTGAAATACAGTATGTGGACACAATCTCAAATATGACAGAATGATCTCTCTTCATTCCCAAAGCAAACCATTCAATATCACAGTAATCCAAGTCTATGCCCCAACCAGTAATGCTGAAGAAGCTGAAGTTGAACTGTTCTATGAATACCTACAAGACCTTTTAAAACTAACACCCAAAAAAGATGTCCTTTTCATTATAGGGGACTGGAATGTAAATGTAGGAAGTCAAGAAACACTTGGAGTAACAGGCAAATTTAGCCATGGAGTACGGACGAAGTAGGGCAAAAGCTAATAGAGTTTTGCCAAGAGAACACAGTGGTCATAGCAAACACCCTCTTCCAAAAACACAAGAGAAATATCTGTAATAGTACTCAATTCTGTGTTAGATGGTTATAATTTTCCAAACACTCTTTGTCATCCCAAACTTTATTCTTTCATTTAATAATTTAGTGGGCATTTCTTTTTGGCTTGGCAAAGATTTGTGCTATACACAGAGCATGAATTAAAAATATTAGAAAAATAAGTAAAATTCAGGACCCTCAAGAAATGCATTGTTTCTTATAATAGGTAAGCAAATCACTCAAGTAGTATATGTACTTACATATGATGACAACTATTACATAAACGGGGAAGGCAATGGCACCCCACCCCAGTACTTTTGCCTGGAAAATCCCATGGATGGAGGATCCTGGTAGGCTCCAGTCCATGGGGTCGCTAAGAGTCGGACACGACTGTGCGACTTCATTTTCATTTTTCACTTTCATGCATTGGAGAAGGAAATGACAACCCACTCCAGTATTCTTGCCTGGAGAATCCCAGGGACAGGGGAGCCTGGTGAGCTTCCGTCTATGGGGTTGCACAGAGTTGGACACGACTGAAGCGACTCAGCAGCAGCAGCAGCAGCAGCATTACATAAAAATGTGTTTTAGATACAAATAAAAATCTGTGCCTGATGAAGATTTATTGTTAGAATTAAACAATCAAGAAAAACTGCAGAATTGAAAAGTAATTGCAATTATTGAATAAATTAAGGAGCTAACAAAAAATAATACAGATGCACTGAGGCATGGGAGTGTGTGTTATAGTTCAAGAACTGCAAATAACTTTACATATAAAGAAAAAAAAATGGATAACCAATGTATCTTGAGGGAGAAGTAGAGATCAAATTAAGAACAAGTATGCCATGGAAAAAGTTTTGGGATATTAGCAAACAGAATAGTTCAGTGTAATAAATAGAGGATTTCCATTTCACACACACAAAAAAATTATTTTAGTGTGAAAAAAATTTGAAAAAGGGGGGAATGTTGGTGCTATAAAGCCAGTTATGAAAGTGATATGAAAATATAATGGATTTGAATTTAAGCATTGACAGTAGGAACTTATGTATAGAAATTAAAAGCATGTTTTAAAAAACACGTTGGTTTAGTATACTTTTCCAGATATGAGTCTACTTTATAACAATATACCCATGTATTCTGTAAACTAGTCATATTACTATCATTGTCAATCCATTTGCAGATGAAGAAGCATACAAAGAGAACTCAAAACATTATACAAATTGTAGAGACATCATGAAAGGTAGAGATATGAATCCTGGCAGCATAGCTCCAGAATCCATAAGTTTAACCTTGAAGCCATGATTTTTTCTTGTTTATAAGTAGAAGTATAGCACAAGAGGAGAGAAGGACAATAATAGGCTAACCTCTGGTATTTGACTGTGAAAATAAATTCCAAATAATTGGTAGTTCACGTTGTAAAATATGTGCCTGCAATACAAGAGACCTCAGTTTGATTCCTCGGTCAGGAATATCCCCTGGAGAGGGGATAGGCTACGTACTTAGTATTCTTAAGTTTCCCTGGTGGCTCAGTCGGTAAAGAATCTGTCTGCAATGCAGGAGACTGGGATTCGATCCCTGGGTTGGGCATAGCAAACACTCCAATGTTCTTGCATGGAGAACACCCATGGACAGAAGGACCTGGTGGGCTACAGTTCATGGAGTCACAAACAGTCCCATGACTGAGTGAAAACACAGCATGGTTGTTATTAACTGTGATAGAGAATCCAAGACATAAACTAGGTTCAGGATAAATTTCAGATATATGTAAAAATCTACAACAGCACTATAGTGTTTCTTTTTAATGAGATAAAATTGATGGCATATAACATTTATATATGGAACATTACATTACCTTCAGATGTACAACATGAGTCCATGTATGTATATGTTGCTTCATGATCATTACAATAAATGTAGTTAACATCTATCAACACACGTAGTTATGATTTTTCTCTCTTCATGATAATAACTTTTAAGATTTACTCTTTTAGCCAGTTTCAAATATACAACACAGTATTTTTAACTAGCGTCACCATACTGTACATTATATACTCAGGGCTTATTTTTTAATAACCAGAAGTTTGTACGTTTTGATCACCTTCACTCATTCTACTCCCTACCCTCAACTAGATTAGGCTTTATATTTGGTCTGAAATGCTTAAGAAAAGTGGGTTTGAACTAGATATACAGTTTCAGAAGTTGAAATTTTATTCAATTGGCCCTATTTTAGTCTAAATAATTTAGTCACATATTTAAGAGTAAACATTGCTCTGCATAAAGAGACTGAAAAACCTGGGAAAGATGGATGACAGAGCTGAAATTTCCCCAGGTTCACACAAGGCTGGAGGACATTCATAACCCTACCAACCAGAAAAGAATTTGCCTGGTTGAACTCTTGCATTCAATAGAGAGGCAAGAAATATTATGTTTCAATAGTAGGACAAAATTAGCTTTAGAGTAAATGTCAACACAAAATGACCAAGATAATCATAAAGTAAATCAACTGCTTGTTAGAAAAACTTTAACATTCTTTAAAAAGAAAACAAAAAATTGTAACATATTCAAACTATTTTGCATCCAATCAAATTTTTCTGAACTTAAAAAGATGCTCCAAAATCCAACTCATAATTAGGAGAAAAATTAGTCCATCCAGATTAAAAAAGGAAAAAAAAAAACATATGAGATAAAAACTTAAAAAAAATACTATAAATAGAGAACAGAATTTATAAGCAAATATAAACATAGTTTCCCAGGTGACTCAGTGGTAAAGCATTCACCTGTTAATGAAGGAGATGCAAGAGACGTGGTTGGGAAATTTTCATGTCTGCTTTCCCCATTTCTACTCACTGATCCCCAGGGTCCTATGTAGTGCAATAGGGAAAACAAGCAAACAAAACAAAAATGATACCATACTGATTGTAAGTAGGAAGTAAAAATTACTTATTTACAGATGGCATGATTTAATGCATAAAAATTTCTAATTGTCTATAAAGGAGGCATTAGAAAATTTAAGCTACTTTGCTAAGAAAAAAAGTATGCAAGTTCAATAAACATAAACATTTTCATATTAGAACATTTGAATGTTAGAACAATTTGAATTGTTAGAACAATTTGAATGTTAGAACATTTGAATGTTCTATTAGAATGTTCAAATAGAACATTTTCATATTCTAGCAGAAAACTTTTGAAAATTTAAAGTGAAATAAAACAATAAGTATTACAAAAGCAGCAAAACATTAAATACTTAGGGAAAAATAAAATACACATTTGAGCTATTTATTGACAACAAAACACTGTTTTTGAGAGATTAAAATGAAATAAAATTGCCTTTATCCTTAGATAAAATAATCATTTCCATAAAAAATTTCATGGATTCCTCAGAGTAGTTGCTGGGATCAATCACTGATTTTTCAAAGTTAAAGACTATTAAAAAAAATCATCTTTTAAAATATGTTGAAGCTTTTCTGACAGTCAATTGATTTACCCAAACAATCATATATTGTACTTTGAAAAATTTATATTTAGAATGAATAGATGGAGCATAGAGAATGTTTAGGGTGATAAAGTTGCTATGTATAACACTACAATAGAAGATACATTACTCAAAATGAATAAAACATGCAATACAAAGTGAGTCCTAATATTAACTATAGATGTTGGGTGATACTTAGATTTCCCTGCTGACTTAGTGGGGCAGGGAATATCCTCCTCACAATGCAGGAGATGTAGGAAATGTGGGTTTAATCCCTGTGTCAGGAAGATCCTCTGGAGAAGAAAATGGCAACCTACTCCAGTATTCTGCCAGGGAAATCCCTTGGACAGAGGAGCCTGGAGGCCTACAGACCATGGGGTTGCAGGGAGTCAGACATGACTTAGTGACTGAGCACACACACAGCTGTCAATACAGGCTCACTGACTGTACGAAGCAAATGTATCCTCTGTGGAGGAATAAGGATGACTTGGGAAAGCTGTAAATGTTTCAGGACAAAGGATACATGAGAAATTTCTGTATTTTTTTACTTGATTTTGCTGTAAACTTTAAATTACTCAGAAGGATTATTAATTAAAAAAACAGCATTTCCATTCAAAATAACATGAAAAACATCCATATGTCTAGGGCTTAAATTTATACAATAAAGGTAAGAAAAGGACATGGCTGACTATAAAATATTGTTTAAGGAAATTATAGAAATCCTCACTAAATGGAGAGACTATTTTCATGAATGAAAGAAATCAATATTTCTTTCCCAAATTTATATTGGGAAATATAATATTCCCAAAGTTATATTCAATACAGTGGAAATCAAAATCTCTTCAGATTTTTTTAAACAAAAAAACAGATTGTAAAACTATTTAGAAATACAAATGAGTTAAATAGCTAAAACAATTTTGAAAAGAACAAAGTATTATGACTTAAAGTACCTGATTCTGATTTATTTTATTTTTTAAAATTAATTTATTTTTTATTGAAGGATGATTGCTTTACAGAATTTTGCTGTTTTCTGTCAAACCTCAACATGAATCAGCCATAGGTATACATATATCCCCTCCCTTTTGAAACTTCTTCCCATCTCCCTCCCTATCCCACCCCTCTAGGTTGATTCAGAGCCCCTGTTTGAGTTTCCTGAGATATACAGCAAACTTCCATTGGCTATCTATTTTACATATGATAAGGTAAGTTTCCATGTTCTGGACAGTTATATGTAAAAGAATGAAATTAGAACACTTCCTAACACAATACACAAAGAAATTCAAAATGGATTGAAGATCTGAGTGTAAGACCAGAAACTATAAAACTCTTAGAGGGAAACATAGGCACAACACTCAATGAGACAAATCAAAGCAAGATCCTCTATGACCCACCTGCTAGAGTAATGGAAATAAAAACAAAGTAAACAAGTGGGATCTGATTAAATTTAAAAGCTTTTGCATGGCAAAGAAAACTAAGTAAGGTGAAAAGACAATCCTCAGAATGGGAGAAAATAGCAAATGAAGCAACTGACAAAGGATTAATTTTCAAATTATTAACAAGCAGCTCATACAGCTCAATACCAGAAAAACAAACAACCCAATCAAAATGTGGGGAAAAAAATCTAAACAGACATTTCTCCAAAGAAGACATACAGATGGCTAACAAACACATGAAAAAATGCTTAATATCACTTATGATTAGAGAAATGCAAATCAAACTATGATTCTAATTTATTATACAGCTACAAGACAGGGTGTTACTGACATAAGAATAGACACAGATAAATGAAAGTAGAATAATAATAAAAAAGAAACCTTGAAATAAATCCATATGTATATATGGTCAATTGATTTTTGAAGAAAACTGCCAATTTTTGTGTGTGTGTGTGAGTAAAGCCTAATGTTTTCAACAACTCGTGCTGTGAAAACTGAATATCGATAAGTAAATAAACCTCAATCTTCACCTCTTATCAAATACTCATTTGACTTGAAAAGGGTCAAAAACGTAATGCTATGAGTAAAAAACTCTAGAAAAAAAAATGGCTAAGCATTTTTGTCTTCAGATCAGATCATTCAGTAGCTCAGTCGTGTCTGACTCTCTGTGACCCCATGAATCACAACACGCCAGGCCTCCCTGTCCGTCACCAACTCCTGGAGTTCACTCAGACTCACGTCCATTGAGTCAGTGATGCCATCCAGCCATCTCATCTTCTGTCGTCCCCTTCTCCTCTTGCCCTCAATCCCTCCCAGCATCAGAGTCTTCTCCAATGAGTCAACTCTTCACATGAGGTGGCCAAAGTACTGGAGTTTCAGCTTTAGCATCATTCCTTCCAAAGAAATCCCAGGGCTGATCTCCTTCAGAATGGACTGGTTGGATCTCCTTGCAGTCCAAGGGACTCTCAAGAGTCTTCTCCAACACCACAGTTCTAAAGCATCAATTCTTTGGCACTCAGCCTTCTTCACAGTCCAACTCTCACATCCATTCATGACCACAGGAAAAACCATGGCCTTGACTAGACGAAACTTTGTTGGCAAAGTAATGTCTCTGCTTTTGAATATGCTATCTAGGTTGGTCATAAATTTCCTTCCAAGGAGCAAGCGTCTTTTAATTCCATGGCTGCAGTCACCATCTGCACTGATTTTGGAGCCCAGAAAAAGAAAGTCTGACACTGTTTCCACTGTTTCCCAGTCTATTTCCCATGAAGTGATGGGACCAGATGCCATGATCTTCATTTTCTGAATGTTGAGCTTTAAGCCAACTTTTTCACTCTCCACTTTCACTTTCAAGAGGCTTTTTAGTTCCTCTTCACTTTCTGCCATAAGGGTGGTGTCATCTGCATACCTGAGGTTATTGATATTTCTCCCAGCAATCTTGATTCCAGCTTGTGTTTCTTCCAGTCCAGCGTTTCTCACGATGTACTCTGCATATAAGTGAAATAAGCAGGGTGACAATATACAGCCTTGACGTACTCCTTTCCTATTTGGAACCAGTCTGTTGTTCCATGTCCAGTTCTAACTGTTGCTTCCTGACCCGCATACAAATTTCTCAAGAGGCAGATCAGGTGGTCTGGTATTCCCATCTCTTTCAGAAGGTTGCACAGTTAATTGTGATCCACACAGTCAAAGGCTTTGACATAGTCAATAAAGCAGAAATAGACGTTTTTCTGGAATTCTCTTGCTTTTTCCATGATCCAACGGATGTTGGCAATTTGATCTTTGGTTCCTCTGCCTTTTCTAAAACCAGCTTGGACATCAGGAAGTTCATGGTTCACATATTGCTGAAGCCTGGCTTGGAGAATTTTCAGCATTACTTTACTAGCGTGTGAGATGAGTGTGATTGTGTGGTAGTTTGAGCATTCTTTGGCATTGCCTTACTTTGGTATTGGAATGAAAACTGACCTTTTCTAGTCCTGTGGCCACTGCTGAGTTTTCCAAATTTGCTGGCATATTGAGTGCAGCACTTTTACAGCATCATCTTTCAGGTCTTAGGGGTAGCTAAAGTTTTCTTGCTGCTGCTGCTGCTAAGTTGCTTCTGTTGTGTCCAGCTCTGTGCAACCCCATAGACCTCTTCCCATCAGGCGTCCTGGTCCCTGGGATTCTCCAGGCAAGAATCCTGGAGTGGGTTGCCATTTCCTTCTTCAATGCATGAAAGTTAAAAGTGAAAGTGAAGTCACTCAGTCCTGTCCAACTCTTAGCGACCCCATGGACTGTAGCCTACCAGGCTCCTCTGCCATGGGATTTCTTAGATAGGTATAAAATATATGAACAGTTAAGAAAAACAATGCACTTCATAAAACTAAAGCACAAATGCTCCACAAGTATTCATTGACACATATTGATAACACTAAATTATTTTTGACATGTAGATTAAGCATATGTACTTTTTAGGAAATTAATTAATAAAACTAGCCCACCAACAATAGAAATCTATAGCAAACTATGAAACAAACTGGAGTCATGAATGTAAAAATTTTAAGTAATACCTAGAATATTCTGAGAAAACTCTTTTAGGAACCATACAGTTTTCAGGTTATAAGCAAAATGTTCTGTATCACTAAAAATGTTGGAAACCTTCCTAGTTCATTAAGGAATACCAGAATAACCTTGATATCAAAAACTGACAGAATGAACAATGAAATTCCAGATATATCTCACAACCGAATATAGTTGCCAACATTTTAATTTAATTCTAACAAATCAAATTCAGCTGTGTATTAAAATTATGACAAAGTACAATTTATTCTACGAACCAATGCTTGATTCCACATTATATTTTTGTGATTTACAGTTGCACCTTTCAGCACTTTCTAAAGTTCTTATACTCACAAAAGAATTTTATATAACTAAGATGTATACACTGACTAACTTTACTCATGTTTTTAAAAACCCTTGAAGTAAAGCAACCTAAGAATAAAAACTAAATAGTAAAGTCTTTTCATTTCTTCCGGTTTTTCCTGCATCTTTCAGGTACAACTATATCCTTTTCTTTTGGATTTCCAAGTAAACATCACCTTATAATCTTTGCTGCACAAATTCTCCATTTCCAGAGTTCTTCCAATTAAATAAATAGCTGTAGTTTCCCAAGTTAAACTACAATAAAAACCATCTATGACCACATTGCCTTTTATCCACTCTGTACAAATTCTAATGGCTTCACTGTGTAATGTGTTCATTTATGTCCCCAGCAAGGATGAAGAACACTGCTGTTTAAATTATTGTAATTATTTCCCAATAAGTATATTCTCCAATAATCTTATTTATAAATAAAATCTTATTTTAGCCCTGAAACCATTTAAATAATTTGCCTATTATATTTTAAACTGTTTTATTTAAAAATACATTATGAAATACCCTCAAAATAGCAAAAATAAAATTGAATGCCTGATTTATAAACTATCACATACATTTGTTTCCCTGTACCTGTCTCTTCCTTGTTAATTCTTCAATCTAACTCAGTGCTCCACCAAGGAATCAATAGCTCACTTGTGTAAGCATTTTCATCCTTTCACTATATTAACACATTATAATCATATATATAATTATTTTGCATAATTTAAAATGCTATATGAATGCCATCATATTGCAGGTTTCATTTTCCAATTTAATTTACTTTATTTCATGGGCCTTTCTCTTTGAGATTATTCTCTGTTTTAGGGAAGGATAACTTTGTTATTCTTTGCTATTTAAAATGTATGGCTTTGCTAATTCATTTTCACATTAAATAGTTCTTCATCATATAAACACTTAAAAACAATGACTCATTATTGACAATTTAAGACATTTAGACATTTTGTTACTAGGAGAAGTGCTAAAAGTAATCAACTGTGTATATGTCGCCTTGGACACACATGCAAGAAAGTTCAAACGGTTGCACTAGTCTGTGGGAATCCCCATCTTTGGTTTCACTAGATATTAATGAATTTCTCTTTGTAGAAAGAAAGTAATTTTCATAATCATCAGCAAGTATATTTGCAATGAAATTTCTCTTGATGGTATTTTTTCCTCATGAAATACAGCCAGTCAGTCATTCATCACTACCAGGAATTCTTTCATTCCAATGAACGCAGTTCTGGCTCGTCCTCTTAGGATGCTGTTCATTGTGAGTTGGGTGACCTGTATCAGTGGAGGGAAGCATGAATTGCAGACTCAGCCCAAGGCACAAGTGATTCCTCTTTGGGGAGAATTCAGGATGTGAGTTCAGTTCAGTCTCTCAGTCGTGTACGACTCCTTGCGACCCCATGAATCACAGCACACCAGGCCTCCCCGTCTATCACCAACTCCTGTAGTTCACTCAGACTCATGTCCATTGAGTCAGTGATGTCATCCAGCCATCTCATCCTCTGTTGTCCCCTTGTTATCCTGCCCCGAATCCCTCCCAGCATCAGAGTCTTTTCCAATGAATCAACTCTTCGCATGAGGTGGCCAAAGTACTGGAGTTTCAGCTTCAGCATCATTCCTTCCAAAGAAATCCCAGGGCTGATCTCCTTCAGAATGGACTGGTTGGATCTCCTTGCAGTCCAAGGGACTCTCAAGAGTCTTCTCCAACACCACAGTTCAAAAGCATCAATTCCTCTCTGCTCAGATTTCTTCACAGTCCAACTCTCACATCCATACATGACCACAGGAAAGACCATAGCCTTGACTAGATGAACCTTTGTTGGCAAAGTAATGTCTCTGCTTTTGAATATGCTATCTAGGTTGGTCATAACTTTCCTTCCAAGGAGTAAGCGTCTTTTAATTCCATGGCTGCAGTCACCATCTGCAGTGATTTTGGAGCCCAGAAAAAGAAAGTCTGACACTGTTTCCACTGTTTCTCCATCTATTTCCCATGTAGTGATGGGACCAGATGCCATGATCTTCGTTTTCTGAATGTTGAGCCTTAAGCCAACTTTTTCACTCTCCTCTTTCAGTTTCATCAAGAGGCTTTTTATTTCCTCTTCACTTTCTGCCATAAGGGTGGTGTCATCTGCATATCTGAGGTGATTGGTATTTCTCCCAGGAATCTTGATTCCAGCTTGTGCTTCTTCCCGCCCAGCGTTTCTCATGATGTATTCTGCATATAAGTGAAATAAGCAGGGTGACAATATACAGCCTTGATGTACTCCTTTTCCTATTTGAAACCAGTCTGTTGTTCCTTGTGCTGTTCTAACTGGATCATTGCATCCCTATTCAGAGCCGTCTATCAAACTGCAATTCTTTGCACTTAATCTTTTTTAAATACATGTGTGCTGAAATTCAAGAGTCTCCCTATTGCATTCTGTCTCCCTTCTTTGTAAACTTGATAACCTATAGTATACTTTTCCAGATAGAACTTCACTTAGCTGTCCACTCATGGTAGAATGACAATCACACTGTAGTATTTGTGTAAGGAGAGATGTGTACATTCACCAAGTCTATTCCTAACTCATAAAGTAAAAGAGGCTTAAAATAGAGACTCAGCTCTCATATTTTCTACACTTATGAAAGGACTGATTACATGGACCAAAGTCTTGTCTAACTCAATGAAACTATTAGCCACACCATGTAGGGCCAATGAAGGCGGATGGGTCATGGTGGAGAGTTCTAACAAAACGTGGAGAAGGGAATGTCAAAGCACTTCAGGATTCTTGCCTTAAGAACCTCATGAAAAAAAAAAAAAAAAAAAAAAGAACCTCATGAACAATATGAAAAGGCAAAAAGACATGTGCTGGGAGCCAGTGTGAGGAACTCCGCCCGTGGCAAAGGTCATGCGGAAGGAAGCTTGGCATACGCAAATGAGGGGTCAAGCCTCAGGAGTCCCCCTGGAAATTCTCGAGCATCTATCCTCAAAATCAGTGTCTTCCTACTTTCTGCTTTGTGCTCTCACCTACACCTCTGACTTTACGGGGGCTGTCCCCCACTACCTCTCTCTGAAAAAAGAGTTAACTTACAGCTCCAGTTAATAATTCCTGGGTGTGACAGTGTTTCAACTCCTTTTACGAAATCTTTCAGTGATTTTGGAGCCCAGAAAAAGAGGGAAGTCCTCTAGCCTGCCTGAATAGGTTTTCCCGGCCACATGTGATTGTTCAGAGCCTCCCAACTGTGAGAGGCATGAGATGTTATAAACTAAATACAGATTCCTTTAAACAGTTAAAATATTGATTAGAAATTGTATTGATGAAGGGCTTTTCACTTGTTGGGCCAGTGTTTGCTGCTAAGTTTCCATATCTCTTACCTACTGTGTCCCTGAAAGTGTATTGATTAATATAATTGGTGTATAGGAATGTAAGTAGTAGCTTTAATGTTTGTAACCTTGGACCATTTAGTTAATTCTTTTTTTTTTTTTTTTTTTAAATTTTATTTAACTTTAAAATATTGTATTTGTTTTGCCATAGCCCACCACACCTTTGCCCTATAGGAATGCAACTTTATCTAATGCTTTTGGAGGGTGGCGCCTGCCTAATCACCTTTAGAGAAAAATAAGTTTTCTGAAGAAAAGGTCTTAAAATGTTAACAGGCCTCTGGACCAGAAGATGATGCAAATCACCTAAACTTTTGCATATGATAAGCTGGCAGAAAGAAAGCCCGGCTTACTACATGACTCTACCCCTTCCCCCATTATCCTCTATGCATAATTTAAGGTATAAAAACTACTTTGGAAAATAAAGTGCGGGCCTTGTTCACCGAAGCTTGGTCTCCCCATGTCCATCTTTCTCTCACCTTCTGGCTGAACTGGGGCGTGGAGTCTCATCAAGCCTACTAATTATGCCTGGCCTTCTAAGATCTGACTGGGGAGGCTTTAGTGTCTCCTCTCCTTTAGGAGAACAGGAGGACGCCTGCGGCCTACATAGGTGATGTAAATTCCTTATTCTGGAATTTTCTTAGCTTTCCATATAAACCAAGTTATTCAGCCTCCTTTCTCCACTGAATTTTCTCACTGAGCTCTCCTTATTTAACCACTCTTTATATCTTTAATTAACATTTAAATAAGCTGTTGTTTCCTGATCACCAATGTTGTCTCCCATTCTAATTCCCTGGATCCACTGGGGCTGGACCTCAGTAGACATGACACTGAAAGATGAACTCCTCAGGTCGGTAGGTGCCCAATATGCTACTTGGGAAGAATGGAGAAATAACCCCAGAAAGAATGAAGAGATGGAGCCAAAGTGAGAAAAAAGTGAAGCCTGGTGTGCTGAAGTACATGGGTTCACAAAGATTTGGACACCAAATAGAGGAAAACAACAGAATGGGAAAGACTAGAGATATCTTAAAGAAAATCAGATATAGCAAAGGAACATTTCATGCAACGATGGGCTCGATAAAGGGTAGAAATGGTATGGACTTAACAGAAACAGAAGATGTTAAGACGAGATGGCAAGAATACACAGAAGAACTGTACAAAAAAGATCTTCACGACCCAGATAATCACGATTGTATGATCACTGACCTAGAGCCAGACATCCTGGAATGTGAAGTCAAGTGGGCCTAAGAAAGCATCACTAAGAACAAAGCTAGTGGAGGTGATAGAATTCCAGCTGAGCTATTTCAAATCCTGAAAGATGATGCTGTGAAAGTGTTATACTCAATACGCCAGCAAATTTGGAAAACTCAGCAGTGGCCACAAGATTGGAAAAGGGCAGTTTTCATTCCAATACCAAAGAAAGGCAACGTCAAAGAATGCTCAAACTACCGCACAATTGCACTCATCTCACACGCTAGTAAAGTAATGCTCAAAATTCTCCAAGCCAGGCTTCGGCAATATGTGAACCATGAACTTTCTGATGTTCGAGCTGGTTTTAGAAAAGGCAAAGGAACCAGAGATCAAATTGCCAACATCCGCTGGATCATGGAAAAAGCAAGAGAGTTCCAGAAAAGCATCTATTTCTGCTTTATTGACTATACCAAAGCCTTTGACCGTGTAGATCACAATAAACTGTGGAAAATTCTGAAAGAGATGGGAATACCAGACCACCTGATCTGCCTCTTGAGAAATTTGTATGCAGGTGAGGAAGCAACAGTTAGAACTGGTCATGGAACAACAGACTGGTTCCAAATAGGAAAAGGAGTACATCAAGGCTATATATTGTCACCCTGCTTATTTCACTTCTATGCAGAGTACATCATGAGAAATGCTGGGCTGGAAGAAGTACAAGCTGGTATCAAGATTGCTGGGAGAAATATCAATCACCTCAGATATGCAAATGACACCACCCTTATGGCAGAAAGTGAAGAGGAACTCAAAAGCCTCTTGATGAAAGTGAAAGTGGAGAGTGAAAAAGTTGGCTTAAAGCTCAACATTCAGAAAATGAAGATCATGGCATCTGGTCCCATCACTTCATGGGAAATAGATGGGGAAACAGTGGAAACAGTGTCAGACTTTATTTTTCTGGGCTCCAAAATCACTGCAGATGGTGACTGCAGCCATGAAATTAAAAGATGCTTGCTCCTTGGAAGGAAAGTTATGACCAACCTAGACAGCATATTCAAAAGCAGAGACATTACTTTGCCAACAAAGGTTCATCTAGTCAAGTCTATGGTCTTTCCTGTGGTCATGTATGGATGTGAGAGTTGGACTGTGAAGAAATCTGAGCAGAGAGGAATTGATGCTTTTGAACTGTGGTGTTGGAGAAGACTCTTGAGAGTCCCTTGGACTGCAAGGAGATCCAACCAGTCCATTCTGAAGGAGATAAGCTCTGGGATTTTTTTGGAAAGAATGATGTTAAAGCTGAAACTCCTGTACTTTGGCTATCTCATGCGAAGAGCTGACTCATTGGAAAAGACTGTGATGCTGGGAGGGATTGTGGGCAAGAGGAGAAGGGGACGACAGAGGATGAGATGGCTGGATGGCATCACTGACTCGAAGGACGTGAGTCTCAGTGACCTCCTGGGAGTTGGTGATGGACAGGGAGGCCTGGTGTGCTGTGATTCATGGGGTCACAAAGAGTCGTGTCAGACTGAGGGGCTGATCTGATATGAGCGACTGAAATGAAATGATGAAAAGGATACATTTTACCTTCATAGTTATCTGTAGTACTTCTGACCTAAACTTACATAATATCACTTTTCACCATTGTTCCCTGATAGCTCAGTTGGTAAAGAATCTGCCTGCAGTGTAGGAGACCCTGTGTTGATTCTTGAGTTGGGAAGATCCCCTGGAGAAAGGTTTGCCTACCCACTCCAATGTTCTTGGGCTTCCCTTTTGGTTCAGCTTGTAAGGAATCTGCCTGCAACCAGAGACCTGGGTTCGAATGCTGCATTTAGAAGATGCCCTGGAGAAGGGAAAGGCTGCCCACTCCAGTATTCTCGCCTGGAAAATTATGTGGACTGTATAGTCCATGGGGTCACAAAGAGTTGGACACAGCTGAAAGACTTCCACTTTCACATTCCTTTTAAATTGTGTGTTAAAATAATTGATTAATATACCACTTTTATATTGTTATAATCTCTCTTACACACACAGTGTATTATTTTTCCCTACATATTTTTGTGATCTTGTAAATAATTTTGTGTAGGATGGTTGCATCAATATTCTTTTGATATTTTGATCATGTGTAATTTTTTTTTTTTTTTAATGTAAGATTGCTGCTGCTGCTAAGTTCCTTCAGTCGTGTCTGACTCTGTGTCACCCCATAGATGGCATTCCATCCCTGGGATTCTCCAGGCAAGAACACTGGAGTGGGTTGCCATTTCCTTCTCCAATGCATGAAAGTGAAAAGTGAAAGTGAATTCTCTCAGTCAGGTCTGACTCCTAGCGACCCCCATGGACTGCAGCCCACCAGGCCCCTCTGTCCATGGGATTTTGCAGGCAAGAATACTGGAGTGGGTTGCCATTGCCTTCACCATAGAGGTATTATTCTTTGAAACTTAAACATAACTCAGAGATGTATTTTCATTTTATTTTCTAGACCAGTTTATGTACCATTGGGATTACTCAGACTTTGAAGTGTTGGAAAAAGTTCCAGGGGAATTAATCTGAGTATGGTTGTTTGTGTGTGTGATGATTCTTTATGCTTATCTCTATTGTATCTATGGGGATTGGTATAGTTTGATTTTCAGATTACACTTGGATCAGTTTTGGTAAATCAGATTTTACTTTTTTTTTCCTATTTTATGTGAATTTAAAAAATGACCCCACTTTTAAAAAGTATCCTGTAACAAAGATTATTTGTCTCAAAATATTGCATTTTTAAAGTATTTATAACTTCTGCTTTATTCATTATTTTGTTTAGTGTCCTCGTCTTTTATTGATCTTTCAGATAAAAATAGCATTTTGTTATGTTATTTTCCTATCTTTATCTTTATCATTTTCTGCTTTTATTTTTGTATTCTTAATTATTGTTTTTCTAAATTGTTGAGGTATTGATTCAATTTATTCATTCTAATTATTTATATTGATCAGTATAAAAATATAAAGTAGTGTATTTTTCTTTGATAGTTATTTTAATTGTTTTCTGTAGATTCATATAGGTAGTATCTCATCATAATTCTTTGTTGGAAATTCTGTAAGTTTATATTCTCTCATTTACCAAGGAGTTGTTTAACAAAATTTTTCTTCACTTTTCAGAAAGAATAATTTTGATTTTTGCATTTCTGCAAAAAATAACTAGGTTTATTACCCTGTAATAAAAATAGCTTGTATTATTCCTAAATTACATCATTTTGAACTTTTCTTATACTTCTAATCAGATCAGATCAGATCAGTCGTTGAGTCGTGTCCGACTCTTTGCAACCCCATGAACCACAGCACACCAGGCCTCCCTGTCCATCACCAACTCCCGGAGGTCACTCAGACGCACACCCATCAAGTCAGTGATGCCATCCAGCCATCTCATTCTCTGTCGTCCCCTTCTCCTCCTGCCCTCAATCCCTCTCAGCATCAGAGTCTTCTCCAATGAGTCAACTCTTTGCATGAGGTGGCCAAAATACTGGAGTTTCAGCTTTAGCATCATTCCTTCCAAAGAAATTCCAGGATTGATCTCCTTCAGAATGGACTGGTTGGATCCCCTTGCAGTCCAAGGGCCTCTCAAGAGTCTTCTCCAACACCACAGTTCAAAAGCATCAATTCTTCGGCGCTCAGCCTTCTTCACAGTCCAGCTCTCACATCCATACATGACCACAGGAAAGACCATAGCCTTGACTAGGCGAACTTTTGGTGGCAAAGTAATGTCTCTGCTTTTGAATATGCTATCTAGGTTGGTCATAACTTTCCTTCCAAGGAGTAAGCATCTTTTAATTTCATGGCGGCAGTCACCATCTGCAGTGAATTTGGAACCCAGAAAAATAAAGTCTGACACTGTTTCCACTGTTTCTCCATCTATTTCCCATGAAGCGATGGGACCAGATGCCATGATTTTCATTTTCTGAATGTTGAACTTTAAGCCAACCTTTTCACTCTCCACTTTCACTTTCATCAACAGGCTTTTTAAGCCCCTCTTCACTTTCTGCCATAAGGGTGGTGTCATTTGCATATCTGAGGTTATTGATATTTCTCCCAGCAATCTTGATTCCAACTTGTGTTTCTTCCAGTCCAGCATTTCTCATGATGTATTCTGCATATAAGTTAAATAAACAGGGTGACAATATGCAGCCTTGACGTACTCCTTTTCCTATTTGGAACCAGTCTGTTGTTCCATGATCAGTTCTAACTGTTGCTTCCTGACCTGCATACAGATTTCTCAAGAGGCAGATCAGGTGGTCTGGTATTCCCATCTCTTTCAGAATTTTTCATAGTTTATTGTGATCTACACAGTCAAAGGCTTTGGCATAGTCAATAAAGCAGAAATAGATGTTTTTCTGGAACTCTCTTGCTTTTTCCATGATCCAACAGATGTTGGCAATTTGATCTCTGGTTCCTCTGCCTTTTCTAAAACCAGCTTGAACATCAGAAAGTTCACGGTTCACATATTGCTGAAGCCTGGCTTGGAGAATTTTGAGCATTACTTTACTAGCGTGTGAGATGAGTGCAATTGTTCAGTAGTCTGAGCATTCTTTGGCATTGCCTTTCTTTGGGATTGGGATGAAAACTGCCCTTTTCCAATCTTGTGGCCACTGCCGAGTTTTCCAAATTTGCTGGCATAGTGAGTGCAGCACTTTCACAGCATCATCTTTCAGGATTTGGAATAGCTCCACTGGAATTCCATCACCTCCACTAGTTTTGTTCATAGTGATGCTTTCTAACGCCCACTGGACTTCACATTCCAGGATGTCTGGCTCTAGGTCAGTGATCACACCATCATGATTATCTGGGTCATGAAGATCTTTTTTGTACAGTTCTTCTGTGTATTCTTGCCACCTCTTCTTAATATCTTCTGCTTCTGTTAGGTCCATACCATTTCTGTCCTTTATCGTGCCCATCTTTGCATGAAATATTCCTTTGGTATCTCTGATTTTCTTGAAGAGATCCCTAGTCTTTCCCATTCTGTTGTTTTCCTCTATTTCTTTGCATTGATCACTGAAGAAGGCTTTCTTGTCTCTTCTTGCTATTCTTTGGAACTCTGCATTTAGATGTTTATATCTTTCCTTTTTTCCTTTGCTTTTCGCTTCTCTTCTTTTCACAGCTATTTGTAAGGCCTCCCTAGACAGCCATTTTGCTTTTTTGCATTTCTTTTCCATGGGGATGGTCTTGATCCCTGTCCCCTGTACAATGTCACGAACCTCATTCCATAGTTCATCAGGCACTCTATCTATCAGATCTAGGCCCTTAAATCTATTTCTCACTTCCACTGTTTAATCATCGCTGTGAAAAGAAGAGAAGCAAAAAGCAAAGGAGAAAAGGAAAGATAGAAACATCTAAATGCAGAGTTCCAAAGAATAGCAAGAAGAGACAAGAAAGCCTTCTTCTGTGATCAATGCAAAGAAATAGAGGAAAACAACAGAATGGGAAAGACTAGGGATCTCTTCAAGAAAATCAGAGATATCAAAGGAACATTTCATGCAAAGATGGGCACGATAAAGGACAGAAATGGTATGGACCTAACAGAAGCAGAAGATATTAAGAAGAGGTGGCAAGAATACACAGAAGAACTGTACAAAAAAGAGCTTCATGACCCAGATAATCATGATGGTGTGATCACTGACCTAGAGCCAGACATCCTGGAATGTGAAGTCAAGTGGGCCTTAGAAAGCATCACTACAAACAAAACTAGTGGAGGTGATGGAATTCCAGTGGAGCTATTCCAAATCCTGAAAGATGATGCTGTGAAAGTGCTGCACTCAATATGCCAGCAAATTTGGAAAACTCAGCAGTGGCCACAAGATTGGAAAAGGTCAGTTTTCATCCCAATCCCAAAGAAAGACAATGCCAAAGAATGCTCAAACTACCGAACAATTGCACTCATCTCACACGCTAGTAAAGTAATGCTCAAAATTCTCCAAGCCAGGCTTCAGCAATATGTGAACCGTGAATAAGTTGTCATTATTTGTAACTATTCCATACACAATTTAAAGATACTGAATTCTTCATTAATGTTAGTAATTAATGTTACAGGTCTATATTTTTATTATATTAGTAAAGTATTACATGTACTCACCTATTGTTGTTATGTTTATCTTTTTTGGAAAAAATGGTATGTTAAAATATACCATTATGAATTATTTCTTTATTTCTCCTTTAATCTTTTCTAATTTCTATTTTTCTTCTCTCCATAATTTTAGCTGTATGTGAGTTGTGTTGAATAGATATACAGCAAGTAAAACTATAAATTTTATCATTGGTGCATGTTATTTTTTATCTCCTTTAATGCTTTTATAATACAATTATAACTTACTTGATATCATGTTTCTTGTGAATAATTGCTTATTGCTTGCATGTGTTAAGCATATTTGTCCATCTGTTTAGCTTAAGTCTATCTATCTGAACCATTTCTCTGTGATTTGTTGTTTATTCACTAAGTCATGTCCAACTCTTTGCAACCTCATGGATTATAACAAGTAAGGCTCCTCTGTCCTCTACTATCTCCCAAAGTTTGCTTAAGTGATGCTATATAACCATCTCATCCCCTGTGGCTCCCTTCTCCTTTTGCCTTCAATCTTTACCAGCATCAGGGGCTTTTCCAGTGATTCAGCTCTTCCCATCAGGTGGCCAAAGTATTGAAGCTTCAGTTTCAGCATCAGTCCTTTCAGTGAATATTCATGGTTCATTTTACTTAAGAGTGACTCATCTGATCTTGCAGTCTAAGAACTCTCAAGAGTTTTCTCCAGCACCATAGTTCAGAAGTATAAATTCTTCAGCACTCAGTCTTCTTTATGGTCTAACTCTGACTTCCATAAGTGGCTACTAGAAAAACCAAAGCTTTGACTACATGGACCTTTGTCAGCAAAGTGATGTCCCTGCTTTCTAGTACACTGTTTACATTTGTCATAGCTTTCCTTCCAAAGTGTCTTAATTTTATGGCTGCAGTCCCCATCTTCAGTGATTTTGGAGCCCAAGAAAATAAAATTTATCACTGCTTTTGCTTTTTCCCTTTCTATTTGACATGAAATAATGAGACCTGATGCCATGATCTTAGTTTTTGTACTGTTGAGTTTCAACCCAATTCCTTTTCATTCTGCCACTACAGTGGTATCATGTGCATATTTGAGGTTGTTCATATTTCTCCCAGCAATCTTGATTACAGCATGTGATTCATTCTGGCATTTCACATATGTACATTGCATATAAGTGAGTATATACATATATATAGCATATAGTTCGGGGAAGGCAATGGCACCCCACCCCAGTACTTTTGCCTGGAAAATCCCATGGACGGAGGAGCCTGGTAGGCTCCAGTCCATGGGGTCGCTAAGAGTCGGACACGACTGAGTGACTTCACTTTCACTTTTCACTTTCATGCATTGGAGAAGGAAATGGCAACCCACTCCAGTATTCTTGCCTGGAGAATCCCAGGGACAGGGGAGCCTGGTGGGCTTCTGTCTGTGGGGTCGCACAGAGTCGGACACGACTGAAGCGACTTAGCAGCAGTAGCAGCATATAGTTATTTAAGCAAACTTGAAAATAATTAACTTTTTATTGGAGTATAATAGCTTTACAATATTATGTTACTTTCTGCTGTATAACATTGTGAATCAGCCACATGAATATATATATATATATATATATATATATATGCCCTCCCTCTTGAGCCTGCCTCTCATCTCTCTATTCCACTCATTTAGGTCATCATAGGGACTTTCCAGGTGGCACTAGTGGTAAAGAATCCGCAGGCCAATGCAGGAGACATAAGAGATGCAGGTTCAATCACTGGGTTTCAAAGATCCCTTGGAGGAAGAAATGGCAACCCACTCCACTATTCTTGCCAAGAAAATTCCATAGACAGAGGAGCCTGTTAGGCTACAGTCCATGGCATCACAAAGAGTCCAACATGATTGAATTGACTTGGTATGCAGTTCATCACAGAGCAGTGAGCTGAGATCCTTCTGCTATGCAGCAGCTTCCCACTAGTATTTATTTTACATCTGGTAGTGCGTATACTGGAGAAGGCAAGGCCAACCCACTCCAGTACTTTTGCCTGGAAAATCCCATGGGTGGAGGAGCCCAGTAGGCTGCAGTCCATGGGGTCCTGAAGAGTTGGACACGACTGAAGGACTTCAATTTCACTTTTCACTTTCACGCATTGGAGAAGGAAATGGCAACCAACTCCAGTGTTCTTGCCTGGATAATCCTAGGGATGGGGGAGCTACGTGGGCTTCCATCTATGGGGTCACACAGAGTCGACCATGACTGAAGTGACTTAGTAGCAGTAGCAGCAGCTTAGTCATAGCTTTTCTTCCAAGGATCAAGCATTTTTTAATTCCATGGCTGCAGTCATCATCTACAGTGATTTTGGAATCCCCCCCAAAACAAAGTTTCTCACCGTTTTCATTGTTTTCCCATCTGTTTGCCATGAAGTGATGGGACCCGATGCCATGATGCTAGTTTTCTGAATGTTGAGGTTTAAGTCAACTTTTTCACTCTTCTCTTTCACTTTCATCAAGAGGATTTTTATTTATTAACTTTCTGCCATAAGGTTGGTGTCATCTGCATACCTGAGGTTATTGAATATTTCTCCTGGCAATCTTCCTCCAGTTGTGCTTCATCCAGCCCAGCATTTCTCATGATGTACTCTGCATATAAGTTAAATAAATAGGGTAACAATATATAGCCTTGATGTAGTCCTTTCCTGATTTGGAACCTGTCAGTTGTTCCATGTCCATTTCTAACTGTTGCTTCTTGGCCTGCATGCAGATTTCTCAGAAGGCAGGTAAGCTGGTCTACTATTTCCATATCTTTAAGAATTTTCCACCATTTGTTTTGATCCACACAGTTAAAGGCTTTGGCTTAGTCAACAAAGCAGAAGTAGATATTTACTTCTAAAGATATAGAAGATGGCAAATACACATTTGAAAATTTCTCAACATCATTTGCCAATGAGACCCACAACAATGATATATCCTTGAGAATCGCTACACTTTTTAAACATTAACAACAGGAGTTGCAGGCAAAGGTACAGAGCCACAGGAGCTCTCTTTTGTTGTTGATGGGGTAAAAACTGGTATGCTCTTTGGGGGGTAGTTTGGACGTTTCTTTCAAGCTATATATTGACTTGCCATCGTTTCTTAGATATTTATCCAGCTGACTGGAAAGTTTATGTAAACACAAAACACACACTCAAATATAGTAGTTTTGTTCATAGTTGTCAAAACTAGGGGTAACCAATTTATCTTTTAATAAATGAATGAATGAATGAACTATGGCAATTCTATACAGAGAGTGTGAGTCATTCAAAGGGGAAAAAAAGAATACGTTATCCAGCAATGAAACGTTATGATGAATCTTAAATCAATGCAGTTTAAAAAGAAAAAAAAAATGGTTTGTAAAGAATCCACACTACATTTATATGATATTTTAGAAATGTAAAGTTAATGAAATAAATAATTTAGGTGAAGATAGTGTTGAAAATGTGAAGCTGAAGAAAATTTTAGAGTGGTCTTATTACTCTATATTATAGTCATACCTTGGAGATATTGCATGTTGGGTTTCAGACCACCACCATAAAATGAATATTGCAATAAAGCAAGTAACATTTTTTTCCTGGTGAGTATAAAAGTTATAATATTTTTTAGGTTATTAATTGTGCAAAAGTGTTATGTCTAAAAATAATGTATATGCCTTAAGATAATTTGCTACTTAAAATGCTAGCCATCATCTGAGGCTGAGTCAGTCATTTTGGTGGTGGAAGGTACTATGTCAGGGTTGATGGCTGCTGACTAATCAAGGTGGTGGTTGCTGAACATCGGGATGGCTGTGACAGTGTCTTAAATACAACAATGAAGCTCGCCACACTGACGAAAGGAATCTTTTACAAATTATTTCCTGGTAAATTGAAATACCCTTTGATAACATTTTACGTACAGTATAACTTCTTTCAAAATTGGAGTCAGTCCTCTCAGACCCTGACACTGTTTTAAGAACTAAGTTTATGGAATATTCTATATCTTTTCATATCATTTCAAAAAATTTCCCAGTGTCTTCACTAGGAGTAGATTCTGTCTTAAGAAACCATTTCTCTACTCATACATAGGAAGAATCTCTTCATTTGTTCAAATTTCATCATGAGCTTGAAGTAACTGTCACATCTTCAGACTCTATTTCTCATATCAGTTCTCTTGCTATTTTCACCACATCTACAGTTACTTCCTTCGGTTGTCCTGAACCCCTCAGAGTCATACACAAATGTTGGAACCAATTTTATAAAATTCCTGTTAATGTTGTTATTTTGACTTCTTCCTGTGAATCACAAATGTTCTTCATGGCATATAGAATGGTAAATCCTTCCAGGAGGTTTTTGATGGGATTTGTCCAAAACCAACAGAGGAATCACTATCTGTAACAGCTGTAACTTTACAAAAGTTAGTTCTTTAGTAATAAGATTTGAAAGTTGAAATTACTCTTTAATTTATAGGCTTTAGGCTACAAAATGGATACTGTGCTTGCAGACATGGAAAAAATATTAATCTCACTGTATCACTCCAGTATTCTTCCCTGGGAAATCTCAAGGACATCATCAGAGTTTTTGGGTGACTAGGTGCATCATCAATGAACAGTAATTTTGAAATAATTGTGTGTGTGTGTGTGTGTGTGTGAAGTAGGTCTCAAGAGTAGGCTTAAATTTTTCAGTAAACCATGTTGTAAACAGATATGTTGTCACCAGGATTTTGTTGTTCTATTTAAAGAGCACAGGCAGAAAGTTAGCCTCATTCTTAAAGGCCATGGGATTTTCATAATGATAAGCTAGTTTTGGCTTCAACTTCAAGCCACCAGGTGCATTAGCCCCTAAGAAGAGAGTAAGCCTGACCTTTGTGACTTTAAAGCCAAACATTGTCTTCTTCTCTCTATCTATGAAAGTCCTAGATGATATATTCCAGTAGTGGGCATTTTCTATTTAAAATAGAATATATTGCTTAATGTGGTCACCTTCATGAATTGTCTTAGCTACACCTTGATAATCTCTTGCAGTTTCTACCTCAGCACTTATTCCTTCACCTTGTACATTTATATTATGGAGGCAATTTCTAATCTCATGAACCAATCTCGCTATCTTAAAACTTTACTTCTGTAGCTTCCACCCCTCTCTCAGCCCCCATAGAAATGAATAGAGTTGGAGACTTTGCATTAGGTTTTAACTTAAGAAAATGTAATTAGTTTGATCTTCTATGTGTACTGCTAACATTTATCCTTGTCATGTAGACAAAGGTGTCTAAATTTCTTATCACTTGTGTGTTTACTGGAGTAACACTTTCCATCAA
This sequence comes from Tragelaphus eurycerus, assembly GCA_935064755.1. Taxonomy (NCBI): domain Eukaryota; kingdom Metazoa; phylum Chordata; class Mammalia; order Artiodactyla; family Bovidae; genus Tragelaphus; species Tragelaphus eurycerus. The sequence goes on from CAKXYN010000308.1 coordinate 396,980, forward strand.
TATATATATATTTTTTCCTTTGTTTTCACAGTTTGGCTAACTTCGGCACAAGAGACCTAGGTTTAGTCTCTCTTGGCTTTTGACATGCCCTCCTCACTAGACTTAATCATTTCTAGCTTTTGGTTTAAAGTGAGAGATGTGCAGCCCTTTCTTTCACTTGAGCATTTATAGGCCACTGTGGGCTATCAGTATCTACAAAGTGCAATAAAATGATGCCTGCTTGTGTAATAGGAATACATGACATTATAAATTTCCGAAATCATAGAACTTTAAGGAACAAAGTGTAAATCATTATGTATGTAAATTTTTAAAATAATGAGGAGGTCAGGGATAGCAAGATGGAATGCAGACTGGAACAAAATAATCTATCTTCACTATGAAGTAATCTCACTGAAGCAAGAATTTTCAATAGCACAAAACAAATCCTGCACCCAGATACTTTTTACTTGCATCAGTTTCCAATGCAAGGAAGCACACCTCTGTCTCTCTGGTTTCTCCAAGGAGAACAGTTTATTATAGTGTTATGATAGTGATATTGTTATATTATGGTGAGGTCATAGTTTATTACAGTGTTGTGGCAAGAAATGCCCAAAGTGAGTCTGGATCATCTTGTGATACCAAAACTGAAGCAAGTCCTCAAGCAAAAACAGTTTTCCTGGTGGCTCAGCAGTAAAAGAATCCACCTGCCAATGATGAAGACATGGGTTCGATTCCTGGGTCAGGAATATTCACTGGAGAAGTAAACGGCAACCCACTCCAGTATTCTTGCCTGGGAAATCCCATGGACAGAGGATCCTGGTAGGCTATAGTCCATGGAGTTCAGAGTCAGATACAACCTTGTAACTAAACAACAACATGCAAAAGCAGTGATGAGGTGCATCAAAGACAAAAGGAGTCACTTGAAAGGTGACCTTGTAGCCAAAGCTGGAAACAATTTGAGTAAGAAAATAAGTTAACATAATATTGAATCATAACACAAAGGGGAAAAAATGCATATCCTTAAGTCCATACTAATATAAAAGAATTCTTGAACTACTCATTACATTCATGTGAGAGGATAGACAAATCTCCCATGCAGAAAAATCTCAAAGAATTTATATAGATTATCTTCATTCAAGAGGTAATGTCTGTTTCCCACCACTTAAATATGAGTTGTGACTTCTGTCCAAAGAGTACAGTAGGGAAAGGGAGTACTGAATTAACCTCAAAGTACCAAAATTTAACAATGGGGGGCATATTGGGAGTTTGGGATTGACATGTACCCACTGCTATATTTAAAAGGGATAACCAACAAGGACCTACTGTATTGAACAGGAAATTCTGCTCAATACTCTGCAATAAACTAAATAGGAAAAGAATTTGAAAAATAATGAATATTTAGATATGTATAGCATCACTTTCTGTACAGCTGAAGCTAACACAATATTATTAATAACTATATTTCAATATAAATTTTAAAAAAGAATATAATAATCAGTACCTCAGCTTGATAACCAGCTATGATGAGTTACACTGATGGTATGTAAATACAACTGATGTCATATGAAGAAAGCAACACTTTCAGTCTATAATCCTCCTCCTAAGAATTTCAACCACAATTTAATTACAAGAAAAATATCATAGACAAATTCTAATTGATGATCATTTTGCAAAATACCTAAGAAGTATTGCTCAAAATATTCAAAGTCATCAAGAATAAGAACAATTCTGAGAAACTGTTTAGGCCAAGAGTCATCTCAGGAGACATAATGGCTAAATGTAAGTGGTAACATGGATAGAATATCAGAACATCAAAGGACACTGTATAAAAACAAAGAAAGGCCAAATAAAGTATGACCTTGGCCTAATAATGTGTCAAATTGTTTCATCTGTTGTGCCCAATGCTAATAACAGAAGATGCAGAGTGTTGGTATATGCAATTCTCCTGCTACTTTTGCAAACTTCTATGTTTAAACTATTTCAAAATAAAATTTTATTGAAAAACTAAAAAGCAATGCCTAATTCTTGCTATCTCATATTACTTTTAATACAGGGTTGTCCTCTCAAGAAATTCTTCAAAAGTGCTTTTTAGTGCTGTTAATCAGGCTGGATATTAGAGTTCACTAATATTTGTGTTTCAGAGCCTCAACAGTGTTGATTATGCAGTTAATAATTTATATGAGAAAAAAATGTGTTGGCAAGGTATAGAAAAGCCCCTCAATTTCAAGGCATAATAAATCTTCAATGCATGTCATAAAATACAGGAATGTCTCCAAATATATATGGATAGCATTTTCTTTCTATGTGAGGCTTTATGTTTAATCTTATGCTTTGTTAATTATTAAACACCATATCAAAGAATGATTTAAGCATGATTAAAACTAACTTAAACCATCATGTTTTATTCCATTATACATGTTGCCTTCCAACCAGTAGTTCATTTGCTAGAAATTAAGTTTACTTATTATTTATAAAGTGAGATTATTTTTCTAACAATTTGAATATATTTTGCATTTCTGTTATATATAAAACTATGAAACAGAAAACTAAAGTAGCTTGCTGTGTGTTCATTTGGCTTAGTTAATCAACCTTGAGCTTATATGGAAAAGGGCAAGATACAACAATACTTGAAAATTCTGTGTGAATAAAAATTATTGATAATTACATCATCTTGTATCATTAAGAACAGAAATAAAGACACAGGGTGGAAAGGAGATTGACAGATACACAAAGCTACTGTTTAGAATATATAAACAGAAAGAGTGAGTCTGGGAAATGTGGTCTAACTGTACAGACAGACAGGAGAGAAGGAATAAGGATTTAGTGAACCCCTAGAACTCTTGCCTGGAAAATCCCATGGATGGAGGATCCTGGTAGGCTGCAGTCCATGGGGTCGCTAAAGTCAGACACGACTGAACGACTTCACTTTCACTTTTCACTTTCAAGCACTGGAGAAGGAAATGGCAACCCACTCCAGCGTTCTTGCCTGGAGAATCCCAGGGACGGGGGAGCCTGGTGGGCTGCCGTCTATGGGGTCGCACAGAGTGGGACATGACTGAAGTGACTTAGAAGCAGAGCTCTCTACCACAATGGAATAGACCATTTTGTTATAGTGAAACACCAGCTCATTGACTACTTAATTTATGGATTCAACTAGCAAACACATACTGAGCATCCACTCTACATAAGACATTGAGAACATCCTGAGGATTCAGGACACATTCGGGCTATTTAGGACATTACAGCTAGGAAAAAAAAAAAGTAATAATCCCTCCCAACGCCCAAGAATAATATTTTGTGCTTGTAACATTTCTCTGGGATCAAAGAAAGGAGAACTGATTCATTAACAAATTTGTCATGATATTTTATGCTTAGTAAGGAATTTGCTTTCTCTACTGTAAAAAATGGCTAATAAATCCATCAATAACATTATTATGGTGAAAGACATAAGTTGGATGACTCAACTCTCTTGCTTGGCTAATTTGGTATTTTCAGTTAAAGCACTCTACAAATTTTTCTTATTACAAAAGTCCATAATTTATTTGCTTTTGAAACCTTTCTCAATTTTTGCAAATTTACTTAAGAAATAGTAATTTACTTTGTACACACTGCAAGTCAAAGTGTTAATCACTCAGTTATGTCCGACTCTTTGAGACCCCATGGGCTGTAGTACTCCAGGTTTCTCTATCCGTGGATTTCTCCAGGCAAGAACACTGGAGTGGACAACCATTCACTTATCCAAGGGATCTTCTCTACTCAGCGATCTAACCCAGGTCTCACTGTCTGAGCCACCACATTACAAAGTAAACTCTAAAAATGAATAACATTGTAATATTCTGTAACGGTTAAGAATATAAGCTTTTGAAATAAATAGGTCTGAGTTTATGTTATAGCATTCTGATATAATTGAACTATGTAACAAGTGTGTGTGTTTAGTAACTCACTCATGTTCAGCTGTTTGTGATCCCCCATAGACTGTAGCCCACCAGTCTCACCTGTCCAGAGGATTCTTCAGATGAGAATACTAAAGTGGGCTGCCATGCCCTTCTCCAGGGAATCTTCTCTGACTCAGGGATTGAACCCTGGTTTCATGCATTGCAAGCGTATTCTTTACCATCTGAACACCAGGGAAGCCCAGGGATAGTTACTAATTCTACATGTACTTTAGTTTTCTTCTTACTTTTTTAAAGCCAAGATTAATAAGATTATTTTGTGAATTACATGATGTAAATGCATAAAGCTTTTAGCATAGTTTCTGGCAAGAATAATACTCCACGTCTGTTAGCCCTCATTGTGTGTAAAACTTGAGGATCTTTTTAAAATGGCAATTTTTAAAATTAAAAGCAAAAATTTTAGAGAAACAACAGGCATGGGTGAAGCCCATAAAATGCAAACTTTACCTTATTAAATAAAACTTTTGAGGGTAAGTGATATATTAATACTAAATACCTTGGTGGAATTTTCACAACATTTAAGAAATGAAAACAGCATTGTGAAAATAATTTCATAGCAGTTTCATTAACTGAAAAGAATAACTGCTTTCTCATTAGCTGTCTAGATTTTGAAAGTGAAATGTTTTCAGTTGTGTCTGACTTTTTGTGACCCCATGGACTGTAGCCCGTCTCTGTCCATGGAATTTTCCAGGCAAGATTACTGGAGTGGATAGACATTCCTTTCTCCAAAGGATCTTCCTGACGTGGGGCTAGAAACCAGGTCTCCTGCATTGCAGGCAGATTCCTTACCATCTAAGACAGCATTTTGCACAATTTCAAAAAATGCCATCTTTTTTAAAAAGCCTAATATTGCTCAGATTGATTACATATGTTCATGGCTAACAAACCATGACACATTGTAATAATTCATCTTAATTCTAGCAATGGGTTGAATTTTTTATATTGTCTTAGCAGTTGTTTAGTCACTAATAAAGATGTTCAAATAAGTGGCATAGTTGTGTCTTACATGCAGATAGCATTAAAGAAATATTTACTTTCTATACATTATTTTTGTAAATTAACACTGAGGCAAGGTTTGCCTTTCCTGATGACCCGATAAGCCCACTTCTTCCAACAGGAACAATCACATAAATAATTTTTCTTTTCTTCTGATTAAATAAAATTCATAGCCAAATTTGCTTCCAAATTCAACATATGCATTTTGGAGATTTTAAAACATGTTTCTGTGTGTATAAATTTAATTTTATTAATTCTGAGTATTTGTTTTTGAGCTTATTATAATCTGGCTCACATTTTGGAATGAGGATATGCAATCATACATCAATCTATAATATATAAAAGAACAATTTTTCCTTTTCCATGTGCTTTCTATGTGCTTTCCATGTGGATATGTTTGTGAGATCATAAATGAATGCTTATTGATTATATTTTCACTGCAATATCCTCAGTATTCAGTTGAACAGAAGGATGCGTTTCATGTATTGTATAGCTATCATTTAAGTAGAATATAAAAATTTTAGATTGTGCTAAATTAGTTCTTTGTGGTTGATAGGTCAAGCCATTTCTAAGAACTAAAGCATACTATAAAATTTCAGCTTTGAAAATATGAGTTTCATGAACACTTGTGCTTGAAATAAAGATACTACACAAAGATAAAATGAAGCTTGAGGAAATGTTAATTATTTAGATCATTGAATTGCTACCTAGGTTTTCTGTTTCTTTCAAAATAAAAAACAAAAACAATAACATTTTGATTTGCGACAATCTTTATGACAGATTTTTTATATTGTTTTACTTCAATTAATCTTCAGATGGATAAGATACTTAATAAGAATCACTGAAAACTGTGCTCATAGTACTGGAATGATGTGCCTGCTCTCTACAGCAGCTCTGCTCTAAGAGTCTGCAGCATCTGGAAAATATTTTCCCTTCTTATTTTTAGTTTTATAGCAATGCCGTGGTAGCACTGGGAAATGTGGTCAGAGTGTTTATAAATAAGTGCAGGAAATGACTTTGAAACCAGCAGCTGTTCAGACACATGCCTCTGTTTAAGTGAATAGATGGATATATCTCTCTAGCAAAAAGGAATTCCGAATATAATCCAAGCTCTAAGTGTTGAAACAAGATATTACCTGTTTTTAAATGCTAAACAAATTGTTATGAAATCTTTCCAGCTGGCCAAAGCCATTGATACTTAAGAACTGACCATTGTTGAAATAAAGATGACACAAAAATTAGTGCCCCATTATAATAAAACTAATTCACTCAGTATTTGGAAATACTTCCCCATGGTTAAGTAATCTCTTTCCCCTTTTCTTACACCTGTACATGTCAACATACAATAAATAATCCGATGTTTGAGTGTTTCAAATTATTTGTGTAACAATATAATTTTAATTTAATTATTACTTTTAGGCATATATAAATTCAAACCTTTTTAGACCAAAACCAAAGTACTTCCAAATATGTTGTTGACGTGTCTGTGTGGGGTTCTGACGTGGAGTGCAATGTGAGCCAAACAAAATTCTCTTAAAAAACAAGAGGTTAGTAGTGAAATTTGTGTTAAGAGACATTCCCCATATTTGTGAAGAACTGGGGCTGCAAAGATGTGACCCAAGGAGAGAAGCTCTGGTTCATTCCTGGTTACTTAGCTGAGAATTTCCAAATATTCATGGTTACTTGACTCTCCAAAGTTGCCTACTTTTACTGTGAAGCACCAGTAGCAGGTGGGCTGGTTTCAGGGTGCTCCATTGTGTCTGACTCTTTGCAACCCCCTGGACTGTAGCTCACCAGGCTCCTCTGTCCATGGGATTTTACAGCAAGAATACTGGACGAATTTACCATTTTCCTACTCCAGGGGACCTTCCTGACTTGGAGATCAAACCCACATCTCTTGCGTCTTCTGCATTGGCAGGTGGATTCCTTACCACTGTGCCTCCTGGGAAGCCCTATGCATGTGTGGGCCAGTAATCAGGAACATATCAGGGTTAACTGGATTGCTGCTGCTTGATGGAATGTAGAACACTGGGCCAAACAGCTCCACCAGGGATATCTGAAAAGCATGACTTCATGGCACCAGGAACGGCCAGAGTCAAAAAGGCTAGACTTGTAAAATAGATAACAAAGCAGTAGATCACATAAAAGGCACTCGCCATTTATGGCAGTTGCCATTTTGAAGAAACACTTCGAGTGTAGGGCTTCCCTAGATCATGCATGAGGCTGTAGAGTGGGAACACCAGCATTCAAATTCAGGCAGCTGCTCCAGAGACAATGTCCCAAATAATAAATAACATTTGGGCTTATATAGCAGAGTAGGGAGCAAGAAGCCAGAAGATTCAGGAAAATGTAAAGAGACAGGGTTTGGGATTTTAGAAGTTTTTTCTCCATATATACATATAGAGAAGATTGTGGATGATTCTGAATATCCCATGCCTTTTATAGAGAAGCTAAATTCTATTTTTATTCATTCCACAGCACTACAGTTTAGAGATAAAACTAATAAAATGGTTTTAGATAAATGAGGTTCTAAAGAAACCATGGGTTTCCCCTGCTGCTCAGACAGTAACGCATCTGCCTATAATGAGGGAGACTCAGGTTTGATCCCTGGGTCGGAAAGTTCCCCTGGAGAATGAAATGGCAACCCATTCCAATATTCTTGCCTGGAAAATCCCATGGATTGAGGAGCCCGGTAGGCTACAGTCCATGGGGTTGCAAAGAGTCGGACACCACTGAGCAACTTCATTTCAAACTTCACTTCAAATCAACCATAAGAATTGAAAGTATCATGAGAATGTGGCCAGGTATCGAGGTGATCAGTCAGGAATGTGAGAGTAAGTGAGAACTTCACTTCATTGCTGAAGGGGCCAGGAGCATTTACTTAGACTCAGTGTTTGGAAGAGGAAGAGGAGGAAGGATGAGGATGGGAATGTTGAGTCAAAGGGAAAAGTATTTGCAAGGGTTCAAATAGGAAGAACTCAGACTGGTTGCCTTAGAAAGGTCTCAGCTGAAAGCACCTTGATTAAGAGGTGTCTGAACTAGGAGTGCAGATATGTGTAAGATCATTTTCATCCTGAGGCTGCAGAGTCCATGACTGCAATGTACTCCAGACAGTGCACCAAGTTTAGGTTGAGGGGGCAGGTGTCCTCCATGAGCCACGCCAGGAACAGCCTTGTCCATTGTGTATGGCTGGTCTTATGAGATCCTACATAGATTTTGGCCTGGAGTTTATTACTGAAACTCCTCAGAAAGTTTCAGCAATGTTTTCCATCACCAATGAATAGACAAGCTTTAAATCAAATGGATTTAAATCTAAATCCACTGGAATTTAACTGGAAATCTAACTGGAATTAAAATATTCTGAAAGCCATGAAATCATTTAACTTGAAGTCAACAATGAACTAGCTACACTGTCATAGTATTTGATAATATCTATAATCTCTTTCCAAACTGGTATTTAGGAAGAGAGTTGCTAGGGCATATTATTAAACAGGAAAGGTCTCTGATACTTGGATTATTTACTAGTTTAATTTTTAACACGCGAGAACACTGACATAATGGTAGAATATAAACACCAAAAAAATCTGCTCCTTTATAAAAATAATACTGGCAAAAATGATCCAGTCTACTTTTCATACTTAGGAAATTAACCTAAGTCATGCAACAGTTGAGGACTGTGAAAGTGAAAATGTTAGTTCCTCAGTCATGTCCAACTGCTTGCAATCCCATGGACTATAGCCCACGAGGCTCCTCTGAATTCTCCAGGCAAGAATATTGGAATAGGTAGCCATTCCTTGCTCCAGGGGATCTTCAACCCGAAATCCCCAACTCTATCTCTCCACATCTTGACTGCAGGGATCAAACCTGGGTCTCCTGAATTGCAGGTGGATTCTTTACCATCTCAGCTATCAGAGAAGGACTAAATTTTTGTATGAACAGTGAATTATGTGGCATTGTACTTTGCCTGATTTCCATCTTTCTCTCCTTGAAAACATCAGCTTTCAAATTATGTCAGCTACGAAAGACAGCAGCCCTAGTAGGATTAAAATTCAAAGGATTGAAATAATAAAATGTTTATTAGCCAAACACAATGAAATGGAATTAAAATCAATAACAAAATAAAAACTTTGAAAATCTTCAAATGAATAAAATTTAAAATTACACTCCTAAATAACCAATGGCTCAACAGAAACACACACAAACACACACATAGAGGTTAGAAAATAGAGATAAAATAAAATAAAAATACAACATGTAAACATTTATAATATGCACAAATAGTGTTTAGAGGGAAACCTATTTGCAAAGGCCTCTATTTAAAAAGAGGAAAAAAAATTACCCTAAATAATAAAACTCAATATACCTTAAAAAATTAGGAAAAGATCTGACTAAATCCAAACTAGCAGAAACAAGAGGTGTAAAATATTAGAATAGAAATAATTATAATAAAGAATGTGTAATTGAAAAATCAACAAAGTCAAAGTTGGTTCAATGAAGAGATCAGTAATACTGACAGACATTTAGTTAGACTGACAAGAACTGAAAGAGAATATTTGATTATTAATATTAAGATCAGCAATGAAAAGAGGATATCATTATTGTTTTTAAGAAGTAAAAAGATTGTAAGGGAAGGTCATGGGTAATTTTATACCATTATTATATTAAATAATCTGGATGAAATAAGCAAATAAATCAAACTCAGGAAAAATATACATAGAATTGTATACTGTAACCAAGTATGATTTATCCCAGAAATGCAATAATGGATTAATACATGAACATCAATGTGATACACTGTATTATTATTATAAGGGATAAAATTCACATGATCATCTCAATAGTCAGAAAAAAGCATTAGACAAAATGCAATACCATATAATGATAAAAACACCAAATAAGTAGCAATAGAAAGAAGCTTTCTCAGCCTAATAAATAAAATGTTTTTAAAACCCACAGCTAACAGCACACTTCCCAAGAAAAGCAGAAAGTTAGGCATCAAAATAAACAAGAAGACATAAATGTCCACTCTTGCTACTTCTGTTCAACGTTGTACTAAAGGTTTTAGCCAGTGTAGGAAAGAAAATTCAAAGTAATCCAGAATGCAAAAACTAAGCAAAACTATCCCTATAAACAATTGTCATTATTTATGTTTGTAGAAAATCCAAAGCATCAAAAAACAAACAAACAAAAAATTATTAGAGATAGTAAATTAATTCAGTAAGTCTTTAGGATACAAAATAAATATTTTAAAATTCAATTATGTTTCTATGCTTGCAGTAAATAATCAGAAGATAAAATTAAAAGAACAATTAGACTAGCAATAAAAATAGAATAAATTCAAAGAAAGCATGACATTTAAAACTATAAGGTTTTTGATGTAAAAAAAAAAGAGTGAAATCAATAGAAAGGCATCCAATAATCATGGATTCAAAGGAGTGATATTGTTAAATGGTGGTGATTTATAAACTGATCCACAATTTTAATACCATTACTATGGAAATCTCAGCTTCAATTTGAGAGATTAACAAGCTAATGTTAAAATTCATATGACAATGTGAGGAACTCAAATAGCCAAACTAATCTTTAAAAAAGAACAAAATTGGAAGATTCACAATTCCTGATTTTAAAACTTACATAAAACTAAGTATCAAGAAAATGTAGTAGAAGAATAATGACAGAGATTAATGGAAAGAATATAATGAAAAGTCCAGAAATAAAATATCATGTTTATATTCAGATTATCTTTAATAAGAATGCCAAGGCCTTTCAAAGGGGACAGGAGGAGAAAAATCTCTTCAACAAATTTTGTTGTGACAGCTGAATATTCACATTTAAAACAATGAATATTGTTGTTACCCCACTGACAAAAAGTAACTTCAAATATATCATGTATCTGAACGTAAGTTTTAGAACTAAATAACTCAGAAGAAAATGAAATAGAAAACTATGTGACAATGGATAGTCAAAGCCTATTAGACCCAACAGCAAAAGTGAAAGTGAAAATTTAAAAAGTGAACAAAAAAAAAACGATATAAATTGGACTTCATCAAAATCAAAATATTTTCTGCTCCAAAGACACTATATCTCTTTCCTCATTTATTATTTAGGACTTACACTTTGCTTGACACTGAAGAAGGTGAGAATATCTAGTCTTTAGAGACACTGCAATAGCTAGCCATGATTGAGCCATGGTGAGCAATTATTGGTCAATAGGGCATCCTCCATACAGATTTTGAAGTCTTGACAGTCTTCATAATCATATAAGCCAACTCCCAAAATAAACCTCTCTCTGTGTCTTTCTGTTATATTTTATATGTATTATATAACACAATCCTCTTGGTTCTGTTTCTCTGGAGAACTCTGACTAACAGAAAATTTGATATTAGGGATAATTCTAGAGGAAGAGAATCCTGGATAAGCTTCCTGAATTAGTTCTAGGGTTTCTGGAGTTGGCTCTCTAATCAGATCAGACTTAAATATATTAATGACTCCATTCCTAGTAGTAAACAGAACAGTTTTTCTTTGAATTTTTGTTTTATTTTTCCTGTTTTACACCTTAAACAAATATTATATATTTCACCACAACATCTTCTCATCAAAAAGCATCAAATTAACAAAAAGAGCATTTGATACAGAATTGTAACAGTACACTCTACTATCTTTGCGTTTTGTACTTTTCAAAATACCATCACATTAAAGTCAATCAAATTTTATGGCTGAGAGTATAAAATTTGTGGGTTAATAAAAGAAAATATAGCTCAAAAATGATTAATACTTTTAAAAGAGCAAATACAGAAGTCTTATCAAGTTAACTTAACAGTAATGAGATGCTTCATTGTCCTAAAGATGTGCATGGAATGATATGACAATAGAGATATATAAAATATTGCCATTGTGCACTTCTAATATTAGCAGCTATTATAAGATTTGCTGGTTGCTCCTAATAAAATTGGACAAAATGGGGGAAAACAATATGTGTAAGGGCTCAAATTCCAAACTGGGACACCACAAAGAAAGATCTGCAAATTTCTGTGTGTGCCCTGAGAGAGACGCCTATCTACTCTACTGTAGTTGTAAGGGTGAGATTGTTAAAATCAGACTCAGAATTCCATTATACAAGTGGCTGAGTTACAACACAAAGGTAATTGCCAGCCTCTCAAGGTGTCACTTGTTAAAGTGAGGGCATTGAGAGCAGGAATAGGATCCTGAAAGGTGGAATGAGGATATGTGAGGAGACTCTGATTAAGACGGTAACATTAAGATTATAAATTCAGATGAGTATTCTTTGCCAATAGAAAAGTTTCTAACCTCTGTTTGCAAAGATTAACAATGCATCACCTAAGGAAATTTGAATCTCTTCTGAGAAAACATTTGCTCAGATCCATCCTCACCACCCCACTTTGTTACTACAGTTAAAACTAGACTCTAGTCCAAGCAGGACCCTAAAAGTGAAGTACAAAGTGTGACACAAGAAGAGGCGTGCTACATTCCAAAACAGCCACCTGATTTTTCTAATTTATATGAACAGAAATCTGGGGAATGTGCAGGAGTGAACACTAAGGGTGTGTGATCATGGTGGAGGGGCAAATGGCAAAGAATCCACCTGCAATACGCGAGACCTGGGTTCAATCACTGTGTTGGAAAGATCCCGTAGAAGAGGGCACAGCGACCCACTCCAGTATTCTTGCCTGGAAAATCCCATGGACAGAGGAGCTTGCTGGGCTACAGTCCATGGGGTCACACAGAGTCAAAAGGGACTGAAGCAACTTAGCTCACATGCATGCAGGCAATCATAGTGGGAAAAAACATAAAGTTGGGTCAGGTCAAATTTATTGATGTAGGATCCACTAATCGGAGATTCTACATGTAATTTTCCAGCCTAGGGAGTTAGAAAAAAATTGTTTTGTTGTTGGCTAAAATGTAGAATGAAAACTGGTCAGTAGTTAATAACCAAAATGCTTAGCTGCCATAGTTTAGTATAGAGGAGTGATTTAGAAGCTTAGTAAGATGAGAAGGTTAAAGTAGATTTCCATTGAGGAATTAATCACCAACCCTGAGAGGACCCAGAGGGCACACATTTCATTATACTGTGAGAGATAAAATTTTGAGGGGAGCCTCAATATCTTCAAAGAGGATATTCTCTTAATCAAAAGGATATTCTTTTGGTTTATATTTTCTATAAACCAGAACTTAAGATTGGAATCTTACATTCCAAAGTTATATAAAGAAAGCTGAGTGTCAAAGGATTGATGCTTTTGAATGGCAGAGTTGGAGGCTCTTGAGAGTCGCCTGGGCTGCAAATAGATCCATCCAGTCCATCCAAAAGGAGATCAGTCCTGAGTGTTCATCAGAAGGACTGATTTTGAAGCTCAAACTCCATACTTTGGCCACCTGATGCGAAGAACTGACTTATCTGAAAAGACCCTGATGCTGTGAAAAACTGAAGGCAGGAGAAGAAGGGGATGACAGAAGATGAGAGGGTTGGATGGCATCAGCGACTCAGTGGACGTGAGTTTGGGTAAACTCTAGGAGTTGGTGATGGACAGGGAGGCCTGCAGTGCTGCAGTCCATGGGGTCGCAAAAGTCGGACACAATGGAGCAACTCAACTGAACTGAAGATTGAAATCCTGTCACTGAAATGGGAAACTTTAATACAATGGACATAATTGGATATCAGACTGCAGGGGATAAGTGGTGGCATCAGATTGCCAAATGCAAGGTAAGCACAGTTATCATATTAGACAACAGAGCTAAAGCAGCAGTTAGAATATTCTGGCTGGAGTAGACCTAAGCTATTGGCCACATGGCATGGCATTATGTTGATTCTAGAAGGGATAGAATTATAAAGGCTACAAAAGTCTTGCTTGGCCTATAGGTGCAGAAATGCTCCAAATTAAGTAAACAAAAATCTTATTTAAAATTAAAAAAAAAAAAAATTCAGAGTCACTCAACCAATCTGCAGATTTGAGCCAGTTTACCTGGTGTCTCAGTAAAGAATCCATCTGCCAATACAGGAGACATGGGCTCAATCCCTGGGCTGGAGGGAGCCCCTGGAAATGAAAATGACAACCCACTCCAGAATTCTTACCTGGTAAATCCAATGGACAAAGGGACTTGGTGGGCTAAAGTCCATGGGGTCACAAAAGAACATATAAGACTTGACGACTAAATCACAACAGTTCAGTTCAGTTCACTTCAGTGGCTCAGCAGTGTCTGATTCTTGGTGACCCCATGGATTGTAGAAAGCCAGGCCTCTCTGTCCATGACCAACTTCTGGAGTTGACTCAAACTCATATCCATTGAGTTGGTGTTGTGATCCAACCATCTCATCTTCTGTCATCCCCTTCTTCTCCCACCTTAATTCATTCCTAGCATCAGGGTCTTTTCAAATGAACCAGCCCTTCGCATCAAGTGGCCAAAGTATTGGTTTGAACCTCAGCATGAGTCTTTACAATGAACACTCAAGACTGATCTCCTTTAGAATGGACTGGGTGGATCTCCTGGCAGTCCAAGGGACTCTCAAAAGTCTTCTCCAACACCACAGTTCAAAATCATCAATTCTTCAGCGCTCAGCTTTCTTTAGAGTCCAACTCTCACATCCATGTATCAGATCAGATCAGTTGCTGAGTCGTGTCCGACTCTTTGTGACCCCATGAACTGCAGCACGCCAGGCCTCCCTATCCATCACCAGCTCTCGGAGGTCACTCAGACTCACATTCATCGAGTCAGTGATGCCATCCAGCCATCTCATCCTCTGTCGTCCCCTTCTCCGCCTGCCCTCAATCCCTCCCAGCATCAGAGTCTTCTCCAATGAGTCAACTCTTCGCATGAGGTGGCCAAAAAAACTGGAGTTTCAGCTTTAGCATCATTCCTTCCAAAGAAATCCCAGGGCTGATCTCCTTCAGAATGGACCGGTTGGATCTCCTTGCAGTCCAAGGGACTCTCAAGAGTCTTCTCCAACACCACAGTTCAAAAGCATCAATTCTTTGGCGCTCAGCCTTCTTCACAGTCCAGCTCTCACATCCATGTATGGCTACTGGTAAAACCATAACCTTGGCATGACGGAACTTTGTTGGCAAATAAAGTCTCTGCTTTCTAATATGCTGTCTTGGTTGGGCATAAATTTCCTGCCAAAAAGCAAGCATCTTTTAATTTAATGGCTGCAGTCACCATCTGCAGTGATTTCAGAGAGTAAGAAAATAAAGCCTGTCACTGTTTCCACTTTTTCCCCATCTATTTGCCATGAAGTGACGAGACCAGATGCCATGATTGTAGTTTCCTGAATGTTGAACTTTAAGCCAAATTTTTCATTCTCAACTTTCACTTTTATCAAGAGGCTCTTTAGTTCTTCTTCACTCTCTGATATAAGATGGTGCCATCTGGATATCTGAGGTTATTGATATTTCTCCTGGCAATCTTCATTCCAGCTGTGATTCACCCAGCCCAGCATTTCTCATGATGTACTCTGCATATAAGTTAAATAAGCAGGGTGACAATATTCAGACTTGAGGTACTGCTTTCTTTATTTGGAACCAGTCTGTTGTTCCATGTCTAGTTCTAACTGTTGCTTCCTGATGTGCATACAGATTTCTCAAGCGGCAGGTCAAGTGGTCTGGTATTCGTATCTCTTTCAGAATTTTCCACAGTTTATTGTGATCCACACAATCAAAGGCTTTGGCATAATCAATAAATCAAAAATAGATGTTTTTCTGGAACTCTCTTGCTTTTTCGATTGCCAGGAGCCAGCAAAAGGACCTCTGCCCATGGCAAAGGTCATGATGAAGGAGGCTTGACATACACAATGGTGGGGTTTAGCCTCAGGAGTCCCCCTGGAAATCCTCAAGCATCTACCCCCATAACCAGAGCCTGCCTACTTTACTACTTTGTGCTCTCACCTACACCTCTGACTTTACAGGGGGCTGTCCCTCACTACCTCTCTCTGAAAAAAGAGTTAAATTAAAGCTTCAGTTAATAAAAATTCCTGGGCGTGACAGGAGTTTTTTAATCTACAAACTCCTCTGAAGGTTCTCTAGCCCACCTGACAGGCTTGTCCGGTCACATGTGCTTCTAAAAACTGGTTCTTTAGAGAACTTAGAAAACTATTAGTGGGCTGATTAGAAATTGTATTGGTGAAGGGTTTTTCATTTGTTGAGCCAATGTTTGCTGCTAAGTCTCCACATTGCCTACCTTTACACACATTAATGAATATATAGAAGAAACAGGTATTAACCTTTGATATTAATCACATTAGACCTTAGGCTAAGTAAATTCTTTCCTTAATTAAAACCCACAACTCCCTCACCCTATAGGAATGTAAATTTATCTGGTGGAGTCTGTTTTAAGAATAATCATCCCTGGAGAAATAAATGTCCTGGATTGACCGCTGTCACAAGGAGAGTGTCATAATTGTCAGCAGGCCCCCTGGCTAGAAGATGATGTAACACCCCTAAGACCTCTGTATACATTTGTATGAAGCACCTGACTTTCATAAAAGTCAGGACTGCTGACACCACATGACTTTTGTATAACATCTCAGTGTATAAAAGTAGACCATGGAAAATAAAAAATTGGGATCAGTTTCTTGAAAGACTAGTCTCCCCATGTCGCTCTCTCTCTCAAATTCTGGTTGAGTCTCCATCTGGAGCTCAGAACCCACCATGCTTACTAATTATGCCTGGGCTTCTAAGATCCAACCAGGGAGGCCTCAGTGTCTCCTCTCCTTCGGGAGAACGGAAAGACGCCTGCGGCCTATGTAAGTGGTGCAAACTTCTTGTCTTGAAGTTTTATTGGTCTCCTGCATAAACCAAGCTACTCAGCCTCTTTTCTCCAATGAATTTTCCTACTGAGCTATCCTCGTTCTATTACTCTTTATATCTTTAATTAATATCTATTTAAGCAATTGTATCCTGACCCCTGCAGATGCCGTCCTCGCTTCAAACAGGATTTCGAACAGGGAAATTGAACAGGGATTTCAAACAGGACGATGATTCAGGGGGTTCACAATTGTATCTCTGGTTCCTCTGCCTTTTCTAAAACCAGTTTGAACATCTGGAAGTTCATGGTTCACATATTGTTGAAGCCTGGCTTGGAGAATTTTGAGGATTACTTTAGTAGCATGTGAGGTGAGTGTAATTGTCTGGTAGTTAGAGCATTCTTAGTCATTGCCTTTCTTAGAGATTGGAATGAAAACTGACCTTTTCCAGTCCTGTGGCCACTGTTGAGTTTTCCAAATTTTATTGAGTACATCACTTTCACACCATCATCTTTTAGGATTTGAAAAAGCTCAACTGGAATTCCATCACCTCCACTGGCTTAGGAAGTAGTATTGCTTCCTAAGGCCCACTTGACTTCACATTCCAGGATGTCTGGTTCTAGGTGAGTGATTACACCATTGTGATTATCTGGGTAATGAAGATCTTTTTTGTACAGTTTAGTTGTGTATTCTTGCCACCTCTTCTTAATATCTTCTGCTTCAGTTAGGTCCATACCATTTCTGTCCTTTATTGAGCCCATTTTTGAATGAAATATTCCCTTGGTATCTCTAATTTTCTTGACAAGATCTCTAGTCTTTCCCATTCTGTTGTTTTCCTCTATTTCTTTGCACTGATCACTGAGAAAGGCTTTCTTTTTTTTTAAATTAAATTTTATTTTGCTTAACTTTACAATATTGTATTGCTTTTGCCATACATCAAGATGGATCCGCCACAAGTATACATGTGTTCCCCATCCTGAACCCTCCTCCCTCCTCCCTCCCCATACCATCCCTCTGGGTCGTCCCAGTGCACCAGCCCCAGGCATCCGTTATCAGGCATCGTACCTGGACTGCCGACTCGTTTCAGATATGATATTATACATATTTCAATGCTATTCTCCCAAATCATCCCACCCTCTCCCGTTCCCAGAGAAAGGCTTTCTTATCTTGCCTAGCTATTCTTTGGAACTCAGCATTCACATCAGTATATCTTTTCGCTTCTTTTCTTTTCACAGCTATTTTTAAGACCTCTTCACACAGCCATTTTGCTTTTTTGCATTTCTTTTTCTTGGGGATGGCCTTGATCCCTATCTCCTGTACAGTGTCATGAACCACCATCCATAATTCATCAGACATTCTGTCTATCAGATCTAGTCCCTTATATATATATATATATATATATATATATATATATATATATTTCTCACTTCCACTGAATAATTGTAAGGGATTTGATTTAAGTCATACCTGAATGGTCTAGTGGTTTCCCTACTTTTTCAATTTAGGTCTGAATTTGGCATTAAGGAGTTCATATCTGAGCCACAGTCAGCTCCCGGCCCTGTTTTTGCGGACTGTATAGAGCTTCTCCATCCGTGGCTGCAAAGATTATAATCAATCTGGTTGAGGTGTTGAACATCTGATGATGTCCATGTGTAGACTCTTCCCTTGTGTTGTTGGAAGAAGGTGTTTGCTATGATCAGTGTGTTCTCTGGGCAAAACTCTTCAGCTTTGCCCTGCTTCATTCTGTGCTCCAAGGCCAAATTTGCCTGTTACTCCAGATGTTTCTTGACTTCCTACTTTTTCATTCCAGTCCCCTATAATGAAAAGGACATCTTTTGGGGGTGTTAATTCTAGATGGTCTTGTAGGTCTTCATAGAATCATTCAACTTCAGCTTCTTCAGCATTATGGGTTGGAGCATAGACTTGGATTACCGTGATACTGAATGGATTGGCTTAGAAACGAATAGAGATCATTCTGTCGTTTTTGAGATTGCATCCAAGTACAGCATTTCAGACTCTTTTGTTTACTATGATGGCTACTCTATTTCTTCTAAGGGATTCTTGCCCACAATAGTAGATATAATGGTCATCTGAATTAAATTCACCCATTTCAGTCCATTTTAATTTGCTGATTACTAAAATGTTAATGTTCACTCTTGTCATCTCCTGTTTGACCACTTTCAATTTGCCTTGATTCATGGACCTAACATTTCAGGTTCCTATGCAATATTGCTCTTTACAGCATCAGACCTTCCTTCTATCACCAGTCACATCCACAACTGGGTGTTGTTTTTTCTTTGGCTCTGTCTCTTCATTCTTTCTAGAGTTATTTCTTCACTGATCTCTGGTAGCATATTGGGCACCTACTGACCTGGGGAGTTCATCTTTCAGTGTCCTATCTTTTTGCCTTTTCATACTGTTGATGGGATTCTCAAGGCAAGAATACTGAAGTGTTTTGCTATTCCCTTCTCCAGTTGATCACATTTTGTCAGAACTCTCCACCACGTCTTTGGTGGCCCTACGTGGGATGGCTCATAGTTTCATTGAGTTAAACAAGACTGTGGTCCATGTGCTTAGATTGTTTAGTTTTCAGTGATTGTGGTTTTCAGTCTGTCTGCCCTCTGATGGAGAAGGAAAAGAGGCTTATGAGGAGGAAAAGAGGTCTTGTTATGATGGTCAGGGCTATGCTCAGTAAATCTTTAATCCAATTTTCTGTAGATGGGTGGAGCTGTGTTTCCTCCCTGCTGTCTACCTGGAGCCAAACTATGGTGGAAGTAATGAAGTTAATAGTGACTGCCTTCAAAAGATCCCATGAATGTATTGTTACACTCAGTGCCCCCAATCCCACAGTAGGTCACCACCAACCTATGCCTCTGCCAGAGACTAACGGACACCAAGAGGCAAGTCTGGGTCCATCTCCCAGGGGGCACTGCTCCCCTCTCCTGGATCCTAGCACACAAGGTTCCATTTGTGCCCTCCAAGAGTCTATTTCCCAGTCCCATGTAAGTTCTGGCAGCTCTATGGTGGGGTTAATGACGACCTCCTGCAAGAGGGCTTATGCCATACCCAAGTCTGCTGCACCCAGAGCCCCTGTCCCTGCAGCAGGCCACCACTGACCCATACCTCCACAGGAGACACTCAAACAGTTCTGTCTCAGTCTCTGTGGGGTGCCTGAGTCCTGGTACTCACAAGGTTTACCTGAGCCCTCCAAGCATCCCCAGAGCCCCTGTCCTCCAGGTCATTTATCTGTTTTGCCTCAGTTACTCTGCTATTGCTACTTTCTAGTGTATTTTTCATCTCTGTTTATTCTTTAGTTCTTGTAGATCTTTGTTAAGTATTTCCTGCATCTTCTCAGTCTTTGCCTCCATTCTTTTCCCAAGATCCTGGATCATCTCAGTCCTTTTGTTGAATCCCCATGCTGGGAAGCCTGCCCTGGGGTTCAGAACCTTCACAATAATGCAAGAACTTCTTTGGTGTTATTGTTCTTCAGTCTCTGGGTCACCGACTGGGTGAATATGGGATTGGATTTTTATCATGATTGCTCCCCTCTTACCGTTTCACTGAAGCTTCTTCCTTGTCTCTGGATGTGGGATATCTTTTGTGTGTGTGTGGGTTGCAGCCTCTTCTAGCTGTTGAACAGCTAGTTGCGATTTCTGTGCTCTCACAGGAGGAGTTGAGTGCACATCCTTCTACTCTACCATCTTGAACCAGCACCTGACACCTCTTCTTAATCTCTTCTGCTTCAGTTAGGTACATACTGTTTTTGTCCCTTATTGTGCCCATATTTGCATTATTTTTAATTATATTAAAGAAATCTCTAATTTTCCTGATTCTGTTGTTTTCTTCTATTTCTTCCCATTGTTCATTTAAGGCTTTCTTATCTCTCCCTGTTATTCTTTGAAACTCTCTATTCAGTTGGATATATCTTCCCTTTCTCCTTTGCCTTTCACTCCTCTTCTTTTCTCAGTTATTTATAAGGCCTCTTCAGACAATCATTTTGCCTTCTTGAATTTCCTTTTCTTTTGGGTGGTTTTGATCACCAACTCCTGTACAATGATATAAATATCCATCCATAGTTCTTCAGGCACTCTATCTACCAGATGTAATACCTTGTAGATATTATTCACTTGCACTGTATAATCATAAGAGATTTGATTTAGATCATATCTGAATTATCTAGTGGTTTTCCATACCTTGTTAATTTCAGTCTGAATTTTGTAATAAGGAGCTTATGGCCTGAGCTACAATCAGTTCCAGGTCTTATTTGTTTTTCCTGACTGTATGGAGCATCTCCATCTTTGGCCGCAAATAATACAAGCAATCTGATTTTGGTATTGACTATCTGGTGATGTCCATGTGTAGAGTTATCTCTTGAGTTGTTGAAAAATTATATTGTATTATAATATAATAATTATATTATTAGGGTTATTATAATATAATAATTATATTGTTATAATATATATTATTATTGTATTATTATATTATTTTATACTCCAAAGTCAAACTTTCCTGTATTTCTTGTCACCCTACTTTTGCAACCAGTCTCCTATGATGAAAATGGTATTTGGGAGGTATTAGTTCTAGAAGATCTTGTAGGTCTTCATAGAACTATTTAACTTCAGCTTCTTCATTACTGGTTGGGATATATACTTGGATTATTGTGATATTGAATGGTTTACCTTGTAAATGAACAGAGATCATTCTGTCATTTTTGAGATTGGACCCATTTTGGATTCTTTTGTTGACTAGGAGAGCTACTCTATTTCTTCTAAATGATTTTTGCCCACCATAGTAGATATAATGGCTATCTGAGTTAAATTCTCCAATCCCAATCCATTTTAGTTCACTAATGCCTAAAATATCAGTGTTCACTCTTGCCATTTCCTATTTAACCACATACAATTTTGATTCAGGCACCTAACATTCCAGGTTCCAATGCAATATTGTTCTTTACAGCATTGGAATTTACTTTCACCAGCATAGATGTCCACAACTGGTTATGATTTCTGCTTTGGTTCAGTCTCTTCATTCTTTCTGGAGGTATTTCTCTGTTCTTCCTAAATTAACACATTGGTCACCTACTAACCTGGGGGCGGGGGAGGGGGGCTCATCTTCCAGTGTCATAGTTGTTTTTACATTTTCAGACTGTTCTTAGGGGTCTCAAGGCAAGAATACTGAAGTGGTTTTACATTCCCTTCTTCAATGGTCCACCTTTTGTTAAAATTCTCCACTATGATCTACTTGGGTGGCCCTGCTTTGAATTACACAATTCTGTGAGACATGTGATCATTTCAGTTACATTTTTGTGACTATGATTTTCATTCTGGAGGCCATGGGGATTTTAGTTCTTGCTTCTTTTGTCTTCTCACTAATAGACGAGGATAAGAGACTTGTGTTAGCTTCCTGATGGGAGCCACTGCCTATGGGGAAATGTGGGTATTGCTCTGGTGGCAGGGCCATGCTTAGTAAATCTTTAATCAGACTTTCTGCTAATGGGTGAGGCTGTGCTCTTTCCCTGTAGTTTGGCCTGATGTGGCCCAGTCCTGGAGTCTGCAGTTTCTATGACAGGACTATAGTCTAATAGCAACCTTCTTCAAGAGGACTCATGTCAACATACCACAACTCCCAATATTGCTATGGTCAGTGCCTCTGATCTAAAGAAGGCTACTGCCAACTCACATCTCAACCAGAGACTCCTACACACCCACAGGCAATTCTGACTCATTCTCTTGTGGGGTCATTGTCCTTTCCCCTGGGTCCTAGTGCACACAAGATTTTGTTTGTGCCCTCCAAGGGTCTCTGTTTACCCCAGTCCTGTGGAAATTCTGCAATCAAATATCCTAATCTTCAATGTCAGATTCTCTGGGGATTCCCAGCCCCTTCACTTTATTCCCAGGTTGAGAAGTCTGATGTGATACCTACAACCTTCATAACAGTATGAGAACTTCTTTGGTATAATTGTCTTCCAGTTTGTGGGTTGCCCACCTGGTGGATTTCTGGTAGGGCTAATGGCCATCTCCTCCACGAGAACTTAGGCCAACATGCTGCACCTCTCAGGACTGCTGCTCCCAGTGCCTCTGTCCCTATTGCAGGCCACTGCTGACCCACACCCCAGCAAGAGGCCTTCGAACACACACAGGCAGGTCTGGCTCAGTGTTTTTTGGGGGTCACTGCTCCTTTCCCCTGGGTCCTTGTTCACACAAGGTTTTATTTGTGCCCTCAAGAATCTCTGATGGGTATGAGGTTTGGTTTTAACGTGATTGCACCCCTCCTACCATCTAACTGTGGCTTCTCCTTTGTCCTTGGAAGTGGGATTTTTTTTTTTTTTTTAATGGGTTCCAACATCCTCCTACTTAGCCCCTAGTTATGATTCTGGTGTTCTTGCAGGAGACGATGAGCGCCGCACGTCTTTCTACTCTGCCATCTTCCCAGCTCTCACCATATTATCCACCAAAACAGTTGAAATTTATGTTCACACAAAAATCTGTAAACATCTGTAAATATTTAAAACTGTTATTCAAAATTGCCAAACTTGGAAGAAACCAAAATATCCAACAAGTAAATAGAAAAACAAACCATGGTACATTCAGATCAGATCAGTCGCTATTATTCCCTTTTTCCACCCCAACCCCACCACCCCCCCCCCCCCCCTCTCCCTCCCCCCCCACCTTACCACCCCCCCCATCCCCCCCCCTCTCCCCCCTCTCCCCCCCCCCCCCCCCCCCCAATTACTAAAATAGTAATAGAAAAGAAACGTGTTGGAATGTAATGTCAACTATTGGCAGATTAGGGAATGCCAAACCTTCATTCCCCTATGGAAATAGCAAAAACTCTTGCTAAAATAAATTTATAGGATCTTTGAAACATCATCAAAGTTCTGAGGCAATTATGTAAATCCCCAATAAAAAAATGCAATTAAAATTTTAAGAACTTTTGTATCCTTTTAACTCACTTTTGCCCCATCTCCTTCCAGGCATGATGTGATCTTGGCCTGAAGGCAGCAGCAGCCAAGTTCTCAATTTCCTCCTTAAACCAGAAGGAGCAAAAGTTACCCTATTTGCGATAATCCAAACTGTCATGAGTTTGCCTGAAAGGCAGGTCTCTCTGTCTTCTAACTCAGAATTCAGGTGGTAAATGAAGCATTTCATGAAGGCTATGTCAGGACTCTAACCTGTAATCACTTGCAGCAAGAAATTATGAATTGATGCATTTAATATACCATCCAAGGCCTGAAGAAAAACAGGGGTGAGATTTTGTTAAATTAAAATATTCGAAAGCAGGCATATATGGGGAATGAAACAGCTACACAAAAATCCAAATTAGATGCATACTCAGAAAATAACTGAGACTAACCATGTACTATTACATAGGATTTATCCTTAGGTTCAGGATGGGCCCAGTGAAAGACTTCAGAAGCACAAAGGCAGTCTGCAAAGACTCAAAAATTTCTCAGTTTTTAAAAATTCAAATTTTGAACCCTAAATCACAAAGCATTTAAAAAATAGACAAGTGTGAATCATTCAGAAAAAGAAAATAAGTTGGGAGAATCGTGTCTGAGGAACAAAAAGCTAGAAGAATAAAGAAAAGTGAACAAAGCCTAAGAAACCATGAAGGACCATCAAATGGACCAATACACAAGTTTTCAGAGTAAGGGAAAGTGAGAAAGAAAGTAGTAAGTAATTATTTTAAAAACAATGGATTTAAACCTCCCTAATTTGTTGAAATATTTGAATTTACAAATCCAAAAAACTCAACGAATTCCACATATTTTATGCTCATAGAGCTCTACAGTAAAAATAGCCAATCTGTTGAAAAACAAAGATAAAGAGACAGCCTTGAAAGCAGGAAGAGAATAATCAATAATCACATACAAGAAATCCTCAAGTTTATCAGCTGATTTCTCAGTATAAATTTTGGAGGCTGGACACAGAAATGAAAAAAATAACAACAACGACAACAAAGAACTGACAATGGAGCTTTCTATGCCTGCCTGCCAAAAGATTATTTCAATTATTTCATTTCTTGCTGTTGTTTGGCCATGTCTGACTCTTTGTGACCCCATGAACTGCAGCATGCCAGGTTTCCTTTGCCCTTCACTATCTTCCTAAATTTGCTCCAAACTGGTGGGCTGCTGTCTGTGGGGTCGCACAGAGTCGGACCACTGAAGCGACTTAGCAGCAGCAGCAGCAATGTCCATTGAGTCAGTGATATGGATATGATGCAACCATCTCATCCTCTGTTGCCCCCTTCTCCTCCTGCTCTCAATGTTTCACAGCGTCAAGGTCTTTTCCAATGAGTCAACTCTTCACATCAGGTGGCTCAAGTATTGGCACTTCAGTTTTAGCACCAGTCCTTCCAATAAATATTCAGAGTTGATTTCCTTTAAGATTTAGGTTTGATCTCTTAGCTTTCCAAGGGCCTCTGGAGAGTCTTCTCCAACACATTTCGAAAGCATTGATTCTTCGGCACTCAACCTAATTTATGACTCAACTCTGACATCCATACATGACTACCGAAAAAAAAAACATACCTTTGGCTAT
Organism: Tragelaphus eurycerus; assembly: GCA_935064755.1. NCBI lineage: Eukaryota > Metazoa > Chordata > Mammalia > Artiodactyla > Bovidae > Tragelaphus > Tragelaphus eurycerus. The sequence goes on from CAKXYN010000308.1 coordinate 422,200, forward strand.
ATGAATCTTTGTTTTCATTAATGAGGGAGATGCTAAGACATTCCTGGGCTTCCTCTGGTGGCTCAGACAGTTAAGAATCTGCATGGAATTCAGGAGACACAGCTTCAGTCCCTGACTTGGGAAGATCCCCTGGAAAATAAAATGGCTACAAACTCCAGTATTCATGCCAAGAAGATTCCATTTTCAGAGAAATCTGGCAGGCTAAAATCCATGGAGTCACAAACTGTCGACTCAACTGAGACACTAACACTTTCACTCTCAGACATTCCCAAATAAACAGAAAAGTAGGTATGTTCAGGTAAAAAGAAAGGAAACTAGACAAATACCTTGAAATCATATCAGATCAGATCAGTCGCTCAGTTGTGTCCGACTCTTTGCGACCCCATGAACTGCAGCACGCCAGGCCTCCCTATCCATCACCAGCTCTCGGAGGTCACTCAGACTCACATCCATCAAGTCAGTGACGCCATCCAGCCATCTCATCCTCTGTCGTCCCCTTCTCCTCCTGCCCTCAATCCCTCCCAGCATCAGAGTCTTCTCCAATGAGTCAACTCTTCGCATGAGGTGGCCAAAATACTGGAGTTTCAGCTTTAGCATCATTCCTTCCAAAGAAATCCCAGGGCTGATCTCCTTCAGAATGGACCAGTTGGATCTCCTTGCAGTCCAAGGGACTCTCAAGAGTCTTCTCCAACACCACAGTTCAAAAGCATCAATTGTTCGGTGCTCAGCCTTCTTCACAGTCCAGCTCTCACATCCATACATGACCACAGGAAAGACCATAGCCTTGACTAGGCGAACCTTTGTTGGCAAAGTAATGTCTCTGCTTTTGAATATGCTATCTAGGTTGGTCATAACTTTCCTTCCAAGGAGTAAGCGTCTTTTAATTTCATGGCTGCAGTCACCATCTGCAGTGATTTTGGAGCCCAGAAAAAGAAAGTCTGACACTGTTTCCACTGTTTCTCCATCTATTTCCCATGTAGTGTTGGGACCAGATGCCATGATCTTTGTTTTCTGAATGTTGAGTTTTAAGCCAACCTTTTCACTCTCCACTTTCACTTTCATCAAGAGGCTTTTTAGTTCCTCTTCACTTTCTGCCATAAGGGTGGTATCATCTGCATATCTGAAGTTTTTGATATTTCTCCCAGCAATCTTGATTCCAGCTTGTGTTTCTTCCAGTCCAGCATTTCTCATGATGTACTCTGCATATAAGTTAAATAAACATGTTGACAATATGCAGCCTTGACGTACTCCATTTCCTATTTGGAACCAGTCTGTTGTTCCATGACCAGTTCTAACTGTTGCTTCCTGACCTGCATACAGATTTCTCAACAGGCAGATTAGGTGGTTTGGTATTCCCATCTCTCTCAGAATTTTCCAGTTTATTGTAATCTACACAGTCAAGGAACATATATATCTTCAACAAAGCATTAACTTGGACAAAATATAAAAATAGCAAGCTATTATAATTTTAGTTTGTAATACAGTTACAAAGTAGAGTTTTTGTTACAGTATTTAAAACAGATGTCTAAAATAAGTATAATTTTATGTTATAGGTTCATAACATATAAAGATGCAATTTGTGACATAAACAACAAAGTGGGATGGAACAGAATTATATGGAGTAGAATTTTTGTATGTATAAATAATTGAAAAGAAATGCATATCAATTCAGAATAGATCATTGTAAGTTTAGAAATGTATACACAATCCACAAGGTAACAACAAAGAAAACAATATATAAAACAAAGATTCCTCACAAGAGATGGGAAAGGAATTCAAAACTATCACTTCAAAAAGCAACTTAACACAAAGGAAGGCAGTAATGGAGAAAATGGGGGAGGGATATAAAGGTATAATATATACAGAAAACAAATAATGGGAGGCACAATTAAGTTTTCTCTACCAGAAATTACCTTACATATTAATAAATTAAATTTCTTAATCAAAAGGCATAAATTGGTAAAATGATTTGTTTAAAGACCTAGGTATATGGATTTATAAGAGACTCTCTTCAGATCTAAACACATGAATAAGCTTAAAGTGAAACATTAGAAAAAGATATTTCATGTAAATGGTAATCAAAAGAGAACTGGGTGGTTTTCTAATAACAAATCAAATAAATTTTAACTCAGAACTCCTACAAGAGATGAAGAAGGACACTAAATAGTAATAAAAGTGTCAATCCACTCAGTAGATATAGTAAACAAAATTACATAGGTACCAAACATCAGAACTACAAAATGATGTAAGGCAAACATTGGCAAAATTTAAAGGACAAATGGACAACTCTGCAATAATAATTGGAGACTTTAATTCTTCACTTTCAATAACAAAGAGATCAAACAGACAAAAGATCAATAAGCAAATGAAGAACTTGAAAACAGTAAAGATTAACAAGGCTCAACAGATATTTATAGAACACTCCACCCAACAATAGCATAATATGCCATTTCCTCAAGTGGAATATTTGGAGTAGTTTATATACTAAGCCACAAAACAAATCTTAAAAATTTAGAAAGACTGAATTCACACCAACTATTTTTTTGTGACAATGACAATGCAAGTCTCTCAGTCGTGTTTGACTTTTTGCGACCCCATGGACTATATGGTCCATGGAATTCTCCAGGCCAGAATACTGGAGTGGATAGCTTTTCCCTTCTCCATGGGATCTTCCAAACCCAGGGATCTCACATTGCAGCCAGATTCTTTAGAAACTGAGCCATATGGGAAGCCTATGTTTGCAACCACAATGAAATAAAACTATAAATACATAGCAGAAGGAAAATTGGAAAATCAAAAAATAATGAAAGTTAATTGACACACTCAGCAATCAATTAGTGGAATGGTTTAATCACAAGGAATTTTAAAAAACATATTTAGACAAATATCAAAGAAAGTACAACATACCAGGTCTTTTGTGTGTGTGCTAGTTGCTCAGTCATGTCTGACTCTATGACCCCATGGACTGTAGCCCAACAGGCTCCTCTGGTCATGGTATTTTCCAGACAAGAATTCTGAAGTGAGTTGACATTCCATTATCCAGGGTATCTTTCTGACCCAGGGATTAAACCCAGGTCTCCTAAATTATAGGCAGACTCTTTATTGTCTGAGCTACCAGGTAAGCCCACCAAGTCTTATGCAGTAATAGAGTGCTAAGGAAAATTCATTAGCACTTATATTGACAGAGAGAAGAAAAGTATTAACAACAAACTTTACACTTTAAAAAACAAGAAAAAAATGAACCTAAATCTAAGAGAAAAATGAAAAATAAAATAAAATAGAATTAAAAATAGAATGCAAAATCTATAGATAAAAATCAATAACACCAAAAACTGGCTTTCAAGAGAATGACAAAACATTGACAAGCCTTTAGGTCTATTGGCTAAGAAAAAACAGAGATTATTTTAATTTATAAAATCAAAATTGAAAGAAAGGACATTCCTACGGATCTTATAGAAATGAAATATAAGTGAGTACTATGAAAGTCAAAGTCACTCAGTCATGTCCGGCTCTTTGGGACCCCATGGACTATACAGTCCATGGAATTCTCCAGCCCAGAATACTGGAGTGGATAGCCTTTCCCTTCCCCAGGGGATCTTCCTAACCCAGGGATCAAATCCAGGTCTCCCACATTGCAGGCAAATTCATTACCAGTTGAGCCACAAGGGAAGCCAGAGACTACTGGAGTGGATCGCCTATCCCTTCTCCAGCACATCTTCCTGACTCTGGAATTGAAACAGAGTTTCTTGTATTGCAGGCAGATTCTTTACTAACTGAGCTATCAGGGAAGCTCAAGTGAGTACTATGAACACCAACACATTAGATGTTTGATGAAATGGACAAATCCCTACCTTGCAAAACTGAGTCATACAGAAATAGAATCTGAATAGAACTGTACTGAAAGTGAAAGCGTTAGTCGTTCAGTCATGCCTGACTGTGAGCCCATGGACTGCAGCCTGCCAGGCTTCTCTGCTCAAGGGATTTTCCAGGCAGGAACACTGGAGTGGGTTTCCATTTCCTTCGTGAGAGGACCTTCCTAACCCAGGAACTGAACCTGGGTCTCCTGCATTGTAGGCAGATTCTTTACCATCTGAATCCCCAGACCTGTACTAGTAAGAGATTAATTCGCTAATCAGATACCTCTCAACAAAGAAAAATTCTGAATCAATGCCTGCACTAGCAAGTTTTATCAGATATTTAAATAAATATTGGAGGTGATCCTAAGATGACAGAGGAATAGGAAGGAGAGATCACTTTCTCCTCCATAAATTCATCAAAAGAACATTTGAATGCTAAGAAAATTCCACAAAACAACTTCTGAATGCTGGCAGAGGACATCAGGCACCCAGAAAGGCAGCCCATTGTCTTCAAAAGGAGGTAGAACACAATATAAAAGATATAAAGAGAGACAAAAGAGGTAGGGAAAGAGATCCATCCTGGGAAGGGAATCTTAAAAGAGGAGAAGTTTTCAAACACCAGGAAACACTCTCACCAGTGGGTCTGTGGGCAGTTTTGGAATCTCAGAGGGCGACATAACCAGGAGGAAAAAGAAAGAAAGAAAGAAAATCTACAGATTACATGCCTAACAGCAACTCCCAGCACTCACATCTGCCATGAGCAAGCAGGGGCTGAACAGAGAGGCCAGGGCTGCATTGCTTAGGATAAAGACCTGGCCTGAATGCCCTGAGGGCAATCTGAGGGAGTTAACATGAGATGACATTGCAAACTGTGGGATAGCCAGAGAGAGAGAGATCAAAAAAAAAAAAAAAAGAGAGAGAGAGAGAGAGAGAGAGAAGGAGCCCACCAGTATTCTGCCTGGAGAATCCCAGGGAGGGGGACCTGGTGAGCTTCTGTCTATGGGGTCGCACAGAGTCGGACACGACTGAAGCGACTTAGTAGTAGTAGTAGTAAGGCACTGCTTAGAACAAAGGACTGAGCGAATATCAGAGGAGAGCTATCTGGCTGTGGACAGGCCCATCCCCCGCTGGAGACAGGGAGGCAGGTAGAGGGTAGCCAGAGCCAGAAAGGGGCAATCTCGGCCCAAGACAGGCATCCTCTAACAAACAGCAAGCAGGTCCCCAGTTGCTTACCAAGTCTTCTTGGGATTCTGGATGGTTGACATCCACCGGGAAGGTTGCAGCCAGAGATCAGCTCCCCAGAAGAGACACACAGCACACCTGAGACGGGCGCGCCCACTGCCACCCAGGAAACCAAGCTGCTGGGACAGGGGAGGTGAAAAGATGCACTGCCCACCTGGGGGCACTGCACTCACTAAGCAACTGGTCGCCTGAGCTGCTCGGACCTGGGAAGGGCACAAAATGTAAGCCCTCTGTGCCTTTGTGGAGTACCCGAGAACCTGAACCTGAACAGCTTAGACCTGGGAAATGCAAGCAACCCAGGGCCTGCCTCAGAAAGTACCCCAGCAAACCAACCTAGAGCCTGAAAAATGTACACTGGGAAAGCACACACACCATGAGCAGGGCCAAACCCAGTGTGGCTGAGACACTGTGAGCACTCCACACAAATGCCAGTGATATTTGTTTGCAGTGTTCCTCCCTCCCCACAGTACAACTGAACAAGTGAGCCTATATAAATGACCACCTTCACCCTCTTGTGTCAGGATGGAAATTAGACACTGAAAAGACCAGCAAAGAGAAGAAGCTAAAATAAAAACAGGGAACTGCTTTGACAGTGACAGGTGCAACAGATTAAAACCCTGTAGTTAGCACCAACCACATTGGAAGGGACCTATAGATCTTGAGAAGTATAAGCTGGAACAAGGAATTATCAGAAACTGAACTGACCCCACAATGCCCACAACAGCTCCAGAGAAATTCTTAGCTATAATTTTACTATTATCATTTTTTAATTTTTTTAAAATTAGTAAGTCCTCTATTACTCCTTTAATTTTCATTTTTATAATCTATTACCTTGCCAAAAAAAAAAAAAAAAAAGAACCTATTTTTAAAGCAAACAACCTCTACTCTAGATTTTTAATCTTTGCTTTTTGGTATTTGTTATCAATTTTGTACCTTTAAAAACTGAATCTTCAGTATCCATTTTAACTTGGGAGTGTGATTACTGGCTTGATTGCTCTCTCCCTTTTTCGACTCTCCTTTTTCTCCACCAGGTTTGCCTCTATCTCTTACCTCCCCCTTCTCTTCTCTACCCAACTCTGAATTCTTTGTGTGCTCCAGGCTGTGGAGAACACTTAGGGAACTGATTAGTGGCTAGATCTGTCTCTCACCTTTTGAGTCCCCCTTTTCTCCTCCTGGTCACCTCTGTCTCCTTCCTCCCTCTTCTCTTCTCCATGTAACTCCATGATCATCTCTGAGAGGTCAAGACTGTGGAAAGCACATAGGGAATTGATTACTGGCTAGCTTGCTCTCTCCCGTTTTGATTCCCCCTCTTCTCCTCTTTGTCACCTATATCTCCCTCCTCCCTCTTCTCTACTCAATGTAACTCTGTGAAACTCTCTGGGTGTCCCTCACTGTGGAGAAGCTTTTCATCATTAACCTAGATGTTTTATCATCAGTATTGTATAGATGGAGAAGTCTTGAGGCTACTGTAAGTATAAGACTGAAACCAGAGGCAGGGTGCTTAAGTCCAAAACCTGAGAACACCAGAGGGAACATTAATCAATAAGAGCTTATTCAAAAGCCTCCATACCTACACTGAAACCAAGAGTCAAAAATTTCCAGAGCAAGACATACCACACAAATTTTCCCTCAACGCAGAAATATAACCCTGAGCTTCAATATACAGGGTGCCCAAAGTCACTCCAAACATATAGACATTTCAAAACTCACTATTGGACACTTCATTGTATTCCAGAGAGAAGAAATCCAGCTCCACTCACCAGAACACCAATGCAAGCTTCCCTAACCAGGAAACCTTGAAAAGCCACCGGTCCAATCCCACCCACAGCAAGGAACCTCCATAATAAAGAGGAATCACAAACTGCCAGAATACAGAAAGGCCACCCCAAACACAGCAATATAAACAAGATGAAAAGGCAGAGAAATACTCAGCAGGTAAAGGAACATGATAAATGCCTACCGAACCAAACAAAAGAGGAAGAGTTAGGGAGTCTACCCGAAAAGAATTCAGAATAATGTTAGTAAGAATGATTCACAATCTTGAAAACAAAATGGAGGTACAGATAAATAGCCTGGAGACAAGGATTGAGAAGATGCAAGAAAAGTTTAACAAGGACCTAGAAGAAATAAAAAAGAGTCAACCAATAAAAATAATACAATAACTGAGATCAAAAGCACTCTGGATGGAACCAACAGTAGAATAACCGAGGTAGAAGATAGGGCAAGTGAGGTAGAAGATAGAATGGTAGAAATAAATGAAGCAGAGAGGAAAAAACAACAAAGAATTAAAAGAAATGAGGACAACCTCAGAGACCACTGGGACAATGTTAAACGCCCCAACATTCGAATTACAGGAGTCTCAGAAGAAGAAGACAAAAAGAAAGGCCACGAGAAAATACTTGAGGAGATATTAGTTGAAAACTTCCTTAAATGGGGAAGGAAATAGTCACCCAAGTCCAAGAAACCAGAGAGTCCCAAACAGGGTAAACCCAAGACTAAACAGCCCAAGATATAAACTAAACAAATTAACAAAAAATCAAACACAAAGAACAAATATTAAAAAGTAGCAAGGGAAAAACAGCAAATAACACACAAGGGGATTTCCATAAGGATAACAGCTGGTCTTTCGATAAGAACTCTTCAGGCCAGAAGCGAATGGCAGGGCATACTTAAAGTGATGAAACAGAAAAACCTACAACCTAGATTACTGTACCCAACAAGGATCTCATTCAAATACGGAGAAGAAATCAAAAGCTTTACAGAGAAGCAAAAAGAGAATTCAGCAGCACCAAACCAGCTCGTCAACAAATGCTAAAGGATCTTCTCTAGACAGGAACCACAGAAAGGATGTATAAACTCTAACCCAAAACAAAAAAAAGTAAATGGAAACAGGCTCATACTTACCAATAACTACCTTAAATGTAAATGGGCTGAATGCCCCAACCAAAATACAAAGACTGCCTGTATGGATACAAAAACAAGACCCCTAAACACGTTGTCTATGAGACTCACCTCAAAACAAGGGACACATACAGACTGAAAGTGAAGGGCTGGAAAAAGATATTCCATACAAATAGAGACCTCTAGGACAATGTTAAATGCCCCAAAATTTGAATCAAAGGAGTCCCGAAGAAGACAAAAAGAAAGGAGATGAGCAAATACTTGAGGAGATAATAGTTAAGCAGTATTGTTACAGGAGTACCAATACTCATATCAGATAAAATAGACTTTCAAAGGAAGGCTGTGAAAAGAGACAAAGAAGGACACTACATAATGATCAAAGGATCAATCCAAGAAGAAGATATAACAATTATAATATATATGCACCCGACATAGGACCACCACAATATGTAAGGCAAATGCTAACAAGTATGAAAGGGGAAATTAACAATAACACAATAATACTGGGAGACTTTAATGCCCCACTCACACTTATGGATAGATCAACTAAACAGAAAAATAATAAGGAAGCACAAACTTTAAATGATACAGTGGACCAGTTAGGCCTAATTGATATCTATAGGACATTTCACCCCAAAACAATTAATTTCACCTTTTTCTCAAGTGTACATGGAAACTTCTACAGGATAGATCACATCCTGGGCCATAAATATAGCCTTGGTAAATTCAGAAAAATTGAAATCATTCCAAGCATCTTTTCTAACCACAATGCAGTAAAATTATATGTCAAATCAGGAGAAAAACTATTAAAAATTCCAACATATGGAGGCTGAACAGAACACTTTTGAATAACCAACAAATCACAGATGAAATCAAAAAAGAAATCAAAATATGCATAGAAACAAAAGAAAAAAAAATACAACAGCCCAACACCTATGGACATTATAAAAGCAGTTCTTAGGGGAAGATTCATAGCAACACAGGCTTACTTCAAGAAACAAGTCAAATAAATAACTTAACTCTACACTTAAAGCAACTAGAAAAGGAAGAAATGAAGAACCCCAGGGTTAGTGGAGGAAAGAAATCTTAAAAATTAGGGCAGAAACAAATGCAACAGAAACAAGAGACCATAGCAAAAATCAACAAAGCTAAAAGTTGGTTCTTTGAGAAGATAAATACAATAGACAAACCGTTAGCCAGACTCATCAAGAAACAATGGGAGAAGAATCAAATCAACAAACTTAGGAATGAAAATGGAGAAATCACAACAGAAAACACAGAAATACATAGGATCATAAGAGACTACTATCACCAACTATATGCCAATAAAATGGGAAACTTGGAAGAAATGGACAAATTCTTAGAAATGTATAACATTCCAAAATTGAACCAGGAAGAAACCAAAAATCTTAACAGACCCATCACAAGCACAGAAATTGAAACTGTAATCAGAAATCTTTCAGCAAACAAAAGCCCAGGACCAGATGGCTTCACAGCTAAATTCTACCAAAAATTTAGAGAAGAGCTAACACCTATTCTACTCAAACTCTTCCAGAAAATTGCAGAGGAAGGTAAACATGCAAACTCATTCTATGAGGGTACCATCACCCTAATACAAAAACCAGACAAAGATGCCACAAAAAAAGAGAAAACTATAGGCCAATATCACTGATGAACACAGATGCAAAAATCCTTAACAAAATTCTAACAATCAGAATCCAACAACATTAAAAAAATTTATACATCATGACCAAGTGGGCTTTATCCCAAGAATGCAAAGATTCTTCTATATCCACAAATCGATCATTGTAATACACCACATTAACAAATGGAAAGATAAAAACCATATGATTATTTCAATAGATGCAGAGAAAGCCTTCGACACAATTCAACATTCATTTATGATTTAAAAAAAAAAAAAAACAAGAAAGCATATATAGAATGAACATACCTCAAAATAATAAAACTTATATATGACAAACCTACAGCAAACATTATCCTCAATGGTGAAAAATTGAAAGCATTTGACCTAAAGTCAGGAACAAGAAAAGGGTGTCCACTCTCATCACTACTATTCAACATAGTTTTGGAAGTTTTTGCCACAGCAATCAGAGCAGAAAAATAAATAAAAGGAATCCAGATTGGAAAAGAAGAAGAAAAGCTCTCACTGTTTGCAAATGACATGATCCTCTACATAGAAAACCCTAAATACTCCACCAGAAAGTTACTAGATGTAATCAATGAATATAGTACATTTGCAAGATATAAAAGTAACACACAGAAAACCCATGCATTCCTATACACTAACAATGAGAAAACAGAAAGAAAAATTATGGAAACAATTCCATTCACTATTGCAACGAGAAGAATAAAATACTTAGGAATATATCTACCTAAAGAAACAAAAGACCTATATATAGAAAACTATAAAACACTGATGAAACAAATCAAAGAGGACAAAAATAGATGGAGAAATACACCATGTTCATGGATTAGAAGAATTAATATAGTGAAAATAAGTATACTACCCAAAGCAATCTATAGATTCAGTGCAATCCTTATCAAGCTACTAATGGTATTTTTCACAGAACTAGAACAAATAATTTCACAATTTGTATGAAAATACAAAAAACCTTGAATAGCCAAAGCAATCTTAAGAAAGAAGAATGGAACTGAAGGAATCAACCTGCCTGACTTAAGGATATACTGCAAACCTACAGTCATCAAGACAGTACGGTATTAGTACAAAGACAGAAATATAGATCAATGGAACAAAGTAGAAAGCCCAGAGATAAACCCATGCACTTATGGACACCTTATCTTTGACAAAGGAGGCAAGAATATACAATGGAGAAAAGATAATCTCTTTGACAAGTGGTACTGGGAAAACTGGTCAACCACTTGTAAAAGAATGAAACTAGAACACTTTCTAACACCGTACACAAAAATAATCCCCAAATGGATTAAAGATCTAAAATGTAAGACCAGAAACTATGAAACTCCGAGAAGAAAATATAGGCAAAACACTCTCCGACATAAATCACAGAAGGTTCCTCTACGATCCACCTCCCATAGTAATGGAAATAGAAGCAAAAATAAACAAATGAGACCTAATTAAACTTAAAAGCTTTTGCACAATGAAGGAAACTCTAAGCAAGGTGAAAAGACAGCCTTCAGAATGGAAGAAAATAATAGAAAATTAAACAACTGACAAAGAATTAATCTAAAACATATACAAGCAGTTCATGCAGCTCTATTTCAAAAAATAAATAAATAAATGACCCAATCAAAAAATGGGCCAGAGAACTAAATAGACATTTCTCCAAAGAAGACATACAGATGACTAACAAATGCATGAAAGGATGCTCAACATCACTCATTATCAGAGAAATGCAAATCAAAACCAAAATGAGGTACCATCTCACGCTGGTCAGAATGGCTGCTATCCAAAAGTCTACAAATAATAAATGCTGTAGAGGGTGTGGAGAAAAGGGAACCCTCTTGCACTGTTGGTGGGAATGTAAAGTAGTACAGCCACTATGGAGAACAGTGTGGAGATTCCTTAAAAAACTGGAAATAAAACTGCCATATGACCCAGCAATCCCACTGCTGGGCATACACACCAAGAAAACCAGAACTGAAGGAGACACATGTATCCCAATGTTAATTGCAGCACTGTTTACAATATCCAGGACATGGAAGCAACTTAGATGACCATCAGCAGACGAATGGATAAGAAAGCAGTGGTACATATACACAATGGAATATTCCTCAGCCATTAAAAAGAACACATTTGAGTCATTTCTAATGAGGTGGATGAAACTGCAGCCTGTTATACAGAGTGAAGTAAGCCAGAAAGAAAAACACCAATGCAATATACTAATGCATATATATGGAATTTAGAAAGATGGTAATGATAACCCTATATGTGAGACAGCAAAAGCTCAGGGCCTGTGCATTGGGATGATCCTGATGGATGGGATGGGGAGGGAGTAGGAGTGGGTTTCAGGATGGGGAACACATGTACACCAATGGCTGACTCATGTCAATGTATGGTAAAACCACTACAATATTGTAAAATAATTAGTCTCAAATTAAAATAAATTAAATTTAAAAAATGTTAAAACTATAACTTTTTATGATTAAATAAATAAGAGGATATGCTTCTCTTTGCAATGATTTATGTTACCTTGATTCCAAAGCTAAAGAAAACTATAAACCAATAGCTTTTATCAATATTAATACAGAGCTCCTCAACAAAATACTAGTGAACCAAAATCAGTGGTATATTAAAAAGATTATACACCATGACAAAGTGGGATTCCTTTCTGGAAATGAAAGTATGATTTAGCATAAAAAAATCAGTGTAATACACCACATTAATGGAATGAAGGGAGAAAAAAAGGCATGATCATTTCAGTTGATAGAGAAAAATCATTTGATAAAATTCAACACCCTTTCATGATAAAAATGACTCAACAAGTTAGGAGTAAACTTCTTCAACATAATAGTCTGCATCTAATAATACTCAACAGAGAAAAAAAATGGTTTTCCACTAACATCATTATTCAGCAGAATATGCTCAAAATTGAAGCTTGAACAATTTGACAAGAAAAACAAAAGTCAACCATGAAAAAAACGAAGAAATAAAATTATTTCTATTTGCAGATGACATGAATCTGTACATAGAAAGCCCTCTGGATCCCTCCCCTCACAAAAATTTCTATAATGACTAAACATATTTAGCAAGATTTCAGGACAAATTCAATGTATTAAAAGCAATTGTGTTTCTGTATGCTAACAGTGAGCAGTCTGAAAAATTAAGTAATAATTCAATGCATAATAAATAGAAAAAAATATATAGGAGTAAATGCAATCTAGGAAGAAAAGAATTTACATTAAAAATACAGCACCTTGCTGAACGGAATTGAGTGCAATGTAAAAAGAATGGAAAGACATTACTTAGTCATGATTAGAAGACTTAATATTGTTCAGATGTAAATGTTACCCAAAGTTAAGTGCTGATTCAATTAAAAGATTTTAAAACATCCCAAATTTTAATGCAGAGAAGAAAAAGCTTATTTAAAAAATTGTAGGAAATGTCAATGGACACCCAAATATCGAAAAGAAATCTTGAAAATGATATACAAAGTTGGAGGCACCACATTTCCTGATTTTAAAAATTACTCTAAAAGTTATAGTAAACAAAATGTTTTGATACTGGCATAAAGGCAAGTACATAAACCAATGACATAGAATAGCAAAACCTGAAATAAACCTTCACATATATTTTCAAGTGATTTTGACAAGACTGCCTAGACCATGAGATGGTGAAGAGAGAGAATTTTTTTTTTTTTTTTTTTTTTTTAGCAAATGGTATTTGGAAACTAAATATCCACATGCAAGAGTGAAGTTAGAATATTATCTTCTACCATACACAAAAAGTAGCTCAAAATGGATCAAACTGAACAAGAGAGTTAAAGCTATAAAATTTATTATAAAACTCTTAGAAGAAATATTAATATTTATAGAATGATATTTAACATTGATTTCTCAAATGTGACACCAACAGCATAGGCAACAAAAAAGAAGAAATATAGAAGTTGTATTTTATCTAAATTAAAAAAAAAAAATCTTCTGTGCATTAAGGGACTCCAAAGAAATTGGAAAGACAATGTACAAAATTTGAGAAAGCATTTGCAAATTAGATATAATGCATAGATATCCAGAATATATAAACATCATTTAACTCAATATCAAACTCAATTCAAAAATGAGCTAAAGACTTGAATAGACATCTATCCAAAGATGATATACAGATGAACAATAAGTATGTGTAAAGATACCAAACAGTATTCAACACTACCAATCACTGTCTCTCAGTTGTATGACTCTTTGTGATCTCACAGACTGTAGTCCTCCAGGGTCCTCTGTCCACGGGGATTCTCCAGGCAAGAATACTGGAGTGGATTGCCATGCCTTCTTCCAATGGATCTTCCCAATTCAGGGATCAAGCCCAGGTCTCCCACATTACAGGTGAATTCTTTCTCATCTGAGCCATCAGAGAAGCCCTTACTACTCACTATGGAAATTCAAATCAAAAGTGCAGTGATACATTTCACATCCATTAAGATGCTGTTATGGAACCAAATTTAGGTCTGCTTACTCAATGGGGTTGAAGTCAACCTACTGACACCAGGCTGTGGTAAAGAAAAATATAGCTTTTTTTTTTTTTTTTTTTTTTTTTGTGAGACACTCAACCTGGGCCCAAGCAAGGAGAATGAACAGCTCATGCTTAAGAGAACTGAACTCCCTGGTGGTTCTCAGGGGGCAGCATCTTTAAAGGCAAAGTGAAGGAGAAGGTTGTATGGTGCCTGATCAGCTCAAGGACAGTCATTCTTTGATTGGTTTGTAGTAAGGTCAAGGAAGTCAGCATGGTTAACTTTCTGGCTCCAAATAATGTGGAGTCTATGTACCTGTGGTCAGTTGATGTTGACTTCTATATGCTGGGGGTTTCATTGGCTGCAAAACAATTCAAGGAACTTGCACAGAATATTATCTATAGACTTTGAGAAGGTGATAGGATCCTTAAAACTGTTTTATGCCTAAACTATCATTATTTGGTTGTGTTTGATTGCTTCCTTCTTCTTTTTTTCTGCATTTCCTAACTTCCCTTTGAAAATCAAGGAAGATCTATGAGGCTAAAGCTTTTCTATAAACAAGAGGTGGGTAGAGGACATGAGGGGTTTGTCTCTGGGATAACCCCATAGTGTTTCTGCCTATTTTGTTGTTGTTGTTGTTCAATTCTATGACACTATTATTCTTAGTTTTTGAAGTTCTCCAGTCTGTTTTCCATAGTGGCTGCACCAATCTTACTATGCCAAAAATTGTGTATAAGTTTCCTATTTTATCCACATCCTCTACAGCATTTGCCTTTTTCAATAGTAGCCATTCTGACAGGGGCAATGTTCTATCTCACTGTGGTTTTAGCTTTCATTTCTGCAATAATTAGGGAAAAACGTCTTCTCATATGCCTGTTGTTCAACAGTATATCTTCTTTGAAAAATTTTTCTATTCAAATAATTTGCCTGTTTTAAATTTCGTTTTTTTTTTTTTTAATTATTAAGTTGTAGGCATATTTTAAATATCCTACCAATTCTACCAAAAAAAGAAAAAGAAAAACTAACCTACCAAACAAAAAGCACAGAAAATTAGAGGTGTTTGGGAAAATGTAAAGAAATTGGAACCTGTTTGGTGGTGAGAAAGTGAAATGTTATAGCTGCTTTAGAAAACAGTGTGATCAGATCAGATCAGTCGCTCAGTTGTGTCCGACTCTTTGCGACCCCATGAACCGCAGCACGCCAGGCCTCCCTGTCCATCACCAGCTCCCAGAGGTCACTCAGACTCGCATCCATCGAGTCAGTGATGCCATCCAGCCATCTCATCCTCTGTCGTCCCCTTCTCCTCCTGCCCTCAATCCCTCCCAGCATCAGAGTCTTCTCCAATGAGTCAACTCTTCGCATGAGGTGGCCAAAATACTGGAGTTTCAGCTTTAGCATCATTCCTTCTAAAGAAATTCCAGGATTGATCTCCTTCAGAATGGACTGGTTGGATCTCCTTGCAGTCCAAGGGACTCTCAAGAGTCTTCTCCAACACCATAGTTCAAAAGCATCAATTCTTTGGCGCTCAGCCTTCTTCACAGTCCAGCTCTCACATCCATACATGACCACAGGAAAGACCATAGCCTTGACTAGGCGAACCTTTGTTGGCAAAGTGATGTCTCTGCTTTTGAATATGCTATCTAGGTTGGTCATAACTTTCCTTCCAAGGAGTAAGCGTCTTTTAATTTCATGGCTGCAGTCACCATCTGCAGTGATTTTGGAGCCCAGAAAAATAAAGTCTGACCCTGTTTCCACTGTTTCTCCAAATTGAAAGTACAGACTCAAATAGATATTTGAACACCAGTGTCCATAACAGCACTATTCATAGCTAGAAAAACTGGAAACAGCCAAAGTGCCTATCTACATATTAATCAATACACAAAATGTGGAATTCACATACAATGGCTATAAAAAGGGATGAAATTCTGCTATATGCTTTAACAAGGATGAACCTAGAAAGCAGCATTCAAAATGTTAAATAAAACAGTTAGAATCAGAAATAATATTCTACAATTGTTCTTAGGTGACTGATGTTCCTAAAGTAGACACATTTTTAGAGACAGAAAGTAGAAGAGAGGTTACCAAGAGTTGGGATGAAGAAAAATGTGGAGTTGTTTCCCAATGAGTGAGAATCTCAAAATTTCATGTTGGGATGACAAAAAAGTTCTGAAGTTAGATAGTAGTGACAATTACCCAACCACATGAATACATTTAATGCCATTGAAGTTAACTCAAAAATGATTAATCATAATTTTTATGTCATGCTACCACAATAAAAAAGGGAAACAAACTAATGAAAAAAGAAAAGAAAGTGGTTGTCATATGTCTTTTCTCTTGGATAGGATCTTATATAATCATAATAATTGAAAACCCTGCAATAATTTCACAGTCATGAAGGGAGACACCTTGGGGCAAAGTCATTTCACAGAAGATGCTAGAGCTAGATGATGGAAGGAACCTGGACTTGTAATAATATCATGGAGCTAAATGATTGTACCATGCCTGATGCTTAAGCAAATCTTGGACACTTAATTACCAAAATAACAAAAGGTATGATTATTCTAAATAAAAATAAATGAGCTATTAAGCCATAAAAATGTATGGAGCGATTTTAAATATGTATTACTTGGTGAAAGAAGTCAATTTGAAAATGCTACATTCAGTAAATTTCAACTATATAACATTCTGAAATGTTTAAACTGTGGAAAGCGTAAAAGATCAGTGGTTGCCAGGGGGTTCTCCTGATCAGTGGTTCTCCTCTGTGAACAGAGGAGTGGGGGAACAGGTGGATCACAGAGAATGTTTAGTGCAGGCACACTGCTGTGTGTGATGTGGTAGTGGTGGGTACATATCATGATATACTTATTAAAATACACAATTCTATACAACACAAATCATAATCCTTGATGTGAACTCTGGACTTTAGTTAACAATAATGTATATATATATATATATTTGTCAATGATTATAATATATTTGCTGCATTAATGTAAGGTGTTAATAGGAGAAGGGGGGGGCTAGAGGTTATATGGGGACTCTATTTTCTGCTCAATTTGTCTATAAATTCAAAACTTCTCTGAAAAGTGCCTAAATTTAAAAAGTAGCTATTACTGACATTTATGGCATAACAGCACTGAAAAGGAGAGCCATTTTAGGATGGGAAGTTTTTCTTCAATCATATCCATGGAAAAAGCAAGAGAGTTCCAGAAAAACATCTATTTCTGCTTTATTGACTATGCCAAAGCCTTTGACTGTGTGGATCACAATCAACTGTGAACAATTCTGAAAGAGATGGGAATACCAGACCACCTGATCTGCCTCTTGAGAAATTTGTATGCAGGTCAGGAAGCAACAGTTAGAACTGGACGTGGAACAACAGACTGGTTCCAAATAGGAAAAGGAGTACATCAAGGCTTTATATTGTTACCCTGTTTATTTAACTTCTATGCAGAGTACATCATGAGAAACGCTGGACTGGAAGAAACACAAGTTGGAATCAAGATTGCTGGGAGAAATATCAATAATCTCAGATATGCAGATGATATCACCCTTCTGGCAGAAAGTGAAGAGGAACTAAAGAGCCTCTGGATGAAAGTGAAAAAGGAGAGTGAAAAAGTTGGCTTAAAGCTCAACATTCAGAAAACTAAGATCATGGCATCCAGTCCCATCATTACATGGGAAGTAGATGGGGAAACAGTGGAAACAGTGTCAGACTTTATTTTTCTGGGCTCCAAAATCACTGCAGATGGTGACTGCAGCCATGAAATTACAAGATGCTTACTCCTTGGAAGGAAAGTTATGACCAACCTAGATAGCATATTCAAAAGTAGAGACATCACTTTGCCAACAAAGGTTCTCCTAGTCAAGGCTATGGTTTATCCTGTGGTCATGTATGGATGTGAGAGCTGGACTGTGAAGAAGGCTGAGCGCCAAAGAATTGATGCTTTTGAACTGTGGTGTTGGAGAAGACTCTTGAGAGTCCCTTGGACTGCAAGGAGATCCAACCAGTCCATTCTGAAGGAGATCAGCCCTGGAATTTCTTTGGAAGGAATGATGCTATAGCTGAAACTCCAGTACTTTGGCCACCTCATGCGAAGAGTTGACTCATTGGAGAAGACTCTGATGCTGGGAGGGATTGGGGGCAGGAGGAGAAGAGGACGACAGAAGATGAGATGACTGGATGGCATCACTGACTTGATGGATGTGAGTCTGAGTGACCTCCGGGAGTTGGTGATGGACAGGGAGGCCTGGCGTGCTGCGATTCATGGGGTCACAAAGAGTCAGACACGACTGAGCGACTGATCTGATCTGATCTGATCCATCTGAGGATCAATAACCCTACCTCAATATGAGCCCAGCACGTGAAGACAAAGGCAAATCCTTTAAATGATGGTACTCCTAGTGATTTGTCCTTAGATAGGACACTGGGTTGACATACCATACTTATGGTCCTAAAAAAAAAAAAAAAAGTGTCTTTAGGGTAGAGCAAAAGCTCTAAAATCTAGGAATCAAGGTTGAAAACTCTGGGCTTGACAAGGACCTACATTCCTGCAAGTGACTACTGTGCATAATAGGCTCACTAATATATGTTGATGATTTTTCTTCCAAATGCTGGAAAATTCTTATACCAATTGCTGTCTTCAGCTTGATTTATTATATTTGTGTGAGTTTACCTTACCTAATAACATTAGACCAAAGGAAAATAAACAGAAACATGGACCATATTCTCAGCTTAAGTTTCAAATGAGATGAGGAGTTAAAGGTGTTTGCTATAGAGTGCCAATAAGCAGGAGTTTCTCAGACACACATATTCTCGGTCTATCTCTCTTTCTTTCACTTTGATCCTACTTGATCCTAATATGATTTCATTTTACTATCCTGCACAAAATGTAACACTTCTTACAGATTTGATGGTAGATAAATGCTTCTTTTGGTTTGTAGTTTGGTATGGACTTCATTTTCTTTGTCATTTTTTCAAACAGTTATTGTGGATGGTTTTAAGTGTATGTATGTATAATATGTTATAAAGAAAATCTATGCTTGAGTTAGTAATTTATTATCTCTTTGTCCTTTAACATTTTATCTGTAAATGTCATTGCCTTCCCTGATTCTGAGTTTATTATACTTTAAAAAGAAGTAAGTTATAGCTTGTAGAAAATATTAAATAAACACTCTGTAAGTATATGATATATTCCAGATAGTATCATGAAAAATATAACTAAAATGTTCATGTGATTTAATGGATTTAAGTTGAATGAAATTTAAAGGCAGTTTTTCTGTGGCTATTGAAAAAAGAGAGAGAGAAAGAAACATGATTTAATGCAATAAATGTCTATTTCTTCTTCTTGCTTATCTCCCCCACACACTCCCCATTCCCTGACTTCCCAGGGACAATAGCAATGGTAGCTATGCAGTCACTTTTCATTGGCAAGCTGATGTTACACATTCTGTGATGAGGAGAAAGCCAGAAAGCAGTTCAAAGCAATGTAGAATACAAAGAAAATCAGATGAAACTCCTAAAAATCTGATTCAGAAATTTAGAAATTTCTTATGTGGGTCTTGAGATTTTAGGAGAGAGTTTCTGTTCTTTCCTCCACTACCCTTATATCTACTCTGCTATGTATTTAATTCCATGACCAGAATTGTCACACCTTACCTCTATGCAACAGTAGGTCAGCAGGACATGATGCAGGTACAAACCAGATAAGAAAATTAAAAGATACAAAACAGGACTTGAATATCAATATCCAATAAAAGACTAGAATTCAATAGATGATTGTGAAGGTAGGATTCACTGAAGCCAGAGCAATTGTTACAAGAAAATCAAGAGCAAGAAGAGCCTCTCACTTAACAGTAAAATGAATGTAATCTCTGATTTGGAGTCTTACAATCGCTTGAGCTGTGATGGACTTGGACTGACGTGATGAGCTCAAAGAAAACAAAGTGCTCCTTGTCTATGCTTCAGAAAAAAAGGAAAAACTATTCTGCACAGATGTGACTGGAGGGTTATTAATCTAACTTCTGTATGTTCAAGTAGGGATTGTGGTGGAAGGATGCTGAGGGTCTTGCCTAAGGACATCCAATGATGAGTCTCTAAGGAAGGAACATGCTCTCTTGTCCAGACTTTTCTTCTGCATTGTTCAGTCTTTATAAGGAAAGACAAGGCAACTAATGGCTTTTCTGAAACTGAAAACTGGTCACAAAAAGGAAAGTGGCTTAAAGGTTATTCTGTAAACATAAAAGGTTCACTTTTAATCCTCATCAGGTTTTCCAAACCAGCTTGACAAAAATAAGGCAAAAACTATCTCTTCCATTGGTTTTAAAGTAATTGATATTTGATTAACCCAACAAATCAAAGTCAACAAAATAAAATCAGAAATTTGCCAACAATTATATTTTCTTTGTATTCTATACTGTGTGAGCTTCATTCTTTAAGTAGACTGTTCACTAAGCTAAATAAGTACTGAATGAATTCAGTTCAGACCCTCAGTCATATCCGACTCTTTGGACCCCATAGACTGCAGCACACCATGCATCACTGTCTATCATCAACTCTCAAAGCTTGCTCAAACTCATGTCTATCAGGTCGGTGATGCCATCCAACCGTCTCATCCTCTGTCGTCCCCTTCTCCTCCTGCCTTCAATCTTTCATCAGGGTCTTTTCAAATGAGTCAGCTCTTCGCATCAGGTGGCCGAAGCATAGGAGCTTCAGGTTCAACATCAGTCCTTCTAATGAATATTCAGGACTGATTTCCTTTAGGATTGACTCGTTGGGTCTCCTTGCAGTCTAAGGGACTCTCAAGAGTCTTCTCCAACACCAGAATTCAAAGGCATCAATTCTTTGGTGCTCAGCTTTCTTCACAGTCCAAATCTCACATCCATACATGACCACTGGAAAAACCATAGCCTTGACTAGACGGACCTTTGTTGGCAAAGTGATGTATCTGTTTTTTAATATGCTATCTAGGATGGTCATAACTTTCCCTCCAAAGAGTAAGCATCTTTTAATTTCATGGCCACAAGCACCATCTGCAGTGATTTTGGAGCCTCCCAAAATAAAGTTTTTGATTAACACTGTTTCCGCATCTATTTCCCATGAAGTGATGGGACCAGATGCCATGATCTTTGTTTTCTGAATGTTGAGCTTTAAGCCAACTTTTTCACTCTCCTCTTTCATTTTCATCAAGAGGCTCTATAGTTCTTCTTCATTTTCTGCCATAAGGAGGATGTCATCTGCATATCTGAGGTTATTGATATTTCTGTAGGCAATCTTGATTCCAGCTTGTTTTTCATCCAGCCCAGCATTTTACATGATGTACTCTGCATATAAGTTAAATAAGCAGGATGACAGTATACAGCCTTGATGTACTGCTTTTCCTATTTTGATTTAATCTGTTGTTCCATGTTCTAAGGCTTGCTTATTTACCTGTAAACAGATTTCTCAAGAGGCAGGTCAAGTGGTCTGGTATTCCCATCTCTTGAAGAATTTTCCACAGTTTGTTGTGATCCACACAGTCAAAGACTTTAGTGTAGTCAATAAAGCAGAAATATATATATTTCTGAAACTCTCTTGATTTTTCCATGATCCAGCAGATGTTGGCAGTTTGATCTCTGGTTCCTCTGCCTTTTCTAAATCAGCTTGAATATCTGTAAGTTCACTGTTCATGTACTGTTGAAGCCTGGCTTGGAGAGTTTTGAACATTACTTTGCTAGTGTGTGAGATGAGTGCAATTGTTCAGTAGTTTGAACATACTTTGGCATTGCCATTATTTGGGGCTGGCAGTGGTGAAGTACTGAATAGTTATAGCAATTAGTTCATTCAGTTAAGGAAAGGAGATTGCATGAGAAATGAAGAAAATTACATATAAGAAAAATTAACCAAAAAATTTAAAAGCAACCAAACCAAAGGGAATTGAGAGTTTATAAAATTTCCAGAAAATAAGTCAACCATCAGAACACACTGCTTATTTTTCAAAATGAAATTTTGTTCTGTGAAAAATATTGTTGATAGTTTGATAGGGATTCCTGTGGTCATGTATGGATGTGAGAGTTGGACTGTGAAGAAGGCTGAGCGCCGGAGAATTGATGCTTTTGAACTGTGATGCTGGTGAAGACTCTTGAGAGTCCCTTGGACTGCAAGGAGATCCAACCAGTCCATTCTGAAGGAGATCAGCCCGGGGATTACTTTGGAAGGAATGATGCTAAAGCTGAAACTCCAGTACTTTGGCCACCTCATGTGAAGAGTTGACTCATTGGAGAAGACTCTGATGCTGGGAGGGATTGGGGGCAAGAGGAGAAGGGGACAACAGAGGATGAGATGGCTGGATGGCATCACTGACTTGATGGTCGTGAGTCTGAGTGACTTCTGGGAGTTGGTGATGGACAGGGAGGCCTGGTGTGCTGCGATTCATGGGGTCGCAAAGAGTCGGACACGACCGAGCGACTGATCTGATCTGATCTGACATTGAATCTATAGATTGCTTTGGGTAGTATACTCATTTTCACCATATTGATTCTTCTGATCCTTGAACACAGTAAATTTCTCCATCTATTAGTGTACTTTTTGATTTCTTTCACCAGTGTTTTATAGTTTTCTATATAAAGGTCTTTAGTTTCTTTAGGTAGATATATTTCTAAATATTTTATTCTTTTCATTGTGATGGTGAACGGAATTGTTTCCTTAATTTCTCTTTCTATTTTCTAATTATTAGCATATAGGAATACAAGGGATTTCTGTGTGTTGATTTTATATCCTGAAACTTCACTATATTCATTGACTAGTTCTAGTAATTTACTGATTTAGTCTTCAGGGTTTTCTATGTAGAAGATCATGTCATCTGCAAACAGTGAGAGTTTTACTTCTTCTTTTCCAATTTGGATTCCTTTTATTTATTTTTCTGCTCTGCTTGCTGTGGCCAAAACTTCCATATGTTGAATAGTAGTGGTGAAAGTGGACATCCTTTACTTGTACCTGACTTTAGGGGAAATGCTTTCAATTTTTCACCATTGAAGATGTTTGCTGTGGGTTTCTCATATATAGCTTTTATTAGGTTGAGGTATGTTTCTTCTATACCTGCTTTCTGGAGAGTTTTTATCATAAATGGATGTTGAATTTTGTCAAAAGCTTTGTCTGCATCTACTTAGATAATGATATGAATTTTATTTTTCAATTTGTTAATATGGTGTATTACATTGATTGATTTGCAGATATTGAAGAATCCTTGCATCCTTGGGATAAAGCCCACTTGGTCATGGTGTACGATCTTTTAAATGTGTTGTTGGATTCTGATTGCTAGAATTTTGTTAAGAATTTTTGCATCCATGTTCATCAGTGATAATCCCTATCAAACTACCAATGGCATTTTTCACAGAGCTAGAACAAATAATCTCACAATTTGTATGGAAATACAAAAAAAATTGAAGAGACAAAGCAATCTTGAGAAAGAAGAATGGAACTGGAGGAATCAACCTGCCTGACTTCAGGCTCTACTACAAAGCCACAGTCGTCAAGACAGTATGGTACTGGCATAAAGACAGAAATATAGATCAATGGAACAAAAGAGAAAGCCCAAAGATAAATCCACACACCTATGGACACCTTATCTTTGACAAAGGAGGCAAGAATATACAATGGAGAAAAGACAATCTCTTTAACAAATGGTGCTGGAAAAACTGGTTAACCACTTATAAAAGAATGAAACTAAAACACTTTCTAACACGATACACAAAAATAATCTCAACATGGATTAAAGAGCTAAACGTAAGACCAGAAACTATAAAGCTCCTAGAGGAGAATATAAGCAAAACACTCGGCGACATACATCACATCAGGATCCTCTGTGACCCACCTCCCAGAATATTGGAAATAAAAGCAAAAATAAACAGATGGGACCTAATTAAAATTAAAAACTTCTGCACAACAAAAGAAACTCTAAGCAAGGTGAAAAAACAGCCTTCAGAATGGGAGAAAATAATAGCAAATGAAACATCTGACAAAGAACTAATCTCAAAAATATACAAACAGCTCCTGAAGCTCAATTCCAGAAAAATAAATGATCCAATCAAAAAATGGGCCAAAGAACTAAATAGACATTTCTCCAAAGAATACATACAGATGGCTAACAAACACATGAAAAGATGCTCAATATCACTCATTATCAGAGAAATCCAAATCAAAACCACTATGAGGTACCATTTCACACCAGTCAGAATGGCTGCAATCCAAAAGTCTACAAGCAATAAATGCTGAAGAGGGTGTGGAGAAAAGGGAACCCTCTTACCCTGTTGGTGGGAATTCAAAGTAGTACAGCCACTATGGGGAACATTGTGGGGATTCCTTAAAAAAACTGGAAATAGAACTGCCTTATGACCCAGCAATCCCAATCTTACACACCAAGGCAACCAGAATTGAAAAACACGTGTACCCCAATGTTCATTGCAGCATGGTTTGTAATAGCCAGGACATGGAAGAAACCTAGATGTCCATCAACAGATGAATGGATAAGAAAACTGTTGTACATATACACAGTGGAGTATTACTCAGCCATTAAAAAGAATACATTTGAATCAGTTCTAATGAGGTGGATGAAACTGGAGCCTATTATACAGAGTGAAGTAAGCCAGAAAGAAAAACACCAATGCAGTATACTAACGCGTATATATGGAATTTAGAAAGATGGTAGTGATAACACTGTATGTGGGACAGCAAAAGAGACACATGTATAGAACAGTCATTTGGACTCTGTGGGAGAGAGAGGGTGTGACGATTTGGGACAATAGCATTAAAACATGTATAATATCATATAAGAAACTAATTGCCCATCCAGGCTCAATGCAGGATACAGGAAGCTTGGGACTAGTGCAATGGGATGACCCAGAGGGACGGTATGGGGAGGGAGGTGGGAGGGGCTTTCAGGATGGGGAATACGTGTACACCCGTGGTGGGTTCATGTTCATGTATGGTAAAATAAATACACTCATGTAAATTAATTAGCCTACAATTAAAATCAGATCAGATCAGATCAGATCAGTTGCTCAGTCGTGTCCGACTCTTTGCGACCCCAGGAATCACAGCACACCAGGCCTCCCTGTCCATCACCAACTCCCGGAGGTCACAGAAACTCAAGTCCATTGAGTCAGTGATGCCATCCAGCCATCTCATCCTCTGTCGTCCTCTTCTCCTCTTGCCCCCAATCCCTTCCAGCATCAGAGTCTTCTCCAACGAGTTAACACTTCGCATGAGGTGGCCAAAGTACTGGAGTTTCAGCTTCAGCATCATTCCTTTCAAAGAAATCCCAGGGCTGATTTCCTTCAGAATGGACTGGTTGGGTCTCCTTGCAGTCCAAGGGACTCTCAAGAGTCTTTTCCAACACTACAGTTCAAAAGCATCAATTCTTCGGCGCTCAGCCTTCTTCACAGTCCAACTCTCACATCCATACATGACCACAGGAAAAACCATAGCCTTGACTAGACAAAACTTTGTTGGCAAAATAATGTCTCTGCTTTTAAATATGCTATCTAGGTTGGCCAAAACTTTCCTTTCAAGGAGTAAGTGTCTTTTAATCTCATGGCTGCAGTCACCATCTGCAGTGATTTTGGAGCCCAGAAAAATAAAGTCTGACACTGTTTCCACTGTTTCCCCATCTATTTCCCATGAAGTGATGGGACTGGATGCCATGATCTTAGTTTTCTGAATGTTGAGCTTTAAGCCAACTTTTTCACTCTCCTCTTTCAGTCTCA
Organism: Tragelaphus eurycerus; assembly: GCA_935064755.1. Lineage (NCBI taxonomy): Eukaryota > Metazoa > Chordata > Mammalia > Artiodactyla > Bovidae > Tragelaphus > Tragelaphus eurycerus. The sequence continues at coordinate 448,100 of CAKXYN010000308.1, forward strand.
TCAAGAGGCTTTTTAGTTCCTCTTCATTTTCAACCTTAAGTGTGGTGTCATTTGCATATCTGAGGTTATTGATATTTCTCCCGGAAATCTTGATTTCAGCTTGTGTTTCTTCCAGTCCAGCATTTCTCATGATGTACTCTGCAAAGAAGTTAAATAAACGGGGTGACAATACACAGCCTTGACATACTTCTTTTCCTATTTGGAACCAGTCTGTTGTTCCCTGTCCAGTTCTAACTGTTGCTTCCTGACCTGCATACAGATTTCTCAAGAGGCAGATCAGGTGATCTGGTATTCCCATCTTTTTCAGAATTTTCCACAGTTTATTGTGATCCACACAGTCAAAGGCTTTGGAATAGTCAATAAAGCAGAAATAGATGTTTTTCTGGAACTCTCTTGCTTTTTCCATGATGCAGCGGATGTTGGCAATTTGATCTCTAGTTCCTCTGCCTTTTCTAAAACCAGCTTGAACATCAGGAAGTTCACGGTTCACATATTGCTGAAACCTGGCTTGGAGAATTTTGAGCATTACTTTACTAGCGTGTGAGATGAATGCAATTGTGCATAAAATTATATTAAAAAAAAAAAAGAAATATTCCCTCAACAAATATTCTGCTTTTCACTCGAGTCCACATATCGTTTTGCATTTGAAAAAAAAAGATTTCTAACCTAAAATTTAATTGTTGATAAATATTTTCATATTCTATTAATTTGTTCACTTTTACAAATTAGAAACCTTACAAATATAACCTTCTGTAGCTATTAGGTGGAAAAAGTGCATTATATATATATATATATGAAGGCAATGGCAGCCCACTCCAGTACTCTTGCTTGGAGAATTCCATAGACGGAGGAGCCTGTTAGGCTGCAATCCATGGGGTCGCTAAGAGTCGGACATGACTGAGCGACTTCACTTTCACTTTTCACTTTCATGCATTGGAGAAGGAAATGGCAACCCACTCCATGTTCTTGCCTGGAGAATCCCAGGCACGGGGGAGCCTGGTGGGCTGCCATCTATGGGGTCACACAGGGTCGGACACGACTGAAGTGACTTAGTATATATATATATATATATATATATATATATATATATATATATATATATATATATATATATATATATATATATATATATATATATATATATATATATATATATATAAAATAAACTGTGGAAAATTCTGAAAGAGATGGGAATACCAGACCACCTGATCTGCCTCTTGAGAAGTCTGTATGCAGTTCAGGAAGCAACAGTTAGAACTGGTCATGGAACAACAGACTGGTTCTAAATACAAAAGGAGTACGTCAAGGCTGTATATTGTCACCATGTTTATTTAACTTATATGCAGAGTACATCATGAGAAATGCTGGACTCGAAGAAACACAAGTCAGAATCAAGATTGCTGGGAGAAATATCAATAACCTCAGATATGCAGATGACACCACCCTTATGGCAGAAAGTGAAGAGGAACTCAAAAGCCTCTTGATGAAAGTGAAAGTGGAGAGTGAAAAGGTTGGCTTAAAGCTCAACATTCAGAAAACGAAGATCATGGCATCTGGTCCCATCACTACATGGGAAATAGATGGAGAAACAGTGGAAACAGTGTCAGACTTTGTTTTTCTGGGCTCCAAAATCACTGCAGATGGTGACTGCAGCCATGAAATTATAAGACTGTTACTCCTTGGAAGGAAAGTTATGCCCAACCTAGATAGCATATTCAAAAGTAGAGACATTACTTTGCCGACAAAGGTTCGCCTAGTCAAGGCTATGGTCTTTCCTGTGGTCATGTATGGATGTGAGAGCTGGACTGTGAAGAAGGCTGAGCGCTGAAGAATTGATGCTTTTGAACTGTGGTGTTGGAGAAGACTCTTGAGAGTCCCTTGGACTGCAAGGAGATCCAACCAGTCCATTCTGAAGGAGATCAGCCCTGGGATTTCTTTGGAAGGAATGATGCTAAAGCTGAAACTCCAGTACTTTGGCCACCTCATGCGAAGAGTTGACTCATTGGAGAAGACTCTGATGCTGGGAGGGATTGGGGGCAGGAGGAGAAGGGGACGACAGAGGATGAGATGGCTGGATGGCATCACTGACTCGATGGATGTGAGTCTGAGTGACCTCCGGGATTTGGTAATGGACAGAGAGGCCTGGCGTTCTGCAGTTCATGGGGTTGCAAAGAGTCAGACACGACTGAGCGATTGATCTGATCTGATGGCAACATAAATATTTGTTTATAAATACATACCTTATATTCTTATAAATTTTTGTTATATATGTATAATTTGTGTATACCAGTATGTGTGTGAATAAAAATCAAAACTATGTTATCATCCTTTCCCCAAAAATTTTAATACAAAATTATATGTAATTAATTAGAAGAGTTTGGACTTTAATTATATTTTAAAATCCCAGAAAAATGCTTTCATGTCAAAACACTTTGAAGTCTGGATTTATTTTAATTTGCTTAATAATCAAACTTAATTACCATATTTAGCCAAGTTCATTTCCCTTTGAGCAATATATTTTTGATCACTAGTGTCAAAATTAATTATATATGTTTTCAATCAGTAATTTCTTGTTTCAAAATTATATAGAAATTTTTAAAATACTGACTGCTTTTTGCTCATAGATATTGCTGTGAAGAGTTTAAATATTTAAATATGCATTAAAGAGTAATTAAAATATGTATTTTATGAACATCAGAGGATATCTTATCATAATGTTAGATTAATGTTTAAAGCAAAAAATAAAACATTTTATATTTCTTGCTCTCTCATTGTTAAGGAAATTAAAATGTAGGAACTCTTGCTCAGGCTTCAGAATCAGGAGAGCAGGCCTCTTATCTGCCTCTAACCTGCCTGGACACTGCCTGGATTCTGTGCTTGTCTGTTAGTACAGCAAGTTGCATGGCAGTTTAGATAAGAAAGGGAGTGGGTATTGGAATTTTTGAGCCCCCTGTAGGTCTGTCCAACCACCTGGGGTCTAACTAAATCCTTTGACTCATAAGGTAAAACAAAAAACATTGTAAAAAGGTTAAAATAAAACAAGAGCTGCATTTTAGCCTGAAAACATGCCTATATCAGTTTGTGGCCTGAGATTATAAGCAGGAATGACCAAAACTGCAATTTGAAGTCACATCCATGGAGTGGACACACTGCCTGGGACATTTTCCCAATGGAGACTTTAGATTGCTGTTAACAATCTCAGTTATTTGCAATAGCTGTTAGCAGTCTTTAGATTGCTGTTAGGAGCTCTCCAGAACTGTTTTATATGAATGTTGCTCAGCACAATTTGGTGATGTATTTGTTGTTCCATTTTTTTTCTATTTCTTTTCTTTTGTAACTGTGTATTGAAATTAATTAAAAAATCCTCTATTAAATATTTAAAATTTTTATTACATATTATGAGTGGTTTCTTTGTTAATGAATCTTCCAAACCTAAAATGAAAGTAAAATTTTTGGCAAAATACTCATCCATCTGAAACTGCTGTTATTCAGACTAACAACCTTGTCTCCTTGCAACCGAGTCCTCAGTGTCATGGAATTGGAAAGCTGGTGATAACTTTCCATCATTACTAAATAATTGTTTATGGCTATCATGAGCTCTCCAGGAGTCCACAGATTTAACATTAATCAGTCACATTCATTTTACATTTCTCCACTTAGAATAGCAACAAAAATAAAGATTTTAAATCAACTCTCACTAAAATGGCACAATATCCTGTTCATGAGAATTTGAGAGTAATCTTTGAAATGTATGAATTTCCTGGCTATGCTTACTGTTTTAGATTAAATTATTTAACCTAACTGTACTTTAAGCTCCAATTATAGAACTTCTTTTTTCAAATCAGCATCACTTTTAGATCAATGTTTTAAGCAAGCTCTTCTTTTTTAATGGTATGTTTTGTTGGTGCAAAGGTTCACATTCACACATAATCCATTTGTGGTTGGCTATTATTCTGGTTGATATTCAGGAAAACAATAGAGAAATTGCAACTATGTGGTAAAATACTATATATTATCCAAATTTGAAACTGGAGATATGAAGGGCAAATGAGGAGAGTGAAGGAAGGAGGAAAAGTAGGCATGGGTTCATGTCTTCTGTTCACACTCTTGCAACTGTCCGAATCTGGGCTTCTCCACTCAGGGAGCACATCTCTCATCTAAGGTGTCCCTGATAGCTCAGCTGGTAAAGAATCTGCCTGCAATGCAGGAGACCCTGGTTCAATTCCTGGGTCAGGAAGTTCCCCCTGGAGAAGGGATAGGTGACCCACTCTAGTATTCTTGTGTTTAACTAGTGGCTCAGATGGTAAAGAATTTGTCTACAGTGCAGGAGACCTGGATTTGATCCTTGCTTTGGGAAGATCCCCTGGAGAAGGGAATGGCTATCCACTCCAGTATTCTGGCCTGGAGAATTCTATGGCCTGTATTGTCCATGGGGTCGCAAAGACACGACTGAGCAAGTTTCACTTCACTTCACTTCTACCATCTATGAAAAGAAGGGCTGTCCTGTTACATCTCAAATCACCTAGATCTACCATTACCCCTCAAACATTTGCATATTTTTCTGTTTTTAGATTCTTTATAAGTTCATATGAGTTGAGGCATATTTTTTGTCTTCCTTGCAGTACAGACATTTAATTTCCCGATATTAGGCTGTTTTGAGGCACTTACGGGTGGCCAGGCTAAGTTTCAATAGCAAATGATAGAAATGCACTGCTTATAGGCTATTTTGTAAATAAGAGAAAGTCCTAGTTTATTACATATGAAGTCTGAAACATGGGACGGTTTTATAGGATGATCCATAGTATAGATGCAAAAAACTGGCCAAATTTCTGGAGAGATACTTCCCAAATCACTGCCTATGTATTAAAAAAAAAAGAAAAAGAAAAGAAGAAGAAAAAGAAAGGAAGAAAGAAAAACGTCTGTTCATGCTCAAGTTGATGTTCACAAATAAAACTTTGTAAAGGATTTTCTTTCAAAATATAAATAATGCTATTAACTTGTATAGGGAGAAATTAATTAGGGAGAAAGAGTTCTAGCTTTATTGACTAGTCACTATATACTTGCATTATGAAATTTTGACAAAATTCCTAAGATAATGTTTAAAATAAAACTTGACAAACCTTAAAAATGCCTTCGATCTAAAACTTCAATTGGTTGACATAACAGAAGTTTTGGTGTGAACTTCAGGTAAAAAATTTACTTTGGCAGAAAAGCGATGAATATAGATGACATAATGATTTTGAATAATAAAAAAGTGCCTAGAATGGTCAGAAGGGAATTTATCAATGTATGTCATGAAATAGAGGATCACAAAGTAATCTGCCCATCAAATTAGGTAACTGATGAGTTAAGTATTTCAGAGGAAGTCATAATTCTTTCAAGTTGAAATTTAGAAAAAGAAGTGAGAACTCTAGACATAAGTGATAGTCAGAACATATTTAAAGAAAACCCCATTGTCCTAATATTACCCTGTAAATAAGAAGGAAAAACAAACAAGTGAGTTCAGTTCAATTCAGTTCAGTTGCTCAATTTTGTCTGACTTTTGCAATCCCATGGACTGTAGCACACCATGCCTTCCTGTCCATCACCAATTCCCAGAGTTTATCCAAACTCATGTCCATTGAATCAGTGATGCCATCCAACCATCTCATCCTTTGTTGTCCCCTTCTCTTCCCACCTTCAATCTTTCCCATCATCAGGTTCTTTTCCAACGAGTCCATTCTTTGCATCAAGTGGCCAAAGTATTGGAGCTTTAGCATCAGTCTTTCCAATGAATAGTCAGGACTGATTTCCTTTAGTATCGACTGGTTTGATCTCTTTGCTGTCTCAAGAGTATTCTCCAACACCACAATTCAAAAGTATTGATTCTTCAGCGCTCAGCTTTCTTTATAATCCAACTTTCACATCCATACATGACTACTGGAAAAACCATAGCTTTGACTGGATGGACTTTTGTTGGAAGAGTAATGTCTCTGCTTTTTAATATACTGTCTAGGTTGGTCACAACTTTTCTTCCAAGGAACAAGCATCTTTTAATTTCATGGCTCCAGTCATCACCTTCAGTGATTTTGGAGCCCCCAAAAATAAAGTCTGTCACTGTTTCCATTGTTTCCCATCTATTTGCCATGAAGCAATGGGACCAGATGCCATGACTTTAGTTTTCTGAATGTTGAGTTTTAAGCCAACATTTTTTTCCTCTTTTTTAAATTCCCTCCTCTTATATGTTCATCAAGAAGCTCTTTAGTTGTTCTTTGCTTTCTGCCATATGGGTGGCCTCATGTGTATATCTGAGGTTATTGATATTTCTCCCAGTAATCTTGATTCAAGCTTGTGCTTCATCCAGCCCAGAATTTCTCATGATGTTCTCTGTGTGTAAGTTAAATAAGCAGGGTGACAATATACGGCCTTAACTGTAGGAGGCATGACTACTAAAAGGCCTGGCAAAAGAATTAAGCAATCTTGCCGAGAGGACTTGACTCAGCATGTGACTCCTGAAGTAATCCAAGAAGGAACAAGAAACATCTTGAAAGCAGAAAGTACACCTGGGGGTAGAAAGCCATCAACAGACTGTCCCTATCTTTGTCTTTGGCACCTGGGAGACACATAAAAATTAACTAAATCTTTGTCCTTGAGACAGAAAAACAGGGATTCAAAAATGTTAAACCTTAACTGCACAGGATTTTCACTGAAGGGCATCTGACCTTCTATGCTCATGTAAACATGTACAAGCAAGTCTCAAAAAGTATAATAAAGCAGACAAGAGATCAGTTTGGGCACCTTCACCCTGTGATGGTCTTGGTCCCCTGATCCCTCCTGTAATTTTCTTGAGTGTTTCTCATTCTTTTGCTATGCTGTGCTTTTGGGAACCTGTGCTGTTGAGCTGGAGTCTACACTTGATGGTACTCTTTTCCCTATTTGGAACCAGTCTGTTGTTCCATGTCCGGTTCTAACTGTTGCTTCCTGACCTGCTGCAAGTGCGTGTGTACTCTAATTGACGGATGCCATATATGAATAAATAATTTATTCACATAAGTGATTTAGTTTTATAATCTTCTTGAAGGCCATTGCATTTAAAACCATCTCTTGTGTGAAATAATCTTAATGAGACACTTATAAACCTCAGGGAATGACTTCATTTAAATGAATTTCAGCACAGGGTTAATTTATACTGAAGTCTTTTTACATGCTAAACTGTTTTAAATTAAAAAGCTCTATTAATATGCAACATTTTATGTTAATTTATATAAATTATATGTATTCTCATCTTTCTTCATCAGTGAATAAAATGCTCTTTCTTCTTTCAGTGGCCAGTCTCTGGATACTATACTCTCTTGAATCTGTAAAACTTGGGTGGGTATGTTACTCTCTTTTTCTTCAGACCATTATAAGTTTCAGTAGAGTGATTTGCTTTACATATAAAAAATTTTTTTTTAATAAATCCCAACTAAATAGAAAATATTTCTCAGATCCCACATCCATTTATTTGCTTACTTTTGGGGCCAAGCATTCAGAAAATTTCCACCCACCCATACTATCTTCCTTTTCATATTTATCATTTACTCTCTTTATTTTTAAAATGTATTTTTTGTTGTGGATGTGTATGTTACTAAGTGTACAACTGATGATTTTCCACTAAGAAATTAACATGTATACAATTCCCTCCAAAAGAAATATTACATTATCAACATCCTCAAATTCACTATAAAGTTAATAATTACTTATTTTTTCAAGGGTAACCATCTGAGTTTGAGGTTTTCTGGTTTGCATTTATAAGTTATAGAAATAGATACATAAGTGAAGTGAAGTCATTTAGTCGTGTCCAACTCTTAGCGACCCCATAGACTACAGCCTACCAAGCCCTCCGTCCATGTGATTTTCCAGGCAAGAGTACTGAAGTGGGGTGCCACTGCCTTCTCCGTTAACAGCAGCTAGGTATATTATATTTACTTGGAGCTGGTATACTTGGTGACAGCCTTAGTGCCCTTGGACACAGCATGCTTGGCCAGCTCCCCAGGTAGCAGCAAGCACCCCGCGGTCTGGATCTCCCTGGATGTGTTAGTCCAGAGCTTGTTGTAATGCACCAGGCACAATGCCTCGCCAGTGATGCACTGGAAAATGTCCTTGATGAAGGAGTTCATAATTCCCATGGCCTTGGACGAGATGCTGGTGTCCAGATGGACTTGCTTCAGCACCTTGTACACGTACATGGAGTAGCTCTCCTTGCAGCTGCGCTTCTTCTGGGCCTTGGTCACAGCTTTTTTAGAGCCTTTTTTAGGGGCAGGAGCAGACTTAGCCGGTTCAGGCATGTCTATATAAATATAAATATAAACATAAATATCCATGTGTACTTTTTGATTTTTTATTCACTATTTTGATCGAAACATGGAAACTGGGAAGTATTTAAAATAATTTTTATTGCTGTATACTGGTTCATTATAAGAAATATACATTTAACTTATCTGCTCTGTCACTAAGCAGGCATTATTCTTTTTTTTTCAGTGTTTGATTAATGCAAATTATGCTGTTGTGAACATTTTTATGCATGGGTTTTAGTGCATATGTATATACAAAGAAAGGAAATAGTAGGCTATAGGAAGGCATATATTAAACTTTAATACATATTATCATATTTACCAATCAGTTCATATTTTTGGCTTCTTTCATTTTTCTCTCTCTGGAAGATGTCTACAAAGTGTATATTACATTATGATTGAATCCCTTTGATATCTAATGATGTTGAAAATCTTTTTCATGTATTATTGTCAATTTAGGTGTCTACTCAAGTACATTTTCAAGTATTTCATTCACTTCTTTTTTTTTTTTTTTTTATACTGGTTTGTTTGAATTCCTTATATATTATGGATATGAACTCTTTGTCAATTTCATATATGCAAATAGTCACTTTCAGTTCACTCTGTTGCATGTTTACACTTAAGATTTTCACGATCAATATAATTTCTTGACATTAGTAAATTATTCTCCTTTATTGTTAGTACTTTTGCTACTAGACTTAGAAATCTTTCTCTCCTTGTTGGCATTAATATATTCCCCAACATTATCTCCTAAAAATTATCTTTAATTTCATTTGGCTAACAACCCATCTGGGATGGATTTTTGTACATCTTGAGGATAAGTAATTAAACACTTATCTTCTACATAGGTATTCAAATAATTTAATATAATTTACTTAAAAGATCATCTCTTTTTTTTTTTTTTTGCTGTTCTTGGGAAAAAGCAAATGCCTTATATCAAAGGTTTCTTTCTTTCTTTTTCTTTTTTTTTTTTTTCTGGATTGCTTAGTCTTCCAAAGGTAAATGCAGTTAATAAATGGAATGTGTTTTTTGCTTTTTTGTTGTTGTTATAAGTCAGGCATTTATATGTGTGTAAATCTGGACTAGATTTTGATTCTTTTACTGTTGCTCCAATGTGACACTCACTTAAATATTATATCCTTATTTTTAACTATTGTTATCTTATTATTTTGTTCATATTAATTTGTCTTTATCTAGGTTCCTAGATATTTTATGATACAAGAAATGATGACATTTAGAGCATTCTCTAAATGTATTTTCGTAGCACAAAATCAAGTATTACATATATACTGTTCTATACAATTTATACATATACATATACAATGTGTTGAAAAGCAGAAACGTTACTTTGCCAACAAAAGCCCATATAGTCAAGTCTATGATCTTCCAAGTGGTCTTGTACAGCTGTGAGAGCTGGAGTGTAAAGAAGGTGGAGCACCAAAGAATTGATGCCTCCAAACTGTTGTGCCAGAAAAGACTCCTGCAAGTCCCTTGGACAGCAAGGAGATCAAACCAGTCAATCTTAAGGGAAATCAATCCTGAATACTCATTGGAAGGACTGATGCTAAAGGTGAAACTCCAGTACTGTGGTCATCTGATGATAACAGCTGACTCATTGGAAAAGTCCCTAATGCTGAGAAAGATTGAGGGCAGAAAAAGTAGAGGCATCAGAGGATAAGATGGCTGGATGGCATCACCAATGCAATGGGCATGAACTGAGAAAACTTTGGAGATGGTGAGGGACAGGGAGGCCTAGTGTGCCGCAGTTCATGGAGTCACAAAGAGCCAGACACAACTGGGTGACTGAAAACAATGCATATACCTATGCACTAATACATTTAAAATCCCAAATTAGCTAATGAGGCAGACCTTATCACTGTCCTTATATTATGGATGAATAAACAGAAGCACAAAGGCACTGACACAAAGAAAAAAAAAAATGTGAATGCTAGTCACCTAACAGAGTCCATGATTGGCAAAGTCTGTATTTGGATACAGACATCTGACTTCAGCATCAGTGCTTTTAGATGCTATGTCTACTTTCAGAGATTTTTTTCATCTTGCAATACTGGAGGAGACAGTTTTATTTTTGTTTTTCAGCTTCTAAATCATGTCCAACACTTTTTTACCCCATCGACTGTAACACTAGGTTCCTCTGCCTTCCACTACCTCTTGGAGTTTGCTCAAATTCATTCCTATTGAGTCAGTGATGTTAACTAACCATCTCATCTCATCCTCTGCCTCTTCTTTTTCTATTTGCCTTCAGTCTTCCCTAGCATCAGGTTCTTTTCCAATGAGTTGTCTCTTTGTGTCACGTGGCCAAATATTGGAGCTTCAGCATCAGTCCTTACAATGAATGTTCAAGGTTGATTTCTTTTAGGGTTTACTTATTTGATCCCCTTGCAGTACAAGGGACTCTCAAGAGCCCTCTCCAGCACCACAATTGGGAAGATTTCTTTAATGTTCAGCCTTCTTTATGCTTCAGCTCTCACACCCATACATGACTACTGGAAAAATCTTAGGTTTGACTATATGAACTTTTGTCAGCAAAGCAATGTTTCTACTTTTTAATACACTGTCAGTTTGTCATAGTTTTTGTTCCAAGGAGAAGCTTCTTTTAATTTCATGGCTGCAGTCATCATCTGCAGTGATTTTGGAGTCCAAGAAAATAAAAACTGTCACTACTTCCACATCCTATTTACTATGAAGTGTTGGGACTAGAAGAATTGATCATAGTTGTTGGCGTTCTTTTAATGTTGATTTTGAATGAAAGTCACTCAGTCATGTCTGACCCTTTGCAACCCCATGGGGCTACACAGTCCATGGAATTATCAGGCCAGAATACTAGAGTGGGTAGCTTTTCCCTTCCCTAGGGGGTCTTCCCAATGCAGGGATTGAATCCAGGTCTCCTGTATTGTAGGGAGATTCTTTGTCAGCTGAAGCACAAGGGAAGCCCAAGAATACTGGAGTGGGTACCCTATCCTTCCCCAGCGAATCCTCCACACTCAGTAATTGAACCAGGATCATCTTCATTGCAGGGGACTTCTTTACCAACTGAACTATCAGGGAAGCCCATGTTGAGTTTAAAGTCAGCCTTTTCACTCTCCTCTCTTACCTTCATTAAAAGACTCTTTGTTTCCTCTTCACTTTTTGCCATTAGAGTGGTATCATCTGCATATCTGGGGTTTTCGACATTTCTCCTGGCAATCTCGATTCCAGATTGTGATTCATCCAGCCTGGCATTTCACATGATGTACTTTGCACATAATTTAAATAAGCAAGGTGACAATACACAGCTTTGTTATACTCCTTTCCCAGTTTTGAGCTAGTCTGTTTTTCCATGTCTGCTCTAACAGTTGCTTCTTGACCTGCACACAGCTTTCTCAGGAAAAAGGGAAGGTGGTTTGTTACTCCCATCCCTATAAGAATTTTCCATAACTTGTTGTGATCCATGCAGTTAAAAACTTTAGGGTAATTAATGAAGCAGAAGTAGATGTTTTCCTGGAAATCTCTTATTTTGTCTATGAGGAGAATGTTGCTGAGACTAGATTTTAGTTCTAGATCTTTCAAGAAGAGCTAGGTTTGAGGATTATTTTGTCTATCATAGTAAATAAAATTTTCTGTAATATTTGGATATAATATGTGAAGAAAAATATCCTGCATGATTATTAAATGTGGGACATGATGATAAATGGATAGAGGATCTCATTACAGAGATAGGAAACACTAAACAAAGTTTGTAAATTAGAATGGAGAGTGTTGTTAATTTGGAGATCGCTAAGGGATAGTTACATACAAGATTCAAGTGGAAATTCTGAGGTGTATAAGTGATATTTAAAGATCATGAAACAAAATGAGATCACCTAGGAAGTGAATGCACATGGAGAAAATAAAACAATAAAATTTTAAACCATGCCAAATTTAAATTTCTAAGAAAGGAGATCAAGACATCAAAAATGTCAGAAAATCTAGTTGAGTGTGGGCCATGGGAAATGGGACAAGGGAATGATCAAGATTGGAATGGTCAACTTTACCTATTGTTGCTGAAACGCTGAGCACAGTTAGGATGGAATCTTGACCAAAATTCTTGGCAAGTGATAGGCAATAATGAGCTATGCACAGAGAACAATTTTTAAAGCAGAAAATAGGATAAAATGCAGTTTGAAAAGAGTTAAAGAGAAAATGGATGCTGAGAAGTTGAATGTGGGGGTACAGAAAGTTTTTAGAAATGTGCTCAAAAGAAAAGAAATAGAAAGTAATGGAGTAATTTAAGATTCAAGGGAGAATATTAAATATATATGACATGAGGCTTGCTTTTATAGTAAAAGTAATAATCCTATATATAAGATGTTCTTCAGTGACAAATCCCATGAAAACTTTAGAAGACAGAAGAGCAAAGAAATAAGTACAAGGACTGACTTAGTATAATTATACTTTCTTGAGGAGTGTCTTTTTAGTATTTAGGTTCTTATATATTCTGAAATTTATTTAGTGGGATGAATTTCAAATAAAATTCCATTTATTTTTCACATAGTCAATACTGTAACACTATTTAAGAAGGAATATTTTCTTTTGTTACTATTTGAAACAATGTTTATCAAGTTAATACAGATAAATATGCATATATACTATATAATTACAATTTCACTTTTTGTATATTCTGAGCTCTAACAAATTAATTTGAGATTTGGTTATATATAGCTCCTATACATTAGCTTTGCCTTTAAAAATGTTATTGGTTTTTCTGTTAGGTATTTATTCTTCCATTTCAACTTTAAAATCACATATTGAATTATAATTTTGCTAAAATATTACATGAATGTGGATGGATTTGACATTTTAATAATAATGTTAAGTTTCTCATTAATGAACTTGATATATTTCTCCATTTAATCACATCATCAGAAAGGTCCATACTACTTTATCACACCAGATGAACATAATTATAATACATTAAGGAGATGGTGACCAGGTATTGAAAAGTCTATAAATCATGTCTCAAAGACAAATTACTGTGTTTAGTCTGGAAAAACAGCAACCTGAGATATTTATAGTAACAATCCCAATTTTTGAAGGACTCTTAAAAAATAATTAAACTTGTTTTTGTAATTGCAGAACACAGGAAAGAAGAAAAGTTATGAGAGAGCAAAAATTTCCATCAATCCAATATAACATTGTTTTGTGAAATTGTGTCATGATTCTTTATTCCTTGGCTTCCCCTGTGGCTCAGCTGGTAAGGAATTCATCTGCATTGCAGGAGACCTGGGAGACCTGGGTTTGATCCTTGAATTGGGAAGAACATCAGGAGAAGAGAAAAAGGCTACCGACTCCAGTATTCTGGCCTGCAGAATTCCATAGACTGTATAGTCCATGAGGTTGCATAGAGTCGGACAAAACTGAGCAACATTCACTTTCATTTTTTTTTTTTTTAATTCCTGCCCCAAACTTCAATTTGAAACTAATAATAAGCATTCCACCCTGGTGGAATCAATCCTTTTCAGGATCAGAGGCTCTTCAATGGATGGTTGAGTAATCAGCTAGAATGCAAATGAAGTGCAATATTAGACAATATATGAAATATGAGGCAGTTATATACCAGATAAGAGCACGAAGAAAAATGTGGAAATGTAAATATACAAAGTGTATTTTTTTTTTTTTTTTAGGAGATATGTAGGGGTGAGTGAATGTTTTAAACATAATGACTGTTTGGAGTTGACTTGGGAAGGTAGTGGTAGCAACAGTGGATGATGATATGTATGAAGTCATAGATTTAGAATTTTTTTTTTTTTCAGTTAACTATAAGTATTGCATCATTGGGTCTTGAGTAAAATAGTGAAGATCATATTTTTCAATTTTTGCCTTTTTTAAAAAAGTAAAATACTATTATGATTAATGAGCATTTTCCATTTTGTTAGTCGCTGGACAACTAAAGCTTTATAGAATAAATTAAATTGTTTTGTCAGGTAAAAATCATAAATGATAGTATGTGATAAGTTGTTTCAGTCATGTCCTACTCTTTGCAACTAAATGAATTGTAACTCGCCAGGCTCCTTTGTCCATGGGATTCTCTAGGCAAGAATACTGGAGTGGGTTATCATGCCCTCCTCCACGGGATCTTCCAGAACCAGGAATGGAACCTGCATCTCTTACGCCTCCTGCATTGGCAGGCAGATTCTTTACTGCTAGCACAACTTGCAAGTCTACGTAATTATATATGTCTTATTTAAATGACCTCATGTTTTCCTTAACCTATATCCATCTTTGGACCACACATAGTCCACTTGTTTGAGTGATCATAGTATTTTTTTTCCCACTGAATACCTAGCAATTTATTTCTTTTTTAAATATAAATTTATTTATTTTAATTGGAGGTTAATTACCTTACAATACTGTATTGGTTTTGCTATACATCAACATGAATCTGCCACAGGTATACACGTATTCCCCATCCTGAACCCCCCTCACACCTCCCTCCCTGTACCATCCCTCTGGGTCATCCCAGTGCACCAACCCCAAGCATCCTGTATCATGCATCAAACCTGGACTAGCGATTCATTTCATATATAATATTATGCATGTTTCAATGCAATTCTCTCAAATCATCCCACCCCCTCCCTCTCCCAGTGGAGTCCAAAAGACTGTTCTGTACATCTGTGTCTCTTTTGCTGTCTCATATACAGGCTTATCGTTACCATCTTTCTAAATTCCAAATATATGCGTTAGTATACTGTACTGGTGTTTTTCTTTCTGGCTTACTTTACTCTGTATAATAGGCTCCAGTTTCATTTGCCTCATTAGAACTGATTCAAATGCATTCTTTTTAATGGCTGAGTAATACTCCATTGTGGACATGTACCACAGCTTTCTTATCCATCATTTGCTGATGGACATCTAGGTTTCTTCCATGTCCTGGCTATTATAAACAGTGCTGCGATGAACATTGGGGTACACGTGTCTCTTTCAATTTTGGTTTCCTTGGTGTGTATGCCCAGTAGTAGGATTGCTGGGTCATAAGGCAGTTGTATTTTCAGTTTTTTAAGGAATCTCCACACTATTCCCCATAGTGGCTGTACTAGTTTGCATTCCCACCAACAGTGTTATTTTACTTTTTGACCTGTAACTGTTTTACGATCTTCTTTATTTAAGGCACTATAGGAGAAAACAGTATGATATTCTTTATAGTACTATTTATCCTCAACTTATTTGAATAACTAATTCAAATCAATTCATAGATTTTTGCTTAATTTCAAAGTACATTTCATTATATGTAGCTGAAAAAAAGATGAATCACAGACTAAAACTATCTTGCCCACTACCATTAGACTAATTTGGCAGTAATTATGGACTCTACATTCAATCCATATTATCTACCTTAATAAAATTTCTTCATATTCTTTCCATAATTACCTAGTATTACATCTTATTAATCACACTCAACATTCCTCTTTATGTTGAAGGCCTTGTCACATTTTTTCTAACTAAAAAAGTTATTTTCTTCGCAGAAACATAATTCAATATTAATTTCCTCCAACTCAAATATTCCTGAAATAGCTTAGCTTATTTTCCACAACCTGTTTTGGACAATGGTTGTTATGTAGATATGTGTTTATTTGTAACAAGTTAACAACTGCTTTAAAATTGAATCTGGTAATTCCTTGATTTCTAAAAATGAATGGTAAAAAGGCAAATTCCAGGTTATTTAATTGTCCTTCAGCTCATTTAGCCCCTAGCAAACCTGGCTGGACCTATTACAAATAGCTGTATCATTGTGGCATTGAGAATTGGGGAGGGGATTGTTAAAACTTTCCTTCTTTGAGACAATTCTCAAATAGAGGCTAAGTAACACTGAGCTTTAAATTGGTGTTTGGAAGGGCTGTTAGTCTACTGTGTGAGTGCTGTGTGACTAGTCACTCAGTAGTCTCTGACTTTTTGTGACCCTATGTGCTGTAGCCTGCCAGGCCCCTCTGTCTGTGGAATTCTCCAGGCAAGAATACTGGAGTGGGTTGTCATACATTCTTGCATGGTATCTTCCCAGTACAGGCATTGGACCCAGGTCTCCAGAATTGTAGGTGGATTCTTTACCATCTGCACCACCAGAGAAGCCTGATGTTCAACTAATAAAATGTAGTTCATGTCTGAACAACTGAAGAATATATATTAGCTATCTGTGTTACTCTGTTGTTTATTACCTACTCAAAAGCCACTTGCACTTGACATGAACTTTGATCAGATGAAAAGCATTATAGTGTTTATAGATTTTTTTGGGGTGCTTACTCAACCCAATATCTACCCCAATAACTTATGGCAGTAAACAGCTAATGTGTAGTTTGTTTGGGTTGAAATATAGAGTAGGATATTAGCAAGTCTCTATTTTTCCTCATTGACCGAAAAAAAAAAAAAAAATTCAAATAGGTTAATTGATTTAGCCACTATTACTAGTTCTAATTAAGGAAATAACAACCATTATCCCAAAACAAAGAAAGCAAAGAAGGAAGAAAGGAAGAAGTAAAGAAAGAATAAACTGCAGTCTTTGGGTTGGAAATATATGCACTAAATGGTCTATAATAATTTCTCACTTACTGTTGGGCTTAATTCCCCTATGAAAGATGTGTGAAATACTGCTTTAATTTATAACAAAACAGATTAACAAGTATAGCTCTGAAATCCCTACTACCTACCAGGCACTGTGAAATTGAAGATCTTTATACATAATTTTTCTCTATAAACACAATAAAAATGTTTTTAGTATATTATGGCTTATACTTATGTTTTAAATCTTCATATAAACCAAAACAGTAAAAACTGTTATCTGTTTATTACATACATAATATTTATATTGATTTTCTCAACGTAACTCAAATAATTTTGCCATCATTGTTCTCGTTTTTGTGGAGTTAAGACAAAGGTAAGAAAGAATTATGTCAATTAAAAAAAATGCACAACATGAGAGCTGGGAGTTAAGCTTTATTTGGAGCAATATGAGGACTGCAGCCAGGGATACAGTATCTAAGACAGCTCTGAGAAACTTTTCCAAATGGGTAGAGGGGAAGGTCAGTATATATGTGATTTTGGTAAAAGTAGAATACATGCAGTAGAACACATTTATTTTTTCAGAAGGTTTCTCCTGATCTTGTGAAGCTTCTACTGGTCACAAAAAACAGTCATCACTGTGAAAAATTTTAGTGTTTTCTAAATGTAAGGAGATGCAATAATTGGGCTCATAAAGTCCCGGGGAGCTACTCAGAATATCTAATTTTTTGATGACCTGTACTTCCAGTTTCACAGAGCACAGAGTGCTTCATTTCTGTACTCCACTCTGAACTCCTTCAAGGGGTGTTGGTGGTTAGCAGGTGCAGTGGCATATAATGTAACCCTTGTAGAGGTAGATGGAAACCACTCACGGCAAGTACCAATTTGTGATTGACAATTATAAGTATCCACATTATTATATTTATAATAATTTCATACAGAATAAATTTGTTCCTTGCCCTGCTTCCTTTGTGTTGCATGAATAAATGAAAAACAATATGCAAAAATAATCTATAAAAATATGTTGATAAATAAAAATATTTAATAAATGTAAATGCTTTGATTTACTTATATCCTTGAACCCTTATACAAACTTTGCAATCTCAATTAAATTTTATTGATTGGAAAGAATGTTTCCTGAATTCATTATTAATATTCAATATCAATCATAAATAATAAATGTTAGAAATGTGGTGAATGAAACAACTTTGATAACACACTATAATCCCTGGTGAACAGCAATCAGAGCAGAAAAAGAAATAAAAGGAATCTAAATTGGAAAAAGAGAAATAAAACTCTCACTGTTTGCAGATGACATGATCCTCTCAATAGAAAACCCTAAAGACTCCACCAGAAAGTTACTAGAGCTAATCAATGAATATAGTAAAGTTGCAGGATATAAAATCAACACACAGAAATCCCTTGCATTCCTATACACTAATAATGAGAAAATAGAAAGAGAAATTAAGGAATCTATTTCATTCACCATCACAATGAAAAGAATAAAATACTTAGGAATATATCTACCTAAAGAAACTAAAGATCTATATATATAAAACTATAAAACACTGGTGAAAGAAATCAAAGAGGACACTAATAGATGGAGAAATATACCATGTTCATAGATTGGAAGAATCAATATAGTGAAAATGAGTATACTACCCAAAGCAATTTATAGATTCAATGCAATCCCTATCAAGCTACCAATGGTATTCTTCACAGAGCTAGAACAAATAATTTCACAATTTGTATGGAAATACAAAAAAAATTGAAGAGACAAAGCAATCTTGAGAAAGAAGAATGGAACTGGAGGAATCAGCCTGCCTAACTTCAGGCTCTACTATAAAGCCACAGTCATCAAGGCAGTATGGTACTGGTACAAAGAGAAATATAGATCAATAGAACAAAATAGAAAGCCCAGATATAAATACACACATATAGACACCTTATCTTTGACAAAAGAAGCAAGAATATACAATGGATTAAAGACAATCTCTTTAACAAGTGGTGCTGGGAAAACAGGTCAACCACTTGTAAAAGAATCAAACTAGAACACTTTCTAACACCATACACAAAAATAAACTCAAAATGGATTAAAGATTTAAACATAAGACCAGAAACTATAAAACTCCTAGAGGAGTTCATAGGCAAAACACTCTCCGACATACATCACAACAGGATCCTCTATGACCCACCTCCCAGAATATTGAAAATAAAAGCAAAAATAAACAAATGGGATCTAATTATACTTAAGAGGGAGGAGGGTTCAGGATGGGGAGCACGTGTATACTGGTGGTGGATCCATCTCGATGTATGGTAAAAGCAATACAATATTGTAAAGTTAAGCAAAAAAAAAAAAAAAAAAACCGAAAAAAAAAGCTTCTGCACAACAAAGGAAATTATAAGCAAGATGAAAAGACAGCCTTCAGAATGGGAGAAAATAATAGCAAATGAAGCAACTGACAAACAACTAATCTCAAAAATATACAAGCAACTCCTGCAGCTCAATTCCAGAAAAATAAATGACCCAATCAAAAAAATGGGCCAAAGAACTAAATAGACATTTCTCCAAAGAAGACATACAGATGGCAAACAAACACATGAAAAGATGCTCAACATCACTCATTATCAGAGAAATGCAAATCAAAACCACTATGAGGTACCATTTCATGCCAGTCAGAATGGCTGCAATCCAAAAGTCTACAAGCAATAAATGCTGGAGAGGGTGTGGAGAAAAGGGAACCCTCTTACACTGTTGGTGGGAATGCAAACTAGTACAGCCACTATGGAGAATAGTGTGGAGATTCCTTAAAAAACGGAAATAGAACTGCCTTATGACCCAGCAATCCCACTGCTGGGCATACACACTGAGGAAACCAGAATTGAAAGAGACACGTGTACCCCAATGTTCATCGCAGCACTGTTTATAATAGCCAGGACATGGAAGCAACCTAGATGTTCATCAGCAGATGAATGGATAAGAAAGCTGTGGCACATATACACAATGGAGTATTACTCAGCCATTAAAAAGAACACATTTGAATCAGTTCTAATGAGGTGGATGAAACTGGAGCCTATTATACAGAGTGAAGTAAGCCAGGAAGAAAAATAACAATACAGTATACTAACGCATATATATGGAATTTAGAAAGATGGTAACAATAACCGTGTATATGAGACAGCAAAAGAAACACAGATGTATAGAACAGTCTTTTGGACTCTGTGGGAGAGGGAGAGGGTAGGATGATTTGGGAGAATGGCATTGAAACATGTATAAGGTCATATATGAAACGAGTCGCCAGTCCAGGTTCGATGAACAATACTGGATGCTTGGGACTGGTGCACTGCGACGACCCAGAGGGATGGTATGGGGAGGGAGGAGGGTTCAGGATGGGGAACACATGTATACCTGTGGTGGATTCATTTTGATATATGGCAAAACCAATACAATATTGTAAACTTAAAAAATAAAATTAAATTAAAAAATAAAATAAATAAAATTGAAATACAGAATTCTATTTAAACAAAAAATAAATAAAAATAAACCTCAATTTGTATATATTAATTTAAAAATGCATAGCTATTTCAATAATTTCATATACCTTTTTATAGAACAGAAAATATTTTTCTATACATATTTCAAAGATATTAGTAGCAACTGAGAAAAAATATGATGTTCTCTTCCAGAGAAAGTGTTAATATATCAGGGGTGTTGATCACTTTTTGAATAACTTTTATCAATTCAAAAAGCTTAGTGTTGCATGAAAGCATTTGGAAAGGCAAGTGCATTTTATTTTAAAATTATGAGTTTCTTCAAATATAAATTCTAAGTATAACTAAAAGAAACTTTTGAGTTTATCTAAATCCAGAGAGAAAAAAACATTATGTTTTTACATAAATAAAATAAATATATCGTTATTAATCAACACATTTTTATTAGTCAAAACAGGAATCATTACAATCAACACATTTTTGCCAACACAAAATAAGTTTGCTTATTCTTGTAGCATAAAAATCTGTGCTTCAGGATTAGAAAAACTTGGGAAGTATTTTCTGCCTCCTGCTAGTTGTGGAAGCATTTTCCCTACAAAAAGCTCTCAAGATGCTTGATATGGTAGTCAGTTGGTGTGCAGTCAGATGAACATGATGGATGAAACAAAACTTCATCATCCAATTTGTTCAACTTTTGCAGCATTTGTTGTTTGACATGTGGTTAAACATTGTTGTATAGAAGGATTGGACCCAGTCTGTTGACCAATGGCAGCTCCAGTTTTCTGTGCATCCCATTAATTTGTTGAGTATACTTCTCAGATGTAACAGTTTTGCCAAGATTCAAAAAGCTATAGAGCATGAGACAAGCAGTAGTCCACCGAACAGTGACTGTGACTTTTTGTGTGTGTGTGCAACTTTGGCTTTGGGAGGTGCTTTGGAGCTTCTTCTCCAGTCCAATCACTGAGCTGTTCATTTCCAGCTGTCATATAAAATCCACTTTTCACCACATGTCACAATTCATCAAGAAATGGTTCTTTGCTATTGCATAGAATAAAAGACAACACTTCAGAATGATTTTTTTTTTTTTAAATTTACTGTCAGTTTATGAGGCACCCACTTACCGAGCTTTTCCACCTTTCCAATTTGCTTCAAATGCTCAATGGCCATGGAACAGTCTAGGTTGATTTCTTCAACAACTTTTCATGTAGTAAGAGGATCTAATGTAAGAGGACCAGCTTGGTTTATCAAGCTGATCAACTGACCTTCAATTGGTTTCTGTCAACTTCTGATGACCAGCCACTACACTCCTCATCTTCAAGGTTTTTGTCACCCTTGCAAAGCTTCTTGAACCACCACTGCACTATATGTTCATTAGCAGTTCCTGGGCCAAATGTAGTGCTGATGTTCTGAGTTGTCTCTGCTGTTTTATGAAACATTTTGAACTTAAACAAGAAAATCATTTGGACTTGCTTTTTATCTAACATCATTTCTATAGTTTAAAATAAATATAAAATAACCAGCAAGTGATGTCATTAGCAAAAAAAAAAAATGATGCTTATTTAAAAAGCAGTAAAATATATATAAAATAATCATATTTACTTAAGAATGTATTTCAATATCAAACAGCAAAGTTCAACAACACAAAACTACAGTTACTTTTGTATCAACCTAATACTTATCAAATTCTGCCAAGGTTATGGAAAAAGAATCTTTCACTTACTGCTGATGAAAATGCAAAATGGTACCATCACACTGGAAGACTTTTAGTTTCTAACAGAGCTAAACATAATATTAATATTAGATCATCCAGCCGTTGCTCTTTTAAGCATTTACATAACTGTTTCAAAAACTACATCTACAAAACATTGCTTATAAAGTTAAGGACACTTTTTTCATAATTGCCAAAAAACTGGAAGCAACCAAGTGGTCGTTTAATAGATAAAAGTTTAATCAAACTGGTGTATATTTATATAATCAAAACTATTCAATGATTAAAAAAATCATGCTCTGAAAAGACATGGATTAATCATATTTCTAAGTGGAAAAACCTGTATTTTTGTATAATTAATTCTAGATAACTTATTAAAAACAACAAGATTTTAAAGACAATAACAATATTAAAAATGCCTTGCTTTTTCAGGGTATTTTTGTTAAGAATAGGGAGAACAGTTGAATAGATGGAGCACAGGAAGATTATTTTAAAGAGTGAAATCATTTCTTACAATTCAGTGATGTTGGGTGGGTGAAAACATGCATGGCTAAAATCTTTACAGAATAATTATCTAACATTAATGTCTATATGTGGTTCATGGGGTCACAAAGAGTCGGACACAACTGAGCGACTGATTTGATCTAATCTGAATGTCTATATATAAAAAAAACTTTGTATCATCATGTAAGTGCTTAAGGGATCTCAGATGTTTACAGTGATCTAAATATTCACTGTAACAAGATAGTCTAATTGAAGTCAAATGGATGAAATAACTTCACTGAAGTGGGTGAGGGCAAAAATGTGGATCCAAGCAAGTTTAAAAATGAGTAGTCTGGAAAACTGAAAACAAAAGGAATGCACACAAATATGCACTGATTTGGTCATGTCAGTTTCTGTAGATTTATGAGTGAACAGTTTTGAAATCCAGACACACATACAATGGAACTGTACAATTAAGAAAATAGAAGTGTGTGGTAGGAACCTGATTTTTATTGATGGAGGAAAAGGTTACAGATAAAACATGAGGACAGAATGATTATGCAGACTTGGAGACATTCATATGAATTTAATGCACACACCAATAAATATATCTGTATAAATAATTTTAGATATGTGTATATACAATGGTAGGGACACACACATATATTCCCTTGCTCTATGAATTCATATGACCTAAGAGTTTAGCACCACTCCAGGAACAAAAAGCCCACCAGCACCCAGATCTTCTCTTTGAAAACCCTTCTCCCATCAGTGCAATCAGACTTCTTGGAGACATGGCTAATTCTAGGAGTGAAGATGCATTGTACAGAATGATGTTGGAGTATCTTATAGTGTGAGAAACAACGGAATGTTCAAAATGTAAAACAAACAATGATGTATATATATCAAGGTCAGATGGAGACAGTTGAAAGGGCTCCCAATGACCACAGCTCAACCATTTGAAAAAAAAAATTAATAAAATAATACTGTTGATAGAAAATTAACAAATATCCATGAGTCCATACTGAAATATGTTCTGGACAACTAAATAAATAGGGGAGAAGAGACAAATATCCCCTGGGGAAGAATTCTAAGTAATGTATGTATCCCCATATAAAAGGTTAAGATAACTTTCCACACTTACCAATTTTCCTTCTAAAGAACACTGTGTGGGAGGGGAAATGAATTACTTTATGGTGGAGAAGCATAACAAATACTACTTCTGCTAGAAAATGAACATTGAAATCAATAGGGATTTCCTACTGATAATATGTCCCTTTGAAGCCAACATCTGTGGTCTGATTTCTCAAAATCTGTAACTTTGGTCTAATCATGAGAAAACAATCAGAAAAATCCAAGTTGGTAGACATTTTTATAAAATACCTGACATTGTTGCATACCAAAAAATTCACCCAAAATTGAAGTCTGAGAAACTCAATTAAGAGATGCAATTAAGAAGACACACGGAGAAGGCAATGGCACCCCACTCCAGTACTCTTGCCTGGAAAATCCCACGGATGGAGGAGCCTGGTTGGCTACAGTCCGTGGGGTCGCTAAGAGTCGGACACGACTGAGCGACTTCACTTTCTCTTTTCACTTTCATGCATTGGAGAAGGAAATGGCAGCCCACTCCAGTGTTCTTGCCTGGAGAATCCCATGGACGGGGGAGCCTGGTGGGCTGCCGTCTATGGGGTCACACAGAGTTGGACACGACTGAAGTGACTTAGCATAGCATAGCAAAGAAGACACGATGACTAAATGGAATTTGGTATCTAAGCCATGCAGTGTGGGGCCACCCAAAACGGTCAGGTCATGGGAGAGGTCTAGCAGAATATGGTCCACTGGAGAAATGAATGGCAAACCACTTCAATATTCTAGCCTTGAGAATCCCATGAACAGTATGAAAAAACAAAAAGATAGGACACTGAAAGATGAACTCCCCAGCTCGGTGGATGCCCAATATGCTACTGGAGATCAGTAGAGGAATAACCTCAGAAAGAATGAAGGGATGGAGCCAAAGCAAAAACAGCACCCAGTTGTGGATGTGACTGGTGGTAGAAGCAAGGTCAGATGCTGTAAAGAGGAATATTGGATAGGAACCTGGAGGGTTAGGTTCATGAATCAAGGCAAATTGGAAGTGGTCAGAAAGGAAATGACAAGAGTGAACAGCAGCATTTTAGCAATTAGCGAACTAAGATAGACTGGAAAGGGTGAACATATTTCAGATGACCATTATATCTACTACTGTGGGCAGGGATCCCTTAAGATAACTGGAGCCATCACAGTAAAAAATAATAAGTCTGAAATGCAGTACTTGCATGCAATCTCAAAAACAACAGAATGATCTCTGTTGGTTTCCAAGGCAAATCATTCTATATCAGGTAATCCAAGTCTATGCCCTGATCAGTAAAGCTGAGGAAGCTGAAATTGAATGGTTCTATGAAGACCTACAAGGCCTTTTAGAACTAACACATAAAAAGATGTCCTTGTGATTATAGGGGACTGGAATGCAAAAGTACGAAGTCAAGAAACACCTGGAGTAACAGGCAAATTTGGCCTTAGAGCACAGAATGAAGCAGGGCAAAGGCTAATAGAGTTCTGCCAAGAAAACACACTGATCATAGGAAATACTCTGTTCCAACAACACAAGAAAAGACTACACATGAACATCACCAGATGGTTAAACCAAAATCAGATTGATTATATTCTTTGCAGCCAAAGATGGAGAAGCACTATACAGTCAGCAAAAACAAGATTGGGTGCTGACTGTGGCTCAGATCATGAACTCCTTATTGCCAAATTCAGATTTAAATTGAAGAAAGTGGGGAAAATCACTAGACCATTCAGGTATGACCTAAATCAAATCCCTTATGATTATACAGTGGAAGTGAGAAATAGATTTAAGGGACTAGATCTGATAGTCAGAATGCCTGATGAACTATGGAGGGAGGTTCATGACATTGTACAGGAGACAGGGATCAGGACTATCCCCAAGAAAAATAAAGGCAAAAAAATGAAATGGCTGTCTGAGGAGGCCTTAAAAATAGCTGTGAAAAGAAGAGAAGCAGAAAGCAAAGGAGAAAAGGAAAGATATACCCATCTGAATGCAGAGTTCCAAATAATAGTAAGAAGAGATAAGAAAGCCTTCCTCAGTGATCAATGCAAAGAAATAGAGGAAAACAATAGAATGGGAAAGACTAGAGATCTCTTCAAGAAAATTAGAGATACCAAGGAAATATTTTATGCAAAATGGGCTCAATAAAAAACAGAAATGGTATGGAACCAACAGAAGTGAATATATTAGAAAGAGTGACAAGAATACACAGAAGAACTGTACAAAAAAGATCTTAATGACCCAGATAATCACAATGGTGTGCTCACTCACCTAGAGCCAGACATCCTGGAATGTGAAGTCAAGTGGGCCTTAGGAAGCATCACCATGAACAAAACTAGTGGAGGTGATGGAATTCCAGTTGAGCTATTTAAAACCTTAAAAGATGGTGCTGTGGAAGTGCTGCACTCAATATGCCAGCAAATTTGGAAAACTCAGCAGTGGCCACAGAACTGGAAAATGTGTTTTCATTCTAATCCCAAAGAAAGGCAATGCCAAAAATTGCTCAAGCTACTGCACAATTGCTCTCATCTCATACGCTAGTAAAGTAATGCTCAAAATTCCTCCAGCTAGGCTTCAGCAATACATGAACTGTGAAGTTCCAGATGTTCAAGCTGGTTTTAGTAAAGGCAGAGAAACTAGAGATCAAACTACCAACATCCACTGGATTATGGAAAAAGCAAAAGAGTTCCAGGAAAATATCTATTTCTGCTTTATTGACTATGCCAAAGCCTTTGACTGTGTGGATCACAATATCCTGTGGAAAATTCTTCAAGAGATGTGAATACTGGACCACCTGACCTGCCTCTTGAGAAACCTATATGCAGGTCAGGAAGCAACAGTTAGAATTGGACATGGAACAAGAGACTGGCTCCAAATAGGAAAAGGAGTACCTCAAGGCTGTATATTGTCACTCTGCTTATTTAACTTATATGCAATGTACATAAGTAGAGAAACGCTGGATGGAAGAAACACAAGATAGAATCAGGTCTGCCGGGAGAAATGTCAATAATCTCAGATATGCAGATGACACCACCCTTATGGCAGAAAGTGAAGAACTAAAGAGCCTCTTGGTGAAAGTGAAAGAGGAGAGTGAAAAAGTTGGCTTAAAGCTCAACATTCAGAAACTAAGATGATGGCATTTGGTCCCATCATTTCATGGCAAATTGATGGGTAAATAGTGGCTGACTTTATTTTTGGGGGCTCCAAAATGACTTCAGATGGTGATTGCAGCCATGAAATTAAAAGACACTTACCCCTTGGAAGGAAAGTTATGACCAACCTAGACAGCATATTCAAAAGCAGAGACATTACTTTGTCAACAAAGGGTTCTTCTAGTCAAGGCTATTATTTTTACAGTAGTCATGTATGGATGTGTGAGTTGGACTATAAAGAAACTTGAACACCAAAGAATTGATACTTTTGAACTGGTGTTGGCGAAGACTTTGAGAGTCCCATGGAGTGCAAGGAGATCCAACCAGTCCATCCTAAAGGAGATCAGTCCTGGGTGTTCACTGGAAGGATTGATGTTGAAGCTGAAACTCCAATACTTTGGTCACTTGATGCACAGAGGTGACTTATTTTAAAAGACCCTGGTGCTGAGAACGATTGAGGGCAGGAGGAGAAGGGGACGACAGAGGATGAGATGGTTGGATGGCATCACTGACTCAAGGGACATGAGTTTGGGTAAACTCCAGGTGTTGGTAATGGACAGGGAGGCCTGGCATGCTGCAGTTCATGTAGTCGCAAAGATTCGGACACAACTGAGCGACTGAACAGAACTGAAATGTGGCAAAATAAACAAAGATGTTAATTAGAGGGAAATCTGGGTATACATACATACAGGAACTTCCTATACTATCTTTGCAAAATTTCTCCAAATCTAAAACTATTCTAGACTAAAAATTTTACTACAATGCAAAAACAAGATGTATGTTTAAGGAATGTCAACATTTGCCATTTTAATAAAGAAATAAATGTCTATAATCTTGCCAGAGAAGCTCTACTCCCCAATGACTGGGACTTCTCTGGGCCTCACTTGAAAAATATATTTCTTCTCTACCTCCTAGGCCTTACATTGAAGACCACTCACAGAGTCCTCTGTTTGCTGGTGATCATGGGTTGTAGTTGTGTCTGGTAAAACATGGGCAGAAGTAGTATGCACCTCAACTAAATTTAGGCTTGAAAACTTCATGTGCTATTGCTTTGTTTCTCTTCATTCCTTGGATGAACAAGTACAGACAGATACTGAGGGGAAAAAAAAAAGAGAGAGAGAGAGACCTTGAATTATCACTGGTAGCAGAAATTTATTGACTCCTGCTTATGTTAATGAAATCATGGCATGTATCAGAAATATATTTAATGATCCAAAAGTGTAATTTCAGCATTTATCAGCTATCATAAAGCATCAATGCATGGAGTAACTCTGAGTGGTTGAATTGTTCCTTGCAAGTCTAATCTTAAACTTGGATGAGAACTGAGAAGAAGTCAAATTCATTTGTAAAATATTTTGAATTTTCAGAAAACATTACAAATATCAATGATTTTTCTGTGATAACAAATATTTTCATAGATTATATAACAATAAATTAGTGATATGCTGTGTCAGAGCTAAGATAACTTTCCAACATTTTATTTCATAACTAAACTGGGATTTCACATATTTTCCTCATATTTAATCCTATTAAGCATTAAATATTTATGAAAAGTTTTCAAAAGCTAATTTACTAAATTTAGGACAATGGTATTTTGTGGAAAGCTGCTAATGGCCAGAATTGTGAATTGCAGACTTTGTCACATTAAATGAATGACCTTATCAACTAGAAGAAGAAACTAAATACTATGTGACAAAGATTCTGTAGTTAGATTCTGTTTTACATGTCATTAAATTTAAATGATAAAATACTTGATTTAAAACACACACACACACACACACACACACACACACACACACAGAAACTAGACTTTAAAAGACATAACAAGAACTTGACTACCTTGGGCCAGTCTAGGATAACATAACTAGGGAAAAATCTAACCAAAATTCATTTTCAGTTCAATTTAGTCTTTCAGTCGTGTCTGACTCTTTGCAACCCCATAAACCACAGCCCTCCAGGCCTCCCTGTCCATCACCAACTCCTGCAGTTTATTCAAACTCATGTCCATTGAGTCGGTGATGCCATCCAACCATCTCATCCTTTGTCATCCCCTTCTCCTCCTACCTTCAATCTTTCCCAGCATCAGGGTCTTTTCAAATGAATGAGTTCTTTGCATCACGTGGCCAAAGTATTGAAGTTTCAGCTTCAGTATATGTCCTTCCAATGAATATTCAGGATTGATTTCCTTTAGGATCGACTGGCTGGATCTCCTTGCAGTCCAAGGGACTCAAGAGTCTTCAACACTACAGTTCAAAAGCATCAGTTCTTCGAAGCTCAGCTTTCTTTATACTCAAACTCTCACATCTATACATGACTACTGGCAGAAATAGAGCTTTGATCAGATGGACTTTTGTTGACAAAGTAATGACTCTGCTCTTTAATATGCTGTCTAGGTTGGTCATAGCTTTTCTTCCAAGAAGCAAGTGTCTTTTAATTTCATGGCTACAGTTACCATCTGCAGCGATTTTGCAGCCCTCCAAAATAAAGTATCTCACCATTTCCACTGTTTTCCCATGTATTTGCCATGAAGTGATGGGACCAAATGTCATGACCTTAGTTTTCTGAATGTTGAATTTTAAGCCAACTTTTTCATTCTTCTCTTTCATTTTCATCATGAAGCTCTTTAGTTTATCTTTGCTTTCTACCATGAAGGTGGTGTCATTTGCATATTTGAGGTTATTGATATTTCCCTTGGCAATCTTGGTTCCAGTTTATGCTTCATCCAGTCCAGAATTTCTCATGATGTACTCTGCGTATAAGTTAAATAAGTAGGGTGACGATATACAGCCTTGACATTCTCCTCTGTGTACTCCTTTGTCTAGCTGGATATAAAATATATACATGAAATATAGAAATGTAAATCAGAACCCTGAAGAAAAAGAAATAATGGAAATACACCAAATTTGTAAACAAAACAAGATATTCTCTATAATAATAAATTGAGTATAGTGAAAATAGATAATTAACTCTAATGCATGATGAAAGTTAAATTAATGATAGCTTTCAAGATAGAAAATTCATATGTTTAAAATTCAGACATAAAGAGAAGAAATTGGAAGAATTGTTGCACCCATGAAGGAAAAAGGACAATGTAGACACATTTAATATTAATATAATGAATTATACATTGTATCCCAAATAATATCTATTCAATTTCAGTAACTGAGTGAAATTCTGTTCATGTGTTGTACAATTTAGGTTATCTGGTAAATGTGTTGCTTTCTCCCTTAGTCCTTCTACTTTCTCATCCGTCCCCACCCTTGGACCCCCTTATTCCTTTCCACATTTCCTCTATTAGTTCAATATTATTTGGAAGTATATTATTTACAAAACATTGTAAGGCGTGTTATGGAGATAGACAGTAAAAGGCTAAGAGATAAAGTTCTCAGTGGATAAGAATATAAAGTATTGCAACACAAGGTACAATACAAACTACTTTTAAAGGATTTACAAAAATAGGTAATAGCTATTTGATGAAATAAGGGAAAGCTCCTGGAAGCCCTAAGATTTGAAGTAAATCTTATAAAAATTCTGAGTTGGTCAAGAGGGAGGGATATGCTTATTTCTGTTGATGAGTATCTTTTTATGTAAATATCTGGTGAGGTTTAGATATTGAAAATCTAATAACATCCAATACCCCCTCCACCTTTTTTTCTTGTTAGAGCACCACAGAAGAATCCTTGCTAATATATGCTAATACTTTCTTTTTTTTTTTTTTATTTTTTTGGATAATGGCCAAATATCTGACCTTGACTCACAAGGCACTGATTGCTTTTCAACCTCTCCTCCTCACTCATCAGGTCTGCCTGAAGTTCTTAATGCTAATGATGTTGACTCGCTATAGGACACTGTGGCTCATTCACTTCCTTGTCCCTACAAATTCTATGCTCTACAGTCTCATCTGTCTGAACAACATTTACAAATTCTTCACTCTTTACTGAGATGACACTTTCTTCATCAAGGCTTCCCAGGTAGCATCAGTGGTAAAGAATTTGCTTACTTCATTATACAGTCCATTCATCCTAGTGTGCCCCATCAGAAAACTCCTCCTATGCTGTTTGGTCTTCTTGCTTACTCTTCTGTATCCCTCATTCTAGTAAAATATTTGAGGCACAAGATTATGTTTGTTCATATTATTAATTTACCCAGCACAGCAGCAATCAAAATTCTACTATAAATGACCAGAGATCGGATGTTGTGTCACCTGGGATTATAGTTTCCAAGGCTCTTACTCTTTCTTCTCCAGATGCCTGACAGCTCCTGGCAGCTGCAGTGTGGTTGGTACCAGCAGTTAAGTACCCAGCTTTTCTGCCTATTGCCATGTAAAGGTTCAGGTAATTTCAACATCTTGCCTCTGTACTTATATTTCTAATAGAGACAGCCTGTAACATTTCAAAATTCCTTTACTTACAAGAGAAGCTTCAATGAGATTTCTTGAACTCCTCCAACCTCTCTGTCATTTTACACTTCCAGGAACTTCTCATATATAATATCATGGGGAGAGTAAAGTAACAACAATGCATATTTAATCTGGTGGGGAAATCTCAGTAAAACTTCATTGTATACTTCTACTTTTTTTAATATTTCACAGAAGCTATTTCCCTACCAGTTTAGACACCACAATCAGTGATCATGATTCTAGATTGAAACCCTTTTCCAAGACCATTAAGACCACAATCCCAAATCCTCACCAGCATTTCCTTTTATTAACTACTCTCAGTAATGAAATTCATCAGATAGTGGAAGGAGATCGCCACTGTAGGTGATAAAACAGAGGAAAAATTCTTAGAGCCAGTGTATGCTAATAATTTTATTTTTCCCTTCTTGATTCTACAAAAAAATAATAAACTTTCAGATTATTACAGTTGATACAGTTTCCACCGACAGAAATTTTTTATGTAAATATATCACAGACTGGAATAGATTTAATGAGGCATAATAGGATGATTTGATTTTTTTTTTTTTTTTTGTAAAAAATCTATTTAGTAACTGGAGCAAATCCTAATAAAATTCTTGTAATTGAAAGATATGAGGTTAGATGGTGTAGCAAGCAGCAATACAAGCAGATCAACATGATAAGACTGCTTCCTGAAACAAGAGGCTGTGAGCAGGCAAGCTTCCTCCTAGATCTGGTAGAAACAAATAGAAAGCTAGATGGTAGCAAGATGAAAAATGCCTGCATAAGGACACTTCTACAAATTAGAAAAATAGGAAGAACACATGCAAGTATATTATTTATTCTGAACCAACATAAAAGCATATTGAAAGCCCCTGCAGGGAAACATTCTCCTGAATTCCATAACACAGAATCCTTGTGGCTTGGGATATATTGGAGGTCAGACAGAAAAGAATCTCTCTGAACACCGAAAGGACTGCCCCTCTGGTATATATTTGGTGAAATGCATGACAAGGATGCCTGGCCCATCAATATAATGCTGTCTATAAGATATCACATTGATGAATCTGGAGCTTTCAGGGTAAAGGAAAAAAAAAATTGATTTGACCACAAAGATCATAATGATGAAAAGTTAGCATTTTCTTTGTTTATATATTTTCTTTAGGCTGAATTGCTTTGTCCTACTTGATTGCTTTCACTCTGATTCCTAATCATTCTTCAATTATCTCCTATAAATCCACAATTTTCCCACAGTGCAATGATTCTCCCATTTGCCATAGGACGTTGCACCTGTAGCACTAGACTAATTGTATCTACCTTCCTGGATAATTAGCTTCCTATGTCTCAACCCTCCCTGAATTAGATCAAAAAGAGGCCAATGATAAGACTTTCTTGGGTCTGTAATACTCAAAGCACAATATGCCCTGTACTCCACAGATGTCCAAAAATCATTTTTTATTTTTTTTCTCTTTTGAATGATTAACATGAGAAGTTATTATGATAGGTCTTTTGAGATACCAACAATTTTGATGGTGCTATTCAATATCATGCTTCCCTTGTGGTTTCGCTGGTAAAGAATCCACCTGGGTTTGATCCCTGGGTTGGGTACATCCTCTGGGGAAGGGAGAAGCTACCACTCCAGTATTCCCACCTGGAGAATTTCATGAGCTGTATAGTAAATGCGGCTTCAAAGAGTCGGACACGACTGAGAAACTTTGACTTTCACTTTCACATTTCCTAGGAAAGACTTCTCTTATCTGTCAAAGGAAACTTTAACTTTGGTAAATCCCAGATCAGACTTGTTGCTGCCTCAATATTACTCTTTTGAATTAATGCCTGAAACATTACATGGGTCTTTTTACTCAGATAATCATCAGTTAGGGGCAGGTAGCTGGTAAATATCA
This sequence comes from Tragelaphus eurycerus, assembly GCA_935064755.1. NCBI lineage: Eukaryota > Metazoa > Chordata > Mammalia > Artiodactyla > Bovidae > Tragelaphus > Tragelaphus eurycerus. The sequence continues at coordinate 481,190 of CAKXYN010000308.1, forward strand.
CAAAGGACAATAATCAGGGACATATTTATAAAAGTAAAGAAAAATACCCACTGGTTGATTACATATGTAGTATAAAAGCAATATTTCTAAGACCAAAAAAAAAAAAATTTCAGAGGGGAAAAAAACAAGCTTGGTCACATTATCTTGTCTATTATACAGGCCCAACAAAACCTAGAGCCCTGGACCTCTCAGTCCCACCTCTGTGCTCTGAGCTCACCACTCTGGTCACAAGGCCTTCTCTATGATCGCTCAGACATCTGTACTTCCAGTACCTGGATGTGTGCTTCCTCCTCCTGGGATGTTTCAACCTCATTCTCTGACAGCTCTTAAAGTTCTGACACCCAACCTTCACATCATTTCTAGTCCTTCCCAAACTTCATATTTCTCCATGGATCCCAGTTATCTTCATCTGGCATATTCAGTAAGCATGAGTATTCTTAAGTGCTCTGTTTATTGTTCTGTCTCCAGACCCTGATACAGTATCCAACACAAAGCTGATTCCCTTCGCCCCTCTCTGTCTCTCTCTCTTCAGATAGATAGGTAGGTAGATAGACATAAATACACTTATTAAATATATCAACAAACAGATCAGTGAGATGAAGAGAAGAGTCTAAGATCATACAAACAAAGGACTTACCACTTTGAAAACTATATGAATGATAAGTTGTCCTCTTATTGAAGGTATATATATAGTTAATATAGAGAGAGTTTATATATATATATATATATGCTGGGAGGGATTGAGGGCAGGAGAAGAAGGGGACGACAGAGGATGAGATGGCTGGATGGCATCACTGACTCGATGAATGTGAGTCTGAGTGACCTCCGAGAGCTGGTGATGGATAGGGAGGCCTGGCGTGCTGCAGTTCATGGGGTCGCAAAGTGTCGGACACGACTGAGTGACTGATCTGATCTGATTTGATTATATATGCAATATATTGTTATTGTATATATAATATATATATTTTATAATATATTTTATATTAACATATATATAACATATATACCTATAAAATGGTACTAATAAACCTATTTACAAGGCAAGAATAGAAATACTCAGGTAGAGAACAAACTTGTGGGCACAGCAGGGAGAAAGAGAAGATGGGAAGAAGTGAGAGTACCACTGAAACAATTTTTATAGAGGTAGGGAGAATGACTGAGAATCAATGAATATAAGTTTCATCAGATTTGATTTATTAGGAAAATAAAATTTTAAACGCCACATTATTTAAGCTTTATCATACATGCCACATTCAATGCAAAATTCTGTGAATCTAAGCCATTAACTTGTGTAGCCATAATAGAACCAGTGACAAATGAATTCACATAGTTATATCTACATGGCTGAAGTAATTTTCTTCTGTTATCCTAAATACCAAATTTTAATTGGAAAAGAAGACTTTAGTACTTTTGGTATAACTGATTTACTCCTTTTTTCCTTTCAAATTAGGGATTACTTTTATACTGGGTATTACATGGACTTAGTGACTACATGGCATTTGAGTTGTAGAGATTTTATTGCAACCAACATTTAATTAAAAATAAAATTCCATTGCTCAAAGGGTTATAAGCTCTTATTTTTCTCTAATTGATAAACAAATTGCAAGTAGTTTATAGAAATAATCGTTATCTCCCCAGGTCAGTTCAGTTCAGTCACTCAGTCGTGTCCAACTCTTTGCGACCCCATGAATCACAGCATGCCAGGACTCCCTGTTCATCACCAATCCCAGAGTTCACTCAAACTCATGTTCATTGAGTCGGTGATGCCATCCAGCCATCTCATCCTCTGTCGTCCCCTTCTCCTCCTGCCCCCAATCCCTCCCAGCAGCAGAGTCTTCTCCAATGAGTCAACTCTTCACATGAGGTGGCCAAAGTACTGGAGTTTCAGCTTTAGCATCATTCCTTCCAAAGAAATCCCAGGGCTGATCTCCTTCAGAATGGGCTGGTTGGATCTCCTTGCAGTCCAAGGGACTCTCAAGAGTCTTCTCCAACACCACAGTTCAAAAGCATCAGTTCTTCAATGCTCAGCTTTTTTCACAGTCCAACTCTCACATCCATACATGACCACTGGAAAAACCATAGCCTTGACTAGGCAAACCTTTGTTGGCAAAGTAATGTCTCTGCTTTTGAATATGCTATCTAGGTTGGTCATAGATTTCCTTCCAAGGAGTAAGTGTCTTTTAATTTCATGACTGCAGTCACCATCTGCAGTGACTTTGGAGACCAGAAAAATAAAGTCTCACACTGTTCCCACTGTTTCCCCATCTATTTCCCATGTAGTGATGGGACCAGATGCCATTATCTTCGTTTTCTGAACGTTGAGCTTTAAGCCAACTTTTTCACTCTCCTCTTTCACTTTTATCAAGAGGCTTTTTGGTGCCTCTTCACTTTCTGCCATAAAGGTGGTGTCATCTGCATATCTGAGGTTATTGAGATTTCTCCCAACAATCTTGATTCCAGCTTGTGCTTCCTCCAGCTCAGTGTTTTTCATGATGTACTCATGAGATCTCATGATGTGCATATAAGTTAAATAAGTAGGGTGAAAATATACAGCCTTGATGTACTCCTTTTCCTATTTGGAACCAGTCTGTTGTTCCATGTCACTAAAGCAGGTATAAAGTATAAGATCAATTGGAATAATTGGAATTTCCATTTATTTTCCATATTACTACCAGAGAGTAGGCATCTTTATAGAGTTGGTTCAATGGAAGTTTGACCATTGTTAAAATGTGTAGAGTTTGTGTTACACTATTTTCAAAAGTGTGTTGCTTCATTTTTAATAAAAACTGAATATACTTCCATTCCTTCATCTCAATATGTCTCTTACCAAATGGCTATTCTGTAAAATTAGGAGGTTTTCATAAATTTCTAAAATCTGACCTTTTATTTTAAAAGTATTTCTAAAGCAGTTTATAACTTAAAAACTAGTGCTTGGGGAGGGAGGTAGGAAGGGGTTTCAGGATGGGAAACCCATGTACACCTGTGGTAGATTCATGTCAGTGTATGACAAAACCAATACAATATTGTAAAGTAATTAGCCTCCAAAATAAATAAATTAATTAATTTAAAAAAACAATTAGCAAGTAGGGGTTAATTAAGAAAAGACAAGCATGATATTTTTTACAACACTTAATTTAAACAGCAACCTTTAGAACACTAAAGAACATATTTTCTTTTTATCATATGGTTGGAGATAAAGGAAAGCACTTTAAATAATAGCAATAATAAAGACAATGACCACAGTAACAATAGTTCTTAATATTTTGGGAACTCTCCAAAAATATTATGTGAGATTTGACTTATCTGCCTTACCAAAAGACTGCCAATGTTTCATATATGATATTATACATGTTTCAATGCCATTCTCCCATCATCCCACCCTCTCCCACTCCCACAGAGTCCAAAAGACTGTTCTATACATCAGTTTCTCTTTTGCTGTCTTACATACAGGATTATTGTTACCATCTTTTTAAATTCCATATATATGTGTTAGTATACTGTATTGGTGTTTTTCTTACTGGCTTACTTCACTCTGTATAATAGGCTCCAGTTTCATCCACCTCATCACAACAGATTCAAATGTATTCTTTTTAATGGCTAAGTAATACTACATTGTGTATATGTACCACAGCTTTCTTACCCATTCATCTGCTGATGGACATCATGATACTGGATGCTTGGGGCTGGTGCACTGGGACGACCCAGAGGGATGGTACAGGGAGAGAGGACGGAGGAGGGTTCAGGATGGGGAACACGTGTATACCTGTGGCGGATTCATGTTGATATATGGCAAAATCAATACTATATTGTAAAGTTAAAAAATAAAATTAAATTATAAAAAAAAAGACTGCCAATGTTCAGAAATGTTATCTTCAGACTTATGGTAATTTCTTCTTTATTCTATTTGTCAGAGTTTTAATGACTTATATCATATGCTTAGAGTTTTCTTTTTATAATATGAACATTAAAATGAACAATTTTGCTTAATTTTTTTAAAATATAAATTTATTTATTTTAATTGGAGGTTAATTACTTTACAATATTGTATTGGTTTTGTCATACATCAACATGAATCCACTACAGGTATATACATGTTCCCCATCCTGAACCCTCCTCCTTCCTCCCTCCCCGTACCATACTTCTGGGTCATCCCAGTGCACCAGGCAACCACTATCATGCATCAAACGTGTACTGGTGATTCATTTCATATATGATATTATACATGTTTCAATGCCATTCTCCCAAATCATCCCACCCTCTCCCTCTCCCACAGAGTCCAAAAAAGTTTTCTATACATCTGTGTGTCTTTTGCTGTCTTGCATACAAGGTTATTGTTACCATCTTTCTAAATTCCATATATATGCATTAGTATACTGTATTGGTGTTTTTCTTTCTGGCTTACTTCACTCTGTATAATAGGCAGATTTTGCTTTAAATGGAACAATCATCAGCAAGCCCCTGGATTACTCAGAATGCTTGTGCCTTTTTCCTGAGCATCATTCCAACACAATTCTGTGAGATTCTGCCCTGTCTGCAGAATGTAGGGGCAATGGTTGAGGGTGCATGTCCTCCTAACAGACTTTTAATTTAAAACAAAATTATTTGTTGGGACATTGTTTTAATAGTCCCTCAAATACTTATTGCCAATTCAAGTAAAATATTTTGAAAGTGTTAGGAAGAAGAAAATTTCCTCTATCTTTCCAGGTTCTCATGGCTAGTCTAATAATTCATTTGACATCATATAGATTAATAGGAAAACATCAGACAAAATTTTAATAACATTGAAATAACAGTAACATTGAGTATCCCATCAAAAGTGTGAATTCCTCACCTTAAATGTGATCTTCAGCTAAAATCAAAGGAGGATATTGGGCTAGTCATTTGGAACCTCAAAGTGGGAAATTTAATTTACCTGGAGATGGAAAAGCAAGAGTTGGTAAGCAAATATTTGCAGGACTAGGGAGAAACAATTGGACATAGATAAGAATATTTAAAAAGAAGACTTTGCTGAGTTCCTCCTTGTCCACACACCCAGTTTGTACTAACAATTACCTATGGTGACAACTCTCTTCTTGGACCAAGTCTTTTACCTACATTTTTCAAGCAGATGGAAGAAGGTGAACATTTCTTTTTGAATCTTTTGGATTTTGGTTGTTGAGAATAATCCACAAGCCAAAGACACATTTTTGGGATGACAAATTTTATTCAACTATGATAGTGTACATTAAACATAAATAGAAAATAAGCACATTAGGCCTTCAAGAATACTGGCAAATTTGAACTGGAAAAGGTATTTAGAATTCAATATTTCCTGAAGCAATCAAACAGACTTTTTTTTTTTTTTTTGATTGTGAGAAAAATCTTAATTTACTACTTCACATAACAACACATTCAATTCCAGATTCATCAAAGACTTAAAGGTTAAAAAAAAAAGTCATTTTTTAATTTTATTTATTTTTTAACTTTACAATATTGCATTGGTTTTGCCATATAAAAAAGTTATTTTTTAAAAAAATAATTAAATGTAGGTTTTCAAGCCACTTCTTAGTGACCCTGCAGCAAGTTTGACCTCAGTAAAACCTCTTGAAATTGTTTTGATGAAATTTTCTTGTTAAATGATCATTGAGGGCTTTTCAAGGGATATGTAAGTTCTGATTTTTCTTCTATGATTGCTAGAATGTTGTATATACTTTTGTGATGGAGAAGGTTTTTCTAACTCTGAAGCCAAAGATAAAAACCAAAAATACTACATAATTTGCTTTTTCCTACATGAATATTTTAAATTTCTAAGTGTCAAATCACATACACAGAGAAATAAACAACAAAACAACAACAACAACAATAAAAAGTAGGAAATATACTCTATTTTATAATGAACACTGCAATAGAATAAATAAAATGTATCAACATTTTTTGCCAATAAGTGTGCTAGGGGAACCACATTGATTGACTACTACTACCCACACTGGACAGGTACCATAGTAACCATCTGCATAAGTTGTTTTACAATAGGAGGTCCTGGTAAGGAATATGGAACTAATAAGCCACCACCAACCAGAAGAGTTTGGTAAAGGTCAAAAGGAGACACCACATGTCCAACTACTTCCCAGAATCCTTCTTGCTGGCATCCCCCTTGGCTAACAAGGTGTGTACCACCAGAAAGGACTCTGAGTCAGAATGATTGGCTAAAGACAACCCAGAAACTAATCCCATCACCATAAAACTCGAAACTGCCAGCACATGGCAGAGCAGTTCTCTGGGATTCCCTTACCCTACTGCTCTCTGCTGGACACACTTTCCCAACAAAATCTCTTGCTTTGTCAGCACATGTGTCTCCTTGGACAATTAATTTCCAAGTGTTAAACAAGAGCCCAGTTTCGGGCCATTGAAGGGATCCCCCTTCCTGCAACAAATGCAGTAGGGTAAAATGAATAATGTTTATGTTATATAAAAAGCTCAGTTTCATTATTAATTAAAAAAAAAAACACAAAATGATTTGATTTTTAACCTACCCATTGCTTATTTTCAAATGTTTTACAGAAATAGACTAAGCAACTAATAACATTCAAAACTGAATTCCAGAAATATTGCTGTGACTTTATCTGGTTTTTTTGCATTAACTAAAGGTGGTATTTGTTTGCATTTGTAATCTGAGAAACTTATTCAAACAATTTAACTTACAGTTTATAGACATAGTAAAATATTTATTGAAATTTTTATTTTGTTTCCCCAATGCCTTATCATATTATGCCCATGGAGTGAAGTTAATAAATATAAACATTCAAGAAGATTTTAAATGCATATGTAGGGAAAAAAAGGAAAGCCATTTTGATCTGTGACAAACTTGCTTTGCCACTTATTCAAATTTCTATCAGTCCTCAAATGTTTTGCTAATAAAAGGTGATCCTACGGTCTATGCTATCTGAGTTGAATGGGATGGAAATATCTTATGGGCCAACTAGTACACAGCTTTTCAATCTCTTACCCTCTGAATTAGTCATGCAATTTCTACACCTGTCATCTAAATTTGCTCAGGAATTTCAAAAGAATAGGTTCTGCTGATTTTGTTATTCTATACTTGACATAGGACATTATGCGTTGAATTTTAAAGTAGTAGAAACCACATATCATATGTAAAATAGCTAAAACTGTAAAGATAACTGCTAAGGAAATAACATATCAAGTTAGAAAATAAATGTTAATGAGATTGTAGTTTTTAGTACCAAAATACTCCTTATTATACTTAGTTCTCATTGTCTAAATATTTGAGATTTATGCAAACCACATAAGTACATTTATATATGAATTTTTGTAAAATTTATTACTTAAATTTGAGGGGGCATAGTCACATGGACTTATTGCTGTATGACAACTTGCTTCTTGAAAGACAAGAGGGAAAAGTACCCTTGCATTCTACCACAACAAAGTCTTATATAGCATGGTCTATGGAAGGGAGTGTCTATCTGATTATTCAGACTTTCTGCTCCCACTAAGGGAGAGGGGATTGATTATCTAGGTGTGTACACTAGTGAGTGGTAATCTTTGTGCCATTAGTATTCAGGCTGGTTTAAAGATAGAGCTTTCCTTGGGTTAAGGGGTATTATATGGTTCCCAAGGTCGGGGAAAAAAAAAAAAAAAAAAGACTATGCAAGAATGCAATTAAAACCACTCTGTGTTGCATAGGATATTTTGAACTCAAGAGAGTTTCCAACTAAAATTATATTATTTGATAAGTGGTAAGAATATGAATTCAGTTGATAGGGATAGAGCATGACCATATAGTTAATTTAGAAATCCCAGTGGTCTTCCCTGGTGGTTTAGATGATAAAGAATCCACCTGTAATGTGGGAGACCTGGGTTTGATCCCTGGGTTGGGAAGATACCCTGGAGAAGGAGTGGCTACCCACTCCAGTGTTCTGGTCTGGAGAATTCTATGGACAGAAGAACCTGGCAGGCTGCAATCCATGGGGTCACAAAGAATTGGACAGGACTGAGAAACTTTCACTTTCACATATTAGAAATCCCAATATGGGATTAAAGGCAGAGAAGGAATTTTAATAGAGTTTGGGGGGCTATTGTAAGCTAATGACCACTCAAGAAAAGGAATATTGTAACCTGGCAACAATTTAGATTACAGTACCTTGAAAGAAGACCCAGTGCATTCAAGTGCCAGACACACTCAAGCTAAATGTCCTGCTAGTTAACAATAAAACACAGAACAATAGTTTTGGAGTCTGATTATTGTTCCATGAAGTCAGAGAGGTAACGGTCCTTGAAGAATAGTCTTTTTACATGTATCCAAGAAGAATTATAGGTGAAAGGAGAAAGAAACAAGGTGAAAGGGGACATTGTAACAAAATTTGAGATTCATAGCATATGTTGTCACCCTTCTGCTGATATACATATGATTTAAATAGCACCATGACAGTCCTGGTTAGACCATGTAGGGTTCAGAATGAGCTAATGATGTAAACCTTGATGCCCACCTAAAGATAAGGAATGACAGTCTTATCCCGCCGACACACAGACTTTTCCTTTGATTATAAAAAGATAGCCCTCTTTGTTCTCAGGAAATTGTACACACTTGCCTGTCCACTTAAATCTCACATAAGTCCTAAGCCTGCACCTTTGCCTCATTCTGAATCCTGTCTGCATTAAGTCAAAAGAACCTGTTGTTTAGTAAGCCCTCAGGGCTTTCAGTTAAAGTATAGTGGGTTCCAGCTTTCTCCTAAGTCAAGAACTGTGGGCTGGAGTCCCATCCTAGAAGGAGTGCGGTTTCACACTCACACTGTAAGAACTCTGCATGTAGAGTGGTTGTAGCGTCGGTAAATTCAACCACTCATTGATACCATCAAGGTGAAAATGCTTTCCGTCTATCTCTTGTGCCTCAGTATGAGGTCTCTATAGTAACTACACCATGGACTATATTGGACTATAGTAACAACACACAGTTACTACATTGGACTATAGTAACTAAATCACCTCATTTCATTACTCTGCCAGTCTTTATTTTCTGAGTGCATGACAGAGGGAAGATATTAGTAAACTATCCCTGGCAAATAGATTGTTTATAAGGACAGAACAGATGTGTTTGATGCAGGACGAAAGGCTAAGGAAGTCAAATGAGGGGTAAATTGTTGATTCTTTAGCCCTTTACTTTGGTTTGATTCTCAGGCACCTAGGTATTGGTGGAGGGGAAATGAACACAAGAATAAAACTCTCTTTTGTTTTCTTAGATGTCAGCAAATGAACAAGTGCTTGCATATGGATTACTATGGAGATAACATCTCAAAATTTTAGTGGAAGAGTGGGCAAACCATCTGAATTAAAGAGGGAGTTCAGTTCAGTTCAGTTCAGTCACTCAGTCCTGTCAGACTCTTTGTGACCCCATGAATCACAGCATGCTAGGCTTCCCTGTCTATCACCAACTCCCAGAGTTCACTAAGACTCATGTCCATCAGGTCGGTGATGCCATCCAGCCATCTCATCCTCTGTCATCCCCTTCTCCTCCTGCCCCCAATCCCTCCCAGCAAAAGACTCTGATCTTTTGCCATGAGTCAACTCTTCACATGAGGTGGCCAAAGTACTGGAGTTTCAGCTTCAGCATCATTCCTTTCAATGAACACCCATGACGGGTCCCCTTTAGGATGGACTGGTTGGATCTCCTTGCAGTCCAAGGGACTCTCAAGAGTCTTCTCCAATATGACAGTTCAAAAGCATCAATTCTTCAGTGCACAGCTTTCTTCACAGTCCAACTCTCACATCCATACATGACCACTGGAAAAACCATAGCCTTGACCAGACAGACATTTGTTGGTAAAGTAATGTCTCTGCTTTTGAATATGCTAAGTTGGTTATAACTTTCCTTTCAAGGAGTAAGCGTCTTTTAATTTCATGGCTGCAGTCACCATCTGCAGTGATTTTGGAGCCCCCCAAAATAAAGTCTGACACGGTTTCCACTGTTTCTCCATCTATTTCCCATGAAGTGATGGGACCAGATGCCATGATCTTCGTTTTCTGAACGTTGAGCTTTAAGCCAACTTTTTCACTCTCCTCTTTCACTTTCATCAAGAGGCCTTTTAGTTCCTCTTCACTTTCTACCGTAAGGGTGGTGTCATCTGCATATCTGAGGTTATTGATATTTCTCCCAGCAATCTTGATTCCAGCTTGTGCTTCTTCGAGTCCAGAATTTCTCATGATGTACTCTGCATATAATTAAATAAGCAGGGTGACAATATATAGCTTTGATGTACTCTTTTTCCTGTTTGGAAGCAGTCTGTTGTTCCATGTCCAGTTCTAACTGTTGCTTCCTGACCTACATATAGGTTTTTCAAGGGGCAGGTCCGGTGGCCTGGTACTCCCATCTCTTTCAGAATTTTCCACAATTTATTGTGATCCACACAATCAAAGGCTTTGGCATAGTCAATAAAGCAGAAATAGATGACTTTCTGGAACTCTCTTGCTTTTTCGATGATGCAGTGGATGTTGGCAATTTGATCTCTGGTTCCTCTGCCGTTTTTAACACCAGCTTGAACAAAGAAGGAGAATCGTAATTAAATGTATAAAATAGTCCCCAAAGAAAAAGAGATGGGGAATAATTCAACTAGGTTTTATAATTCTCAGTTTTTCAACATGGAGCAATAGTGTCTTATGCATGAGAAATTCTCTGAAAATGGATCATGGTGTGCTTGTATGAAAGATAAACAGAAACTTGGAAATACCTCTAATCAGGAGGAGGAACGATTTCCCTCTTTGTCTTCAATGAAATTCTTAGCTAAATTATATTTATAAAATGTTTCTTACAGCAATAGTAAAATAGGTATCTTTTCAAATCGATATATAATATTCATATAAAACATCCTTCAATTTAAAGAACTGAAATCACCAGACTATGATTTCTTATGAAAACAAAACTAAATTATAAATCAATAACATAAATATTTGCTATTAAATGTACAAGAATTATCAAATTAAATCACTAGCTTCTAAATAACTTGTGGTTCAAAGCGGATTACACATTATTTGCATTACTAAACAAAAATAATACATAGTATGTAAAAACTCATAAGATGTAATTCAAGGAGTCCAGGAGTTTTATTACATAAAAATTTATTTAGAAAAATAAAGCCAAAGAATATTAATAATGCAAACTATAATATATCAAAATAAAAGTCTGAGTATCATCAAAACTAAAGATTGAGTTAACAACAGCATAAAACAACTAAATAGGAAATAGATGAACAATTTAAAAAGTAATGAAGGAAAAAGCTAGTTCTTTAAAATTATTAAAATTTTACCTCTTGCTAGGGATTAGATATGATAGACAGTATGCCTGAAATATTATAGATGGATGTTCGTGACATTGTACAAGACACAAGGATCAAGACCATCTTCAAGAAAAAGAAATGCAAAAAGGCAAAACACTTGTCTCAGGAAGACTTACAAATAGCTGTGAAAAGAAGGGAAGTGAAAAGCAAAGAGAAAAGGAAAGCTACACCCATTTGAATTCAAAGTTCCAAAGAAGAGCAAGGAGAGATAAGAAAGTCTTCCTCAGTGATCAGTGCAAAGAATAGAGAAAAACAACAGAATGGGAAAGATTAGAGATCTCATCAAGAATATTGGAGATACCAAGGGAATATTTCATGCAAAGATGGGCACAATAAAGTACAGAAATGTTATGGACCTAACAGAAGCGGAAGATATTAAGACGAGGTGGTAGGAATATACAGAAGAACTATACAAAAAGATCTTCATGACCCAGATAACCATGATGGTGTGATTACTCACCTAGAACCAGACATCCTGGAATGCGAAGTCAAGTACCCTTTGGAAACATCACTATGAACAAAGTTAGTGGCAGTGGCGGAGTTACAGTTGAGCTATTTCAAATCCTAAAAGATGATGCTATGAAAGTGCTGCACTCAATATGCCACAAAATTTGGAAAATTCAGCAGTGGCCACAGGACTGGAAAAGGTCAGTTTTCATTACAATCCCAAAGAAAGACATTGCCAAAGGATGCTCAAACTACCATACAATTGCACTCATCTCACATGTTAGCAAAATAATTCTCAAAATTCTCCAAGCTGGGCTTCAACAGTATGTGAATCATTAACTTCCAGATATTCAATCTGGTTTTAGTAAAGGCAGAGGAACCAGAGATCAAATTGCCAACACCTGTTGGATCATCAAAAAAGCAAGAGAGTTCTAGAATAATATCACTTATGCTTTATTGACTATGTCAAAGCCTTTGACTGTGTGGATCACGACAAACTGGAAAATTCTGAAGGAGATGGGAATACCAGAACACCTGACCTGCCTCCTGAGAAATCTGTATGCAAGTCAGGAAGCAGTAGTGAGAACTGGACATGGAACAACAGACTGGTTCCAAATCAGGAAAGGAGTACGTCAAGGCTGTATATTGTCTCCTTGCTTAGTTAATTTATATGCAGAGAACATCATGAGAAATGCTCAACTGGATGAGTCAAAAGCTGGACTCACAAATGCCAGGAGAAATATCAATAACTTCAGATTTTCAGATGACATCACACTTATGACAGAAAGCAAAGAACTAAAGAGCCTCTTGATGAAAGTGAAAGAGGAGAATGAAAAAGCTGGCTTAACCTCAACATTCAGAAAACTAAGATCATGGCATCTGGTCCCATCACTTCATAGCAAATAGATGGGGAAACAATGGAAACAGTGACAGACTTTATTTTAGGGGGCTTCAAAATCACTGCAGCCATGAAATTAAAAGTTGCTTGCTCCTTGGAAGAAAAGCTATGACCAACCTGGAGAGCATATTTAAAAGCAGAGACATTATTTACCAACAAATGTCCATCTAGTCAAAGGTATGGTTTTTCCAGTAGTCATCCAAGGATGTGAGAGTTGGACTATAGAGAAAGCTGAGTGCCAAAGTATTGATGCTTTTGAACTGTGGTGTTGGAGAAGACTCTGGAGAGTCCCTTGGACAGAAAGGACATCCAATCAATCCATCCTAAAGGAAATCAGTCCTGAATATTCATTGGGAGGACTGATGTTGAAGATGAGACTCCAATACTTTGGCTACCTGATGCGAAGAGCTGACTCATTGGAAAATACCATGATGCAAGGAAAGATGGAAGACTGTAGGAAAAAGGGATGGCAGAGGATGAGATGGTCGGTTGGCATCACCTACTTGATGGACATGAGTTTGAGTAAGCTCTGGAGGTTGGTGATGGACCGGGAAGCTAGGCATGCTGCAGTCCATAGGGTTGCAAAGAGTAAGACAGGACTGAGCGACTGAAATGAACTGAACTGAACTGAGACAGATCTTGAAGACACTAGAGAAAACACTAGTAACAGCACAAATTACCACTATGAGAAACAAAAGGAGTGAGACTACTACAGGTCCAGTAGATTAAAACTGTGACAAAATATTTTGAACCAATTTTACCAATATTTCCCTATTTAGAAGAAGGACATGTTTAGAAAGACATATATTCTAAAACTTGAAAAGAAAAAGGTTTGAAAAGTAATAGTACTGTTGTATGTACTGGTATGTGAGACATCACAACCAATCCAATAGTAATGTATAGAACCATCATGTCAATTTTCGATTTAGGTAGAGTGTCTGATTATCTCATGAAGACTAAGCATAACATTATTTTTAATCCTGACTCTACTTTCTTGCTATTGTGTTTTCTTTTAGCGTGTATTACAAGTTATTTCACTTATATACAGAGTACATCATGAGAAACGCTGGGCTGGAAGAAACACAAGGTGGAATCAAGATTGCTGGGAGAAATATCAATAACCTCAGATATGCAGATGACACCACCCTTATGGTAGAAAGTGAAGAGGAACTAAAAAGCCCCTTGATGAAAGTGAGAGAGGAGAGTGAAAAAGTTGGCTTAAAGCTCAACATTCAGAAAATGAAGATCATGGCATTTGGTCCCATCATTTCATGGGAAATAGATGAAGAAACAATGGAAACAGTGTCAGACTTTACATTTTTGGGCTCAAAAATCACTGCAGATGGTGATTGCAGCCATGAAATTAAAAGACGCTTATGCCTTGGAAGAAAATCTATGACCAAACTAGACAGTATATTCAAAAGCACAGACATTACTTTGCCAACAAAGGTCCATCTAGTCAAAGCTATGGTTTTTCCAGTGGTCATGTATGGATGTGACAGTTGGACTGTGAAGAAAGCTGAGCCCTGAAGAATTGCTGCTTTTGAACTGTGGTGTTGGAGAGGACTCTTGAGAGTCCCTTGGACTGCAAGGAGATCCAACCAGTCCATTCTGAAGGAGATCAGTCCTGGGTGTTCACTGAAAGGAATGATGCTGAAGCTGAAACTCCAGTACTTTGGCCACCTCATGCAAAAGGTTGACTCATTGGAAAAGACTCTGATTCTGGGAGGGATTGGGGGCAGGAGTATAAGGGGATTATAGAGGATGAGATGGCTGGATGGCATCACCAACTGATGGACATGATTTTGAGTGAACTCTGGAAGTTGGTGATGGACAGGGAGGCCTGACGTGCTGTGATTCATGGAGTCGCAAAGAATCAGACGCAACTGAGCGACTGAACTGAACTGAACTGAACTAGTTATTTCAGTCATTTTTATTATTTATATATTTCTCTCCCAATACATTAATATCCAGTGGTAGCAAGAAACATAATCTTTCACCTTTATTCACCTGTTTTATTTTCAATGTCTAGAGCACATAAGACATTACATTAAATGACTGAAAAAAAAAATGGACTATTTGGAGAAATTACTTTGCTCCAGATAGTGTCCTCATTGTATGCATCCCTGAACTGTTCTGAGACCTTACCAGATGTGCAACTAAACTATGTTCAACAGCACTCCCTCTCAGGAAAGAATATGGCATCCTAATATATTAGCCTAACTGGTATTTTCACATATTGTTAGTACTGCCTTTATATTCTCCTTGAAAACTTGCCCTTTTATCTGCCACTTATAATTCTTCCTTTTGTTAGAGTCTTATGGCAAATATTATTTGTCTCAAAAAAGCTTTCTAGTTTATAAAATATAGATGTTATTCCTTCAAATACATTTTATTTACCTATATTTGATCATATATTGAGTGTATGGTGGTTCTCTGGTGGCTTAGTTGGTAAAGAATCTGCTTGCAATGCAGCAAACAACCTGTAATGCAGAAGACTGCCTTCAGTGCAGGAGACCTGGATTCAATACTTGATTGGGAAGATCTGGAGAATGAAATGGCATTCCACTTCAGAATTCTTGTCTGGGTAACTCCATGGATGGAGGAGACTAACAGGTCCCAGTCCATGGTGTTTCAAGAGCTGGACACAACTTAGAGACTAAACCACCACCTGTAGAGTTTATATATTGACAGTTGTACCACAGACAACTTTTCAGAAGACGTTTTCCTATACTTTTTGTTGTTGTCAATGAAAGCAGATATATTTTGTATCCAATAAATATTTTAGTTCAACCACAATCTCTGGCAGGTACAGTGCCTCTGTTCTCAGTGGAGAGGATTTCACAGAGATTCTGGCCACATGGGATGTCTAAGAATCTAGATATTTTCCTGTTCTTCACCAAGAGTAGAGTTGCCCTTCCCTCTTTTCTTCTCTTCCTTCTTTCCCTTCTTGCCTCATTTCTCTCAACTCTTCTCTCCTCTCCCCACCTCTTTCTCCTTATCATAGGATAATAGATTTCACTGGGAAAAAATAAGTTTGACACCTTCCCCCAACAAGTTTTGGACTTTTGTGTCACGAGAGAGACAGGAGTGAAGGACGTAAGGGGGATTTGTTTTTTTCCAATGAGTGGTGCGGTTCCCTTTCTTGATACTTAAACACAGAGGAAACTTCCTTTTATCAGATCAGATCAGATCAGATCAGTCGCTCAGTCGTGTCCGACTCTTTGCGACCCCATGAACTGCAGCACGCCAGGCCTCCCTGTCCATCACCAACTCCTGGAGTTCACTGAGACTCACATCCATTGAGTCAGTGACGCCATCCAGCCATCTCATCCTCTGTCGTCCCCTTCTCCTCCTGCCCCCAATCCCTCCCAGCATCAGAGTCTTCTCCAATGAGTCAACTCTTCGCATGAATTGGCCAAACTACTGGAGTTTCAGCTTTAGCATCATTCCCTCCAAAGAAATTCCAGGGTTGATCTCCTTCAGAATGGACTGGTTGGATCTCCTTGCAGTCCAAGGGACTCTCAAGAGTCTTCTCCAACACCACAATTCAAAAGCATCAATTCTTCGGTGCTCAGCCTTCTTCACAGTCCAACTCTCACATCCATACATGACCACAGGAAAGACCATAGCCTTGACTAGATGAAACTTTGTTGGCAAAGTGATGTCTCTGCCTTTGAATATGCTATCTAGGTTGGTCATAACTTTCCTTCCAAGGAGTAAGCATCTTTTAATTTCATGGCTGCAGTCACCATCTGCAGTGACTTTGGAGCCCAGAAAAATAAAGTCTCACACTGTTCCCAATGTTTCCCCATCTATTTCCCATGTAGTGATGGGACCAGATGCCATGATCTTCGTTTTCTGAATGTTGAGATCTAAGCCAACCTTTTCACTCTCCACTTTCACTTTCATCAAGAGGCTTTTGAGTTCCTCTTCACTTTCTGCCATAAGGGTGGTATCATCTGCATATCTGAGGTTATTGATATTTCTCCCAGCAATCTTGATTCTAACTTGTGTTTCTTCGAGTCCAGCGTTTCTCATGATGTACTCTGCACATAAGTTAAATAAACATGGTGACAATATGCAGCCTTGACGTACTCCTTTTCCTATTTGGAACCAGTCTGTTGTTCCATGACCAGTTCTAACTGTTGCTTCCTGACCTGCATACAGATTTCTCAAGAGGCAGATCAGGTGGTCTGGTATTCCCATCTCTTTCAGAATTTTCCACAGTTTATTGTTATCTACACAGTCAAAGGCTTTGGCATAGTTAATAAAGCAGAAATAGATGTTTTTCTGGAACTCTCTTGCTTTCTCCATGATCCAGTGGATGTTGGCAATTTGATCTCTGCTTCCTATGCCTTTTCTAAAACCAGCTTGAACATCAGGAAGTTCACAGTTCACATATTGCTGAAGCCTGGCTTGGAGAATTTTGAGCATTACTTTCCTAGCGTGTGCTGCTGCTGCTGCTGCTAAGTCGCTTCAGTCGTGTCCGACTCTGTGCGACCCCAGAGATGGAAGCCCACCAGGCTCCACCGTCCCTGGGATTCTCCAGGCAAGAACACTGGAGTGGGTTGCCATTTCCTTCTCCAATGCATGAAAGTGAAAAGTGAAAGGGAAGTTGCTCAGTCATTTTTGACTCTTAGCGACCCCATGGACTGGAGCCCACCAGACTTCTCCATCCATGGGATTTTCTTGTGAGATGAGTGCAATTGTGCGGTAGTTTGAGCACTCTTTGGCATTGCCTTTCTTTGGGATTGGGATGAAAACTGACCTTTTTCAATCTTGTGGCCAGTGCTGAGTTTTCCAAATTTGCTGGCATATTGAGTTCAGCACTTTCACAGCATCATCTTTCAGGATTTGGAATAGCTCCACTGGAATTCCATCACCTCCACTAGCTTTGTTCCTAGTGATGCTTTCTAAGGCCCACTTGACTTCACATTCCAGGATGTCTGGCTCTAGGTCAGTGATCACACCATCATGATTATCTGGGTCGTGAAGCTCTTTTTTGTACAGTTCTTCTGTGTATTCTTGCCACCTTTTCTTAATATCTTCTGCTTCTGTTAGGTCCATACCATTTCTCTCCTTTATCGACCCCATCTTTGCATGAAATGTTCCTTTGGTATCTCTGATTTTCTTGAAGAGATCCCTAGTCTTTCCCATTCTGTTGTTTTCCTCTATTTCCTTGCATTGATCGTTGAAGAAGGCTTTCTTATCTCTTCTTGCTATTCTTTGGAACTCTGCATTCAGATGTGTATATCTTTCCTTTTCTCCTTTGCTTTTCGCTTCTCTTCTTTTCATAGTTATTTGCAAGGCCTCTCCAAACAGCCATTTTACTTTTTTGCATTTCTTTTCCATGGGGATGGTCTTGACACCTGTCTCCTGTACAATATCACAAACCTCATTCCATAGGCATGAAGAGCGCCTCGCCTTTCCCGCGACCGGCGCACGAAGAGCGCCCAGCTGGCTGTACAGCACACAAACAGCGCCCCGCAGGCTGCGGCGGCGCACTAAGAGTGCGGCGGAGAGGAGCTACCCCACGACCGAGGTCAGGAAGGGCGGCGGTGAGGAGAGACCCCTCGTCCAAGGTAAGGTGCGATGGCTGTGCTTTGCTGGAGCAGCCAGGAAGAGATACCCAACGCCCAAGGTAAGAGAAACCCAAGTAAGACGGTAGGTCCTGCAAGAGGGCATCAGAGGGCAAATACACTGAAACCATACTTCCTTTTATATCTAAATTTTATTCCACTCTTTTTCATGAGGTAGTTTTGGGGGCCAGTGTGAGGCGCTCCGCCTGTGGCAAAGGTCATGAGGAAGGAGGCACGACATATGCAAAGGCGGGATCAAGGCCCAGAAGTCCCCTTGAAAATTCTCAAACATCTACACCCATAACCAAAGCCTGCCTACTTTACAACTTTGTGCTCTCACCTACACCTCTGACTTTACAGGGGGCTGTCCCTCACCACCTCTTTCAGAGAAGGAGTTAACTTAGAGCTTTAGTTAATAATAATTCCTGGGCATGACAGGAGTGTTTTAACCTACAAACTCCTGTCCGGCCACATGTGATTGCTCATAGCTTCCCAACCGTGAGAGGCATGAGATGCTTTAAACTTTCGAAAAACAGCTTCCTAAGAGAAGTTAGAAAACTATTAGTATAAGTATAGGGGGCTGATTAGAAGTTGTATTGGTGAAGAGTTTTTCATTTGTTGAGTCAATGTTTGCTGCTAAGTCTCCACATCCCCTGCCCTTATACACATTAATGAATATATAGAAGAAATAAGTATTAACCTTTGATATTAATCACGTTAGACCTTAGGCTAAGTAAATTCTTTCCTTAATTAAAGCCTACTACACCCTCACCCTATAGGAATGTATCTTTATCTGGTACTTTCAGAAGGTGGAGTCTGTTTTAAGAATAATCACCCCTGGGGAAATAAGTGTTGACTGACCGCTGTCACAAGGAGAGGGTCCTAAATTGTCAGCAGGCTCCCTCGCCAGAAGATGATGTAACACCCCTAAGACCTCTGTATACATTTGTATGAAGCACCTGACTTCGATAAAAGTCAGGACTGCTGACCCCGTGTGACTTTTGTATAACATCTCAGTGTATAAAAGTAGATCCTGGAAAATAATGAATTGGGATCAGTTCCTTGAAAGACTGGTCTCCCCATGTCGCTCTCTCTCTCAAACTCTGGCTGAGTCTCCATCTGGAGCATGAAGCCCACCAAACTTATTAATCATGGCTGGGCTTCTAAGATCAGACCAGGGAGGCCTCAGTGTCTCCTCTCCTTCGGGAGAATGGAAGGATGCCTGTGGCCTACATAAGTGGTGCAAATTTCTTGTCTTGAATTTGTACTGGTTTCCTGCATAAACCAAGCTCAGATCAGATCAGATCAGATCAGTGGCTCAGTCGTGTCGGACTCTTTGCGACCCCATGAATCGCAGCACGCCAGGCCTCCCTGTCCATCAGCAACTCCCGGAGTTCACTGAGACTCACATCCATCGAGTCAGTGATGCCATCCAGCCATCTCATCCTCTGTTGTCCCCTTCTCCTCTTGCCCCCAATCCCTCCTAGCATCAGAGTCTTCTCCAATGAGTCAACTCTTCGCATGAGGTGGCCAAAGTACTGGAGTTTCAGCTTTAGCATCATTCCTTCCAAAGAAATCCCAGGGCTGATCATCTTCAGAATGGACTGGTTGGATCTCCTTGCAGTCCAAGGGACTCTCAAGAGTCTTCTCCAACACCACAGTTCAAAAGCATCAATTCTTCGGTGCTCAGCCTTCTTCACAGTCCAACTCTCACATCCATACATGACCACAGGAAAAATCATAGCCTTGACTAGATGAACCTTTGTTGGCAAAGTAATGTCTCTGCTTTTGAATATGCTACCTAGGTTGGTCATAACTTTCCTTCCAAGGAGTAAGCGTCTTTTAATTTCATGGCTGTACTCACCATCTGTTGTAAACCAAGCTACTCAGCCTCTTTTCTCCACTGAATTTTCCTGATGAGCTATCCTCATTCAATTACTCTTTATATCTCTAATTAATATCTAATTGACGCTATTGTATCCTGATCTTCATCTCTGCCATCGCTGCTTCGAATTCCCTGGATCAGATGGGGCTGGACCTCAGCTAGTTAGTGGTGAGGTCTGTGTAAAAAGATTGTAAGAAGATATGAATTCCTCTGTTATTTTAGTGCCTATAAATTTTAGCAGAAATCTTTTTACCAGCT